>ML675697.1:444996-546811 GCA_007922155.1 Mesoclemmys tuberculata | reverse complement strand
CTGCTCTCATTAAGTAAGGGGCCCACACTTTCCCTGTCCTTATTGTTTATAACATATTTGTAGAACCCCTTCTTGTTACACTTTATATCCCTTGCTAGTTGAGACTACAATTGCACTTTGGCCTTCCTGAACATACCTAAAGCAAAATCACAAAAGCAAGGAAATGAAAAGTCAGAGCACCTAACCCTGTAATCATGAACCCAGGGACACACACCACATTACTAGAGCAACCACTTTACAATACAGATACCACACTACATTTTTACACTGCCCCAGAGGGATACCAGCCTCCCACAATCCCCTCTCTAAACTCTTTACCCCTAGAAACAAATCTAACTTTCACCAACCACCCTCCCAACTATTCGTTCTGCAAAGTTCTGGAAAAAACCCATTCCTGTTTAATGAACATGCAGTTTCATAAAGATCCTTCTCATGAAAGTAGCCGCTGCCTTGTCAATGATAATTCTCCCACAAAGGATTCTATATGAGAAAAACCCATTCCAGCCCACAAGAGCTAGAGCCCCCTTTCAGAGAGGCGGCATCTTACTGGGGGCATGTGAGAAACGGGACTACTGTACTGCTTTCCTAGAATGATCAAAAGCAGTTCTGGTGATAATGAAACTTCACTGTCCTTTTCAAAACCAAAACTTTCTTATACTTTCCACTGGAGAAACATTGTGCTTAAAGACCTAGTTATAACATTATATTTAATCCTTCTTCCCGGTCTCAGAGTATTTCTACACTGACAGGGTTTCATGGATCAATGCAGTGGGATCGATTGAGTGGGTTGTGAAGACCCGCACAATCAATCCCAGAAGTGCTTTCTTGTTGAAGCACTAAATCCACACCAACCCACCAAAAAAAGAGTAAGGTTGCATCGACTGGAGGTCATCTTCTGTCCTTGCAGCACATTGAAGAAGCCACGGTATCCATGGTAACTAAATTGGCGACAGTGTAGACCAGAACTCAGATTACCAGCAGCTGGTAGGCAATAGAGCTAGTGTCTGAAGTTCATGACTATGTTATTTCCCCCACTCCCTTAGAGTTCTAGGCACCATAATCAAACACCCTGCTGATATTTCCACCCCTGCATATATTTTTACTGGTTTATAATCCAGCTGCCCAGCTCTACTCTTGTGGTTCCATAGTGAATTCACTGTATAAGCCATCAATATTGCTCCTTAATTGATCAAAGAGAGCACTGCTGAACAAAAATGTCAAAATGAACGTTGGACTTAGCCAAATAAAAAATAAAGGAAAAAAAATTCAGCTGAATTTTTTCCCAAGTTCACAAAAATTTGGATCACCACTTTAGACATTTTATTCATTGAAAAAAAAATTGCCTACTTCTATGCTGAGTGATATGAAGTACTCCTGCTTCCCCAGAGACTGATGATGCTTGCTTCTTTTACAATTCATTATCCTATCTCTGTCCCAGAGGCACTGAATGAAAATTGAAACTTGATCCCCCACACTGTTCTGCACACCACTAAGCAACATCTCTAGTGAACAGTTACTATCTGATGCTGTTCTATGGCCCATGTGAAATCAGTTAGTTAGTAAAACTCCAGTTACTAGGAGGCAGGTGTCTACGTCACAAAAACACCACAATAACTAGCATTGATTATCTGCTTTCTTAGTAATTACAGCACAAAGGAAAACGAGTGACTGGATCATGAAGGAGGAATTCCCTTGTATCTTACCTGTCCACAAACTGCATTCACTTTCCTTGAATAGGGGTGCTATGGGAAGCAGATGAAGGAAATTGCCCAACCTGTATCTATTCTGGAATAAAGGACAGGAGTCCATTTGCAGAACAATCCTATTTACCATTATTCTTATTCTTTTCCTCCCCTTTCAGACACAAATTATCTTCCATGTCTTGTAGTCTTTTTGAAAAATTTGTTTGCAGAGTTTCCTGGTTCCTCATGAGGTTTTCAATCTGTTCCTGGAAGTTGTTGGAAACCTGAAAAACTGAAATTCACAAAAGCATTTTCTATTCTGATTCTTTATAAATCAAAATTATTCCTGTCTTTGTCCTCTTAAATTTGGTGATTCAATTCATCTGGTTTAAATGTTGTGGTTTATTTCATGTGGTAATACTGAACAATGATATTTGAGATTTAGAGTAATTTTTTTCTACTAAAAATTGAATAAAGTGAGCTGGCTTGTTAATGGACTATAGAGCCTTTCTTTGGCAGCAATTTGTATCCAGTGCAGGTCAGTAGGAACCAAAAGACCTGAGAAGTGTTCAGTGTGAAATGAACTAGTTGACATTGCTACAGTTCCTAATAGGACACGTTTCCACAGCGTAAGAACCACCACCATGACAGGTACAAGAAAGCTCTCCTTTGGCAATTTAGGTAGAGATGCCAAGGAGTGAATGGGCTACGGAGATTGTCACTGGCAGCAGTAATGTCTCTGGAGCAGAGTCAAGATAAAGTGCATTAATGGGTGAGTGTGTGTCTGGGAAGCTCACATTACCACGCTTTATGCTGTACCTTTGCAACAGTTAAATCATCAGCTTCACACTTAGAAGGGATGGATCTCAATCTGGCATCTTTTACAAGCACCAAATTAAGGAATAAATAGTTACTGATACTTACACACAATTCCCAGGGCTAACAGCCCTACCAGCAATGCCAAGCACAGTGTGAGGAAAGTCAGAGCTGCCAGACGCCATTTCGGAGAAGAAGCAGGGAGCCCTGGCAGAAACAGCAGAATAAAGTCCAGACCAGTAATATATATATACTTGGTGCTTTAACAAGCCAATTTCACAAAGTTGAAAACAATGATGAGCCAAATCAAGTGGGAGGAAGAATTTAATCTGAAAAATGTAAATGCTAATTGGGTTTCTTTTGACAATACTTTACTAGCTTCTCCAAAGGCTACCATCTCACACTTGAGAAGGAAAGTTGCACTTCTTAAAAACAAGCAACCTGATTTAGAGGAGAATTGAAGGCAGCTGTAATATATTATACACAAACACAAATAAATGGGGTAAAGGATAATTCAATGGTAATAAATATAAATCATTGTGACAAAATGCATTCCTGTGTTCACACCCTACGCACTACTGTAATAATATTTGTACAAGGTATGCCTTGTGAGATATCATTTAAAAACACATAATTTGCTGATCAATAATATCATGGCAAAATGCACATAGCAGCATTATAAGTGAAGTTATAAACATAAGATAAGATCATGACTAAAAGTGGTTTTTTCTAGGAAGTCTGTGGAGTGACCAAACCAATTCCTTTGAGAAAAAGGGCAAGCTGACAGCCTCAGCCAGGTGTAAACAAGGCTGATGAACCATTACTTGCTAAATGGCCATTTTTTGCTAGGAAAGTGGATAGGAACAAAAAAGCTAAATTTTATCTTAGAAACAGAATGACAGTCTCTACCACACACACTGCCTGTTGTTTTGCTCCCAGATAGAAATTTTTCTCAAAGGGGGACAGACCAAAAGAAGTGGCAGACAACCCATGAAACCCCTTGTCCTCCCTCTCCTTGTGTCCATCAATTCATTGAATAAGAAGGGATAAATCAAACAGCCATTACACAGAAGGAAGAGTCCTGGCCTAAGGAGTATGGCCAGTGAGACTTCAGAGCATGTGATGAGAAAAAAATTTGCTTTGAATTTAACATAATTTGTTAAGTTAGGAACTAGTTGTTTTTTATCTTAATTTTTCTTGTAACCATTTCTGACTTTAATGCCTTATTACTTGTATTCACTTAAAATCTCTCTTTTTGTAGTTAATAAACTTGTTTTATCTAATCTGGTGTGTTTGTATTGATGTGCTAGGAAATTTCATTTGGGGTAGCAACATTTGTGCATATAATTTCTATTAATAAAGTGAGGGCTGGGCAGTACAGAACATTAGTTTCTGGGGGAAAATCTAGGACTGGGTGTCTGCTGGAGTCACCCTACAATATAATTAAAGTGAGGCTGGCTGGCTGCAGCACACACATAGGCTGGGTCTACACTGACAGCGGCAAATTCGCCACCGTCACATCGATTGCTCTAGATCGACTGAGTGGTCCTGTATAGACGCTCTCAGTCGATCCAGGAAGTAACGCAGGAAAACCACCCAGTAAGAAGAGTAGTGCTGCATCGAAGGGAGTGCTGTTCTCTTCAATGCAGCGCAGTATGGACGCTGTGCAGAGGAGATGCTGCAAAGTCGACGGGAGATATGCAAGTGATTGACGTCACTTACATATCTCCCATTGACTGCCGCCAAATCACAAAGGTAAGTGTAGACCAGGTCGTAGACATAGCTGTGAATGACTTGCATGCTGGAGGCTGTGAGCATTACTGTTTGGAGGCTACAGCTGCAAAGCAGTGTAAAAGGCAGCCTAGGTTAGAAGGCAGGGTTGACACAGCTACTCATTAGTCTGAATTGTACCCTGGTTTTGTCACAATCAGAAGTAAGGACTTGGAGGAAATTGATAAGGGAAGCCAAAGGACAAAAGCAGAAATATATGGCAGCAGAATTAAGAACAGCATGAAGGAGTTTTTAAAATATATTAGGAACAATATAATTCCTGGCAATGGTATTGGTCCATGCTAGATGAAAATGGTAGAATTATTAATAATAATGCATAAAAGGCTGAGGTGTGCAATAAATATGTGTTCTGTATTTGGGGAAGAAAACAGATGATGCAGTCTCATCATATGGTGATGATAGCACTCATTCCATTCCACTCGAATCTCTGGAGACTGTTAAACTCAAGCTACTCAAGTTAGACATTTTTAAATAAGCAGGTCCAGATAACTTGAAGTCAAGCATTTTAAAAGAGATGGTTGAGGAGCTTTCTGGACTGTTAATGCTGATTTTCAATACATCTTGGAGTACTGAGGATGTGAAGTGGAAGAAAGATAATGCTGTACCAACTTTTAAGAGGAGTAAAACAGGATGACCCAGATAATTATAGGCCTGTCTGCCTGCCATCAATTCTTGGCAAGATAATAGTGTGTCTATGGGACTCAATCAATAATGAACTAAAGAAGGTTAATGTAATTAATGAAAATTAGCATGGGTTTATGTAAAATAGATCCTGTCAAACTAACTTGACTTTTTTATGAGATTACAAATTGGGTTGATAAAGATGATAGAATTGATGTAATAAACTTTGTCTTTTGTAAGGGATTTGATTTGGTGCCACGTGATATTTTGATAAAAAAAACTAGAATGACATAAAATTAATGTGACACACATTAAATGGATTTAAAACAGGCTAACTGATAGATCTCAAAGTGTAACTAAATGAGCAATCATCATTTAGCGGCTCTGTTTCCATTGGGGGTCCTGCAGGGATCAGTTCTTCTTCTATGCTATTTAGCAACTTTATCAGTGACTTAGAAGAAAACATAAAATGATCCCTGATGAAGTTTGCAGGTGGCATCAAAATTTGGGGAGTGTTAAATAATGATGAGGACAGGTCACTGATTCAGAGTGATCTAGATTGCTTAGTAAACTTGGTGCAAGCAAACAATGTGTTTTAATATGGCTAAATGTAGATGTCTGGGAACAAAGAATATAGGCCATACTTCAAGGATGGGGCACTCTATCCTGAGAAGTAGTGACTCTAAAAACGGTTTGGGGATGGTGGTTGATGATCAGCTGAACATGAGCTACCAGTGTGATGCTGTGGTCAAAAAAGAGAATGCAACCACGGGATTCATAAACAGAAGAATCTCAAGAAGTAGAGAAGCTATTTTATCTCTCTATTTGGTGCTGTTGTGACCACTGCTGGAATACTGTGTCTAGTTCCGGTGCTCACAATTCAAGAATGATGTTGATGAACTGGAGAGGGTTCAGAGACAAGCCATGAGAATGATTAAAGGATTAGAAAACATATCTTCTAGTGATAGATTCTAGGAACTCAATCTATTTATCTTCACAAAGAGGAGGTTAAAGGGTACTTGATTTCAGGCTATAAGTAGCTACATGTGTCACAGACATTAAATAATGGGCTCAACAGTCTAGCAGATAAAGGTATAACATGATCCAATGATTGGAAATTGAAACCAGACAAATTTATACTGGGAATAATGCATAAATTTTGAACAGTGAGCGTAATGAATCATTGGAACAATTTGCCCAGGGTTGTGGAGGATTCTGCATTACTGACAACTTTTAAACCAAGATTGGATGTTTTTCGAAAAGATCTGTTCTAGAAATTCTTTTGGGGAAGCTCCATTGCTTGTGCTATACAGAGGGAAAGACTAGATGATCATAATGGGCTCTTCTGGCCTTAGAATCCATGAATCTATGAAAACCAGTAGCAAAATCAGTGACCAAAAGCTATGCATCCTGGAAATTTCTTTTTTGCTACTTGTTGTGGGTATGTGAGAAAGAATGACAGTGAGCCAGCTTCTGATAGTACAGATTCCCAATAGGATCCCAACAGGTGGGAAGTGTGGTTGGAAAGGGCTGCAGCTACACAAGGCTCTCACAGACTCTTTTCCACTGCAGGGTCTACGGGTGGTCATCACAGACCCAGAGTGGATGGGATCCCCACTGCAATTTGTCTACAGAGGTCTTACAGAGCCCTAATTAGAGATGAAAGCTAGAAGCATTACTTGCACTCCCCAGGGGTAAATCCTTCCCAGGCCACAGCACCAGCCCTTACTGGTGAAGGAAATTGTAATTTGCCCTGTCTATACATGTGGGGAAGAATCAAGCTCTCTGGGCATTATTGCATAACAGTTCAGACTTGGAATCTTTTCTCCTATCTCCTTATTGGTGAACACCATGACCACTGAAGAAACAAGAAGTCCATCCACTACTCCAGCATTGGTATCTTTCCAACCAATAGCCGTTTGACTCCTTCTCCTCCAGCTATGACATGTGTTTTCTCCCCATCAGCCTACCACCCATTTCTCTGATAACATTATCTCCCCTCCCTCTGCAGCCGTCAGCCACCCCCCCTTTAAATGGTCTTTGTTCTTCTTAAATGACAATGTTTGTAATGGTAAAATATTTTACATGCCAGGTTCAGACAGAAACAATGTGAAGAGTGAACAAAAGGGTAAAAAATGAGAGCAGAATTGCCTTAAAATGCTGGGAAAAAAGGATTAAAAATGTATTTGAAAAAATCTGTTGTGACACTAGCTACAGTAAAATTACAATCCTGATGCTTTAGAAAATAAATGATCAACTATGGTCAGGACGGTTTCATTTCCATTCTTATGGAATAGTACAGCACAGTGATGGTTGATATTTTGCTACCTTGTATGAGTTGTATTTTTTAGTTTGCTGTAGTGCGTTTATTGTGATCCTTTAATTATGCTGTCTGATAAAAGCTAGGAAACAAAGAAAAAACCTTTATTATTGGAGTTAACTTGCTAATATCTCCAGCTCCTAGAAAAGGGTGTTTATCCAGACATCACAAAGGAAATGAGGGGTGAAGCCATTTGGGAGAAAAACAAGCTGTTAGAACTGAATTTTATGAACTGTTTGATTGGATATTATGCAGTTGAAGCAAATCCCCAGTTGATGTAAACTGGAATGGTTCCACTGAAGTCTGGGGATTGAAACCAGGTTTTGACAATCTGTAGCTACAAGTCAGTTAACTTCCCAACCAAATACAATCCAGTTCCAATTTGGAGTGTAGATGGGACAGTAACTATGTCTCCAGTTTATATTAACACTTTGCACAAGTGGATGGATCACAGAGTGAAAACCCAGGTTAGCTCCCATCTCCCATTCAAAATAAAATGGTGGTGTACTCAGTCTTGTAAACAGGCCTCCCAAATGGATGTTTATGTAATGTAGACAGACCCATGACCCACATGCTCCCAGAGAGCCTGGCCCTATGAAAAGATGCAGCATGCTGTAGCAGGAAGAAACAAAAGGATTTTCTGAAATGTAGTAGTTTTTATCTTGATTAGTCAAATATCCCATATAATTAACTCCACATGTGATTTTAGTCTCGCTGTATTTCTAGTGTCCTTATTGAGCCAGCTCCTGTCCCTGTCCGGTCCCCGCTAGTCTGCATGCTTTGTGCTGCTCTGACAATGCAAGGCAGCAGAAAGTATCTACTTGGGATCCCCCACAAGAAGGAAATCCCTAGCTGCAGGAGCCAGCTCTGTGCCAGCTGGCTGTAACATATAGCAGGTGGCCAGGTCATGGCTGAGGAAGGGGACACAGCAAGAGTGCCCTGCACTCCACTGATGATCTCTGTTGCACCCAGGCATAATTTAAAGCAGTCATGAGGCAGCTCTGAATTATGGTAAGGGATGAGGCAGCCTGTAAGTGGGTGTCTTCATCTCTAGCGCACCCCTGATGCAGTATTGCAGAAAAAAATTGTTCGTTCGTTCGTTTGTTCGGCCGGCCGGCCGGCCTGCCCTCTTCTACATTTGCTTTCCTCCCAAGTGAGCTCCTACATTCTACTTATAAGGCCTAGATCTGCCTTTTCTGGCCAGGAGTTAATCACCTGCAGGTGTGGAGCTGATTAATTGGGTTCTTTCCCTCACCTTGCAGATGATGGTGGTTAAGCTCCACCACAAAGCCCCAGCTGGCCTCAGAATCAGCAAAAGTGGCTTAAACTCCCTTTTATCTATTTCCTTTTAGCTGCACTGAATAGAGCTTCTGCACAGCTGAGGATCTGGCCCCTTACGTTTGCTTTGTGATTTTTCTCTTTCCTTTCTACCAGAGGCAAAATAAACATGGCTTTTATTGCAGTTACTTATGGCTCTGCCTCTCCTACAAGATGCACTCGTGCAAATCAGGATTAACACCACTGAATTCAAACAGTCCAGGCAAGTCAGCAGGACTACTCATCTCCCCCCATGTTTTGAAGAGCACTGTGCATGCTTCTGCACTTCTGTTAATTAATTATGACAATAAAACAGGACAAACTCACACTTGGTGTGGTTCTACCAAGAGTAATTGAGATAAAGGTGTGAATTTGGCTCACCCTGCTTAAGATTAGGTTGAGATCACTTCCCAGGCCAACTAATTTAAGCAAATAACGAAAAAAGCCCCACAGAGATTGTACCTTTTTCCTCAGTAGCGGCAGGCTTTGGGATCTTTTCCAGTCCATTATATTTATTAAATTCCAGATCTGCGTATGTTATTTCCTCTGTCATAGCTGGTGACGAGAGACGCTTATATTTCAGGTCAAACAGTTAGAGCACTCTTGAGATTCTGCAGGTGTTGAACAAGGAACAAGATCTGCCTCTTTAGAGAGGGCTCCTCTTTAATGTATTGGTAGATGCAAATGAGCCAGCCCGGATACAACATCAGAGTAGCTGAGAACTTCCTCTGAAAAAAGGTTACGAAAGAAAGAAAAGTTCCCTTTTGACTGAGGAATTGTTCCCCTCACTTTCTTCCTCTGCCTCCCTCCTGGCCCATCTGCCCTCCTCTTATTTCTCTTTGCAACATCAGAAATAAACAGAGCCCTGTCTGTGTAATTTCTGTGCTTTGGTATTTAAAGAGGCAATTTGTGTCTGGAGAGCTCCAGGTTGAGGACTGACTGGTAGGGGTGAACACAGGCTTTTCACAGCATCATGGTCATGACGTTCTGTTGCTACCTGCTGCAGAGAGTACTCTGCACTGTCCCGCAGCAGGCTTAGGATCAATTCTCAGCCCTTGTCTCTTGCCACTGCGTGCCGAGAGCACTCCAGAGGCAGGATCCAGTGCCCTGGCCTTAGAGATCTGGGAGACAATGCAGAGGCCCTAAATCCATGTATGTGGGCACAGATCCTTCGCTGCTATAAATCAGTGTATTGATCACTGACTTCTAGTCCAATTTACACCATCTGAGCATCTGGCACCTGGTTTGTATCTCCTTGGGTCAGAAAGAGCAAGGAGTGCTGCAGGGATCACGGCCAATGCCTGGGAACTGCTGCTTTGTGCTCTGATACGCGAGACTTCAGCTTTATTACCATTCCTGGATTCTTGCTTGCCTAGGCCTAGGAGGATAGTTTATGGCACAAGGACAAGTTCAGGAAAATGGACAGATTTTGCAGTTGCACAAGAAGGCACAGGGAGGGTGTAACATGCGTACTGACGACTTCTCAGTGCACTGACTGCTTCCTTCTAGACCTCCCTGGGTGCAAGGCTTTCCGAAAGGGGGTGGGAGGAGTGAAGGAACTGGCTAGCCTTGCAAACCAGGGCATGTGTCACCTTCCTAGAAGACAGAGCAGCAGATGTGTTACCTGCTGCCCCAGAGAGATCCATCTGGCATTGTCTTTCTCTGGGCCGTAGTGATTGCCACCGCTCCTGCTAGGGCTGAGCCAGGGCTATTATTAACTGCCCTACTGTGGCCTTACAATATCCAGGCAAAGCGTGTAACATCCCGAGCAACTGAAGCAATGAAACACACTCCCGTGGGGAGGTGGCTAAGTACCCAATGAAGCAGAGAGATTCCAGAGAGTTTGGATTAGATGTGGGAATGCAAAAGGGCATAGTCCTGTGTGAGATACTAGAGGACAGATCAGACTGGATGACCCAGGGGTCTTTTAAGCCATTCTTTGCCATGATTCTGTGTCACCTTCACGCTCTGCTGAGACACAGAGAACTTTTCTGTGCAAGCCAAAATGCACGTAATGACGTTTGGGTGTCTGACATTCAGGTTTCCTATGTGACTTACACCATTGTGAAATGAAATAAGTGTGACAATACATGCATCAGGAAAAGATTGCACATGGGTTTCACAATCTGAATTGCTAACCGTGATGGGCCTAATTCTCATGTACACTAAGGCCACCTTACACCACTCTGGCAGTGTAAAGTGACCTTAAAGTGTCTGTGGATGAAGTTTCCATCTACTTTCAGGCACTTTTGCACTGCCAGAATGATACAAACCAGTCTTAGGATGACAGAGAATCAGGCCCTAATGTGGCGTTAGATTTGTTTTCCCCCTAATAAGTTTAAAAGTATTATAAACATTAAGACTGATATCAGTGCACAATAGAAACAAGCAGCTTTTACAGTGGAAGCAAATTAGATCTTAAAATACTGCATTTAATCATCTCATTCGTTACTAACATACAGAAGGAAAATTGAATTTAAAATATCCAGATGTCAACTTGCATTTCCATAGAGCCCTAGGCTGCAAATACTTGGCACACAATTATCTTTACTCACATGAGTAGCCCAGGTGAGGTCCTGATGTGCTTAAGTGTTCACAGGATCAGGCCATACAGTTGGACTAATCAAAGAAGAAAACACTGTCTGGAATTATTTTTCCCCTGACTGTGCCTTTACGAAAATTGTTTGTTTAAGGAACTTTCTTGGTAAAAATATTCAGTTGTAGATTTTCAAAAGTGCCAGTCACAGTTCATGGCCATAACACCTGTATCTTCCTTCTGTGGTCTGGGTGCCCACTCTAGGCTCCCAGCTCCCCAGCTGTCATCTCTCTTGAACAGAAACCCCCATCTCTCTCCCTGCTGGCTGGGGTTTTTCCAGGCCGCACAGTTCCCTGCCTACATTGTGCTATTTCCATCAAGCCAGACAACCTACGTGGCCAGCATCTGTAGTTTGCTTTTTCTTCAGCAGCTATAAACAGCATAATTTCCAACAGTTATAAGTAACCACAGAGCTCTGTGTAAGTAAACACATTTATCCTTAAGTAAAAGCATTGCAGACAAAACATTAAAAACAATGGAAGAACCTTCATGTATGCTAATAAACTTACCAGAAATCACCCCAACTCCAGCAAGGTCTCTGGATTGGAGTCCTTCAAATCCCACTCAGTCTTTTTTCCCTATGGATACAAGTTTAAAACAGGTTTTTGCTCAGAAGAAAAGCAACCAGGCAGTTTCCCCTTTACACAGTTTCGGCCTTCACTCTTCAGACTCCAGGGACAGGTAATCAGCACGCAATGGTTCCCTCCTCCGGGCATAGCTTCACAAGGCTGGATTTTTGCCTAACCAAGTTTGTATTCTCCTCCCTTTAGAGATGCCCAGGCAAAGTATTTGACACTGCCCAGACGTCCATTCTTATGTAGTCCTTTGAAATTCATAACACTTCTCAGGGCTCACAGTAATACATAAACTTTGATTAAATACAATGGATTCCAAAGATAGTTAAACTTGGTTAAAAAAGGTTTTTCAACGATATTGCTGGAATTTGCCCTGTCACAGTGCCTGTGTGACTTTTCAATGTTAATGGGGTTTATACTCCTAAATCATACAGGCCCAGATCTTTAAAGGAGTTAAGGAGTTACTCTGGTCAGCATTGCAACATCTTACAGTTTTAGGAGTTAGGCATTACACTGCTGAACAAGAGCAAAACCTAAATACCTTTAAAAATCTGGGCTTTAGGCACTTTCGAACATCCCACTCTAAAATCAGTAGTTAAGCGTCCCAGTAAAAGTGGTCTGATTTTCAGAAGTGTTGAATTACCTATAACTCCCATTGACTTCAATGGGATGGGCAAGCGCTCAGCACCTCTGAAAATCAGATCACTTTTACTTAGGTGCCTTTAGATTTAGGTGCATACCTTTAGGCAACTACAGTTAAAATGTCTGACCCTTGCTTTTTATCAGAAAAAGTATAAATATAAAAAAAATCAAATCAAATCTATGCGTTCAAAAGCAAAGAAAATAAAGTGAAATTCTCAGTCTGGTTCCCTAATTACATGTCAGGTCAAAGGACAATTACAATGACTTGCTACTGTTTCATTTCCTCCACTTAATACTGTTCCTCATGCTACTGTATATTGTGCAGTCAGTTGAGAAACACTCTCTACTCTGTGTCTTAACCAGTGGGGAAGCAGCAGCCTGTTTGCTGTTAGCCATGAGCTAAATCCTCAGTTGGTATTTGCTCCAACTTCTGTTTAAGCTAGCTTTCTACCCTCTGGCCACTGCCAGCAAGGCACAAAGAGGCTGGTGAGGTGAAGAAATTTCTGGCCTTCTGGGCCTAGCTGCACATTTGGCAAATTCTTCTTTTATTGTCATGCTGTATCTCAAAACTGGCAAAGACTCAAAATGTGTTGTGAAGGTCTTGCAAATCACCAAAATCTCTTTCTATTTTTGAATGCTGGGAGTATATGCTGGGAAAATGTTCCTGGGTGAATCTGGAAAATCAGAATGTTCCCTTGTCATGTCATAGACCCGCTCTATATATAGGTATGGTTTGATGCATGGCTCCACAGTTCCTTCTCCTCCAAAGTCTGTATTTGTGACAACTTTAATGAATGACATTTAGGTCATTTTAAAATATAACTGGGGAATGAATTTTGTGCTCGTGACAATGAAGACTTAATTGCACTCTCTAAATGGGTTGAGGGTTTACACATTTCCTCAAAACTGATGACCTTTAGCACCCATGTTACTTCCGCCTTCCTTTTCCTATTCTAGCACTTGTGTGGCATGAATAAAATATATCAAAAAACCTAGGTAGAGTGTCAGGCCTAAACTAGTAGGGGTACTGAGAACAGGATTGAGGCAAGCAAAATTGGAGGTGGTAGTGGAGGACTTGAATGGACCCCCTCAGCAACTTAATCCATCTCTATCCAACATTACCAACCACATAGTCTTTAGAGCACAAACATTCATCTGTTTTTGTCTAACCCAATCCATCGTAGGAGTCAATTGAAACAACCACACAGTATCATGAGACTGCTTTCATATACTCAGGGCCAGATCCTTAGCTAAAATTGGTGTAACTCTTTTGATTTCAGTGAGCTATTTTGATTTACATCAGGTGTGGGTCTGGCCCTCCTAAGTTATTTGTTCCTCTACAGCTCCAGTGTTAATGACCAAAAGCTGTTCCCATGTGGGGGTCCTCAGAGGCCTATGTGAAATAAGTTGGTGTATCCCAGTCTTGCTCTGAAACGGATGATGTTTACATCACAAAAATCGCTACCAGATAGATATTAATTCGCTCCCCTCGCTCTCTCAACAGAGTGGTCAAAACTGTAATGTACCACAGCATGGAGCTCTGTCTCCTTTAGAGGTGATCTCTCAGGGTCAAGCATGACGTCAGCATTAGCAGAGTGATGGGACAGTGTTCATATGAGCGTTGGGCACAGGGAAGCAGGGGTTGTGCTACTGCCATCTGGGTTGCAGAGGACATCAGCTTCCAGGGCTACCATCTGCACCTTCCACCAGCACTAATATTTGTTTTAGGAAAAAAACACAAGCCCAGTTGCTTGTTCTCAGTGGTCATGACTCATTAGACACACTCTGCCACAGGCACTCAGGAAATCACAACCTCAGATTTAGAAAATACGAGAAATATGACAAACGCTCGCTGGCATCGTCTACCTTTGGTTGTGAAACCTGCCCTCTCCACCATACGCTAAGCAGTGGCGATAGTATCTGGGAAGTACCTGGGCTGCAACCACAGGGCTGCTGTACACTGCTAGCTCTTGTGGGTCTTTCCTGTATTTCGCAAGCCATAGCCAATGGTGTGGTTGCTACCGTACCACAGCACCAAGCATTTTTGCAGTGTCACTCAGGAAAACTACTTGAAAGTGTTTGAAATCTTGATACAAAATGGCAAAAGCTGTGAGTGGAATATTTTGTACAAATTGTGCTGTCTTTTCACCAACTCTCTTGAGGATTTTAAGACACACACAACGTGACATGCCTGGAACTTAAGGAGTGAAGCTGGGTGTAATGTCTTGTTTACTATTCTCTCCAGCAGACTCACCAGAACTCTGGAACAGCCAGAAAAGAAGCTGTTCCTAGTGAAACCAGCCTAGGATTTGAACTGAGCTCAGTGCAGGCTGGGTCAGGCCTGTGGAAATGAGGTAGTGATTACTGTGTGCCCTCATGCACCACAGGCATGACTGATAGAGCCACAGTTTATGAACCTTATCACTAAGTTTCAGTGCCTCAATTTATGGAACTTTCACTGATCTGTGACATATTTATTATCTCTCTTCGCTGCCTGTGTAATGTAACAGGTTATCTAGGGAGGCTGTGGGAGGCTTTTATGAACAGGTTAGATAAACACCTGTCAAGAATGGTCTAAGTATACTTAATCCTGCCTCAGCACAGGGGGCTGGACTAGCTAATCTCTTGAGGTTCCTTCCAGCTCTACATTTATATGGGTGAATGAGGAACCTTTGCTATGGCAAGAAAAATCATCCAAGTCCATCTGTAAATATTACCCTCAATTAACGCCAACTATTCTACCCTCTTAGTAACGTATAGTGTTACTATCATTTTCAGCAGCTTTTCTACTGTTATTTGTATATACGGCTCAGTTTGAAAGTTTGTGTGGTTTGGATCATTCTTCGTATAAATATTAAGCTTAGTCATTGGTCATTGATGACTGTGTTCGGGAGAATGTGTGGGTGCAGTATTGGTTGAAAAACAGCATGCAGAGGGTTGTTATCAATTATTTGCTGTCAAACTGGGAGGGTGTATCTAGTGGGATCCCACAAGGGTCAGTCCTGGGTCTGGAATTGTTCAACATTTTCATTAATGACTTGATTAATGGAATGGAGAGTATGCTTATAAAGTTTACTGATTATATGAAGATGGGAAGGGTTGCTAGCACTTTGGAAGACAGGATTAGAATTCATAACAACCTTGACAAATTGGAGAATTGGTCTGAAATCAACAAGATGAAATTCAATAATGACAAGTGCAAAGTACAAAATTTAGGAAGGAAAAATCAAATGAACAATTATAAAATGGGAATAACTGGCCAGGTAGTAGTATGGCTAAAAAGGATCTGTGGGTTATAGTGGATCTCAAATTGAATGAATTAATAACGTGATGTTGCAACTAAGGCTAATATCATTGTGGGGTCCATTAACAGGAATCATATTTAAGACATGGGAATCAATTGCTCTGCTCTGTTCAGCACTGGTGAGGTCTCAGCTAGAGTACTGGGTCCAATTCTGGGTGCCACACTTTAAGAAAGATGTGAATAAACTGGAGAGAATCCAGAGGAGAGCAACTTAAATGATAAAAAGGTTAGACTACCTGACCTATGAGAAAAAGCTAAAAACAACTGGGAGTATTTAGGCTTGAGAAAAGAAGACTGAGAGGGGACATAATAATATGTTTTGTAATATGTAATATCCCTTTAACTATGTTAAAGGGATGTTATAAAGAGGATAGTCATCTGTTCTTTATGTCCACTGAAGATAGGACAAGAATTAATGGGATCAATCTGCATCCAGACAGATTTATTTTAGATATTAGGAAAAGCTTTTGAACTATAACAGTAGTTAAGTTCTGGAATAGGTTTCCAAAGGAAGTTGTGGAGTCTCCCTCAGTGGAGATTTTAAGAACAGGTTGGACAAACACCTGTCAGGGATGGTCTAGGTTTACTTGGTTCAGCCTCAGAGCAGGGGACTGAACTTGATGACCTCTCAAGGTCCCCTTCACTCCTACATTTCTATGTCAAACCCATGGGAAAGAAGGGTACGGCTCTGTCACAGAAAGGACAGTGGATGCTAGTTACATCTCGTGGCAGGTAGTGTTTCACCCCTACTCCTAACCCACTGACCATAGTGATAAAGAATTCTTATGCTGCTCTGACAATGAGGAATCGGCCCCAAAGGTAGAGGCGGAGAAGCCATGTTCCTTCAAGGCTAGGAGGATCATGGCCACCACTTCCAAGAGGAAACATAAAGTGTTAATGGTGGGTGACTCCCTTCTGAGGGGGTGGAAACACCCATCTGTTGGCCTGACATGGCATTCCGGGAGATGTACTGCCTGACAGGAGCCTGTATTACAGTTATTAAAGAAAGATTGTTGAGGATCATAGAATCATAGACAATTAGGGCTAGAAAGGACCTCAGGAGGTCATCTAGTCCAACCCCCTGCTCAAAGCAGGATCAACCCTGACTAAATTTGGCTGATGATTTAGCTGAGGTTAGTCCTACTTAGAGCAGGGGGTAGGACCAGATGACCTCCTGAAGTCCCTTCCAACTCTAATGTTCTATGATTCTATAAGTCATCCTAGCCAATGCTTTGTCAAGCCAGACCTTAAGAATCTCTAAGGATGGAGATTCCACCACCTCCCTAGGTAACCCATTCCAGTGAGATACCACCCACCTAGTGAAAAAGCTATGCCTAATATCCAATCTAGACCTCCCCCACTGCAACTTGAGACCATTGATCCTTGTTCTGTCATCTGCCACCACTGAGAACGGCCTAGCTCCATTATCTATGGAACCCCCATTCAGATAGTTAAAGGCTGCTACCAAATTCCCCCTCACTCTTCTGCAGACTAAAGAAGCCTAGTTCCCTCAGCCTCCCCTCATAAGTCATGTGCTCCAGCCCCCTAATCATTTTTGTTGCCCTCCACTGGACTGCCCCCAATTTGTTCACATCTTTTCTTTAGTGGGGGACCCAAGACTGGACACAATACTCCAAATGAGGCCAAGCATTGGTAAAATAGTTCTAGATAAATCTCAAGTGGAAAGGTTAGGAAGAACCAAAGAAAGGTTAGTTTTATTATTTTTGGTTTGTTTATTTCAGGTAAGAGGAAATAGAAGAAAGGGAAGACTAAAAAAAGGTACACAGTAAAGGAAGCAAAGAAGCAGATGTTTAGCTCGACAGGAAACAGTTAGAAGAGCTGCTTGCACAGTGAGGTCTGTCAGCAACCGTTCAGAAGAAGTTGGAGCGAGTGGCCATGCTGCACTTATATGCCATGAGAAGGATGGGGAATCTGTTCAAGGCCAGAAGGTGTCCCTTTATATCCAACAGGGCATGTAGGAAATCAAGCAGATAGTTTCCCAGGTGATCTAGCAGAGGCAGCAGCAGTGGCAAGAGGTCTAGAGCTGTGGAGGCTACAGTGGAAAAGGCTGGTGGATCAGAGTTGCTCGACCAGAGCTGCACTTATACATAGGCACTCAGAGCTGACTGTGAATGTCCCAGGCATGGAGTTACACTAGCAAAGCTTTTTAGGCACTTTACACTGATATTCATTAATGCTGTATCTGGCCTGATAGCCCTGTAGTTAAGCAATATCCTGGCTGGTATTCATCTTGGAAGGAACTGTTAGCAATTTCTCAGGTTTACAGAATTATGACAGGATTTAGAATATTTGAGACAAAAGAAACACCTGTACTGTAGGGCAAGACATAAGGCAAGATCCTCAGCTGGATTCAAGTGTGTGGCTCTGTTTAAGTCAAAGGAGTTAACTTATGTAGTATTCTTTTTGAAGGGGCTGTATGGAGTTGAAATTCTGCTTGTTTGTGGAGGGGGGTTTCAAGAGGAGAAATCAGCCCGGAATGCTAGGTTGTTTAGAGATCAGAGGAGTATGGGGCTGGTGTTCAGTTTGATGCCTGCTATTCAAGAATGATGTTGATCACTTGGAGAGGGTTTAGAGAAGGGTCACAAGAATGATTAAAGATTTGAAAGCCGAGTGATAGAGTCAAAGATTAGAAAAATAGAAATAGATTCAAAGAACTCAATCTATTTAGTTTAACAAAGAGAAGGGTAATTGATTACAGTGTATAAGTACTTACATGAGGAACAAACATTTAATAGTGGGCTCTTCAATCTAGCAGAGAAAGGTATAACGCAATCCAATGGCTGGAAGTTGAAGTTAGACAAATTCAGACTGGACATAAGGCATAGATTTTTAACAGTGACAGTAATTGGAACAATTTGTCAAGGGTTGTGGTAGATTCTCCATCACTGACAATTTTAAATTCAAGATTCGATATTTTTCTAAAAGATCTGCTCTAAGAATTATTTTGGGGAAGTTCTGTGGCCTATGGTATACCGTCGGTCACACTAGATGATCACAGTGGTCCCTTCTGGTTTAGAATCTATTAATCTATTACTCTTTGCTTTGGGAAGTGAGTTGTTTGTTTGTGGAAATAGGTTTCTCCCACTTTGCTTGTGGTCTGTTTGATAATATCAAAATCTTAAACCACGTTGGTAATAAGGATGATTTGAAAAAGATATTACAACTGAACTTATCTAGAAGTAGATGTGGTTAGCTAAAACTACAGTATAAAGGGAGAGTCAATGAGAATGATGTCATAAAAGGATGACATGTCTCCCCTGATTTAGATAACAAAGAATACAGATTCCCATTGGTCCACATCCGACCAATCAGAAAGTACGTTTGCTCCCTCTGCCAAGGTAATAAAAGGTCCCCAGATCCGACAAGGTCAGTCATGACTCTGGCAGCTTTTCAAGAGGCGGCTTAGCCAACTTAGATTTCACCAGGCCAGGCCAGAAAGTGAGCAAAGAACACAAAACAAGGAAAGAAAGACCAGGGGAACAGAAAAGTAAGTAAAGTGATAAAGACAAGCAAGGGAAGACAAGGAAGAAAAGATCCAGACAAACCAATCAAGCGAGGAAAGAAAACTGGGCAACCTAAGCCAAGGAAGGAGAAATTGAGACAAGCTACACAAGTGTCCCTGGAATAGCAGAAGTCTGCAACATGTCTGAGACGGAGTCTGAAACGGAGTCTGAGCACTCTGTTGAGACATCAAAAGCAAAGGAGGCTAAGGCCAAAACCACCCGTTCTTCCCGGGCTGGGCTGCTATTCTCTGTCAGCCGCATAGACAGACTGCTCCGCAAAGGACAGTTTGCAGACCGCGTTGGAGCCGGAGCCCCGGTATATATGGCTGCAGTGCTTCAATACCTGACTCACGAGATTGTGGATATTGCTGGGGAAGTTGCCGTACGCAGCAAGAAGCGTTGGATTTCCCCATGGCACGTGCAGCTGGCCATCCACAGCGATTCGGAGCTCAAGAAACTGCTGGGAGGTGTCACCATCTCTCAGGGCGGGGTCCTGCCTTTAAATCAGCCTGGGGTTTTACCTTCCAAGAAGAGAAATGGCAGGAGATCCATCAAGAGAAGGATTGCCCCTGCTCCTGTGCCTGTTAAATGAGAAGAGAGCAAATGGGAGGCTGCCACCCCAGATTTGGGAGAAATGACATTAACTTGATTACAAGGCACTTTTCAAATGCATCAATATGGAGTAATAAAAGCAGTTAAAATGCCATGGCTTGTTTTGAGAATTAATTTCCTCTTTTACTCTCCATAGTTACAAGGGATCATTCAGTTAGTCTGGTAGCTGCACTGATAGTATGGTACAAAAGCCTAGAAAGATAGAACTCAATCATTTAATTAAGAAATTTACATCAGAAATTGTCTAAATGGTGTAGATTCTGGGAAATGATTCCTGTGTTTGTTCAGGCATTTCCTCAATACGCTGAAGTTTAGTAACATTTTTCCAATAGTGAAATTGTTGTGTATTGCAAATTTAGTGAAAATATGGAAAAGAACAAACTCATGATAGAAAAAATTAATCTATTACACATGCACAAACACTATGGACCTAGTTTTTGTTTTGTTCTTATGTTCTCCCCTCCCCCTCTTTCCCCTCCAAGTTATCCCTTTATAACATCCTTGACTTCTTTGGAGTACAATCAGATTTATACCAATATAAGTGATAGTAGAAGCAGGCCATATGCAATTATAAAATACGTGGGGGGTACACACAAGCTTTGAGAACTTTTTTAAAGGGAAAACTAAGAATAATGTTTGAGTGTCAAAGAACAAAGATATGTAATAATTATTTTAAAATAATAGAAGTTTATCAGTTAAAATTTAATGGAATTTTCATGGAAAATACATAGGTTATAAATGATAATGTCATAAATGTAATGATAGAAAATTGAAAGGGTAAGGTGGTCTGATTAGAAGGTGTGAATATGGTTGATCGCTATTAAATTACTCTTACAGCTCCTCCTCCTCTCCTCCTCCATGTCTCCCACCAGACTGTCTACACATACCAAAATTAATACGGAATATATGCTGTGTAAAGGTATGGGCTACTCAGATCTGGCCCTGATGACTTCTTATGTACGGCATTAAGTGTGTCAGGCCAGTTCATTATTTCTTTATGACTTTGTAAAGTGCAGTTCCTCTACCTGCTGTCTGACAAATTGCCTGAGTCTGAGAGGTACTGAGTGACTTGGCTCTCTGAATTTCTACACTGCATCTGGGAGCAAGTCTCTGAGCCCGGATCAAGAGATTTGTGCAAGTGGTGTTCGTGCTAACACACTAACAATAGCTGTGTGGATGTTGTAGCTCATACTCTGAATCCCCTCAGGCTTGAGAGCCTGAACTCCAGCCCAAGCTGCAAGTCTGCATAGCTACTCTTAGCATGCGAGCACAACCCCCTGTACCACTAGTCTGTGGACCTGAACGGGGCGACTCATTACCGGATGCAGTGTAGGCTTACCCATTCCTTTTCTACTTAGAGTTTACTTCTCAAATCTTCCCAGCAGGTGGCGCTGATAAACTGGCAAGTTATGTTAAAGGACTCTGGACAAGAATCCATATTATTACAATCGCCTTGTTCTGAAAGTGAAGTGACTGTCATTGCGAGAGATGGAGTGTCAGCTTGACGTAGTGAGACACATTGTTGTCTCTTCCCCGATTCAATACATGCTCTATCTGCCAGTGGGGCTGCTCAGAGATTTGTGTAACATGTTTGTTGGTAAATTGTTTCCTCTGCGATTTTAGGTGCATATTGGAGAAAATCTTGTTTGAACTCCAGTATGAATCTTGGAAATCATAAAGAGAGCAGGAGAGACATCACTGCTTCAGTTACATTCTGATCAACTTTAGGAGGTTCTTATAGCAACCCATGAAAGCTACAAGACTTCAGATTTGAGGAGAGAAATGCCAGCTTACTGAGCCACTGTAAACCTGCCCAATTCAAACCTGTGGCTGATGGGAGAATTTAAGCCATTCATACATACTCTACCATAATGACCACCATCAGCTAGCACATTTTTCTTCATTGATGTGACAGTCTGACTTACCAGCCACCCAGAAATAGACCTTTTCTGGAGTGTAGGGAGGGCCAAATGGATTTTGCTTGGTCTGAGGGGATGTTTCCAAATGCTCTTTATAAACTGGTCCAAAAAATCAGCTGAAGAACAAGAGAGGTGGCCAATGAAACATGATAGTGACAAATGGTGAAGGCTTGGGTTTTTGGAATGGCAAAGAACCCTTACCATGAGTTTAGGCACCATAAGGGTTCTCTGAGAGACAGGAAGCATCACCAACTCAAGGACCACAGAAAAACTGGCCAATATTTAAATTTTTGGGTGCCTAAATTTCAGCACCAAACCCATCTTTAAGCAGCTAAATAAAAAAGTGATCTGATTCCCAGAGATGCTGAGCACTCAAAACTCCTAATGGAATCAACATTGGAATGCATCTTACAATCAGGAAACTTATTTAGGTGCCTAATTTAAGTCACCTGATATTCAAAATGTAACCAAAGCATATTTCATGCCGCTATAGCATCTATTCCTAAAAGTCCTTACTTGTGAACGTAGTCCTTATTCTCTCAGATAGTCCCATTGGAGGCACAAGTGAGAATTCCTTCCCTGAGCAATGACTGTAACATCAGGAATTTGTTCAGTACTTTCAGATTTTGTTTATGACATGGAACCATGAGGAGGAGATAAAAACAAATTCTAATTTCACTTTTTGGTGGCATTTAAATACATCAGATCCCCAAAGAATGAACAAAATTTCAATGAAGTCTAAGGGTTAGATTCTGTCACCCTCTAATTTGAGCAGTGTCTTACCACACAACCATTGATGGCAACCGAACTACTTGTGCAGTAAGGTCTGACTCAATGTCAGCAAGGGTGACAGAATGATGCTCAGTGCAAATACAGAACTAGGTACTGCTGTCACTTACAGTGAAAAATCTGTTCCTGCCCATAGTTAGAGCTGGGTGAATAATTGATTTTGCAGTTTGGTTACCGACCAGAAAAATCACCCCCCAAAATTTTTGTTTCTTGTTAAAGGAAAAGGTTTGTGCCACCACAATGAAATGTTGTGTTTCGTTTTGGGGTGTTTTTTACCTTTTGAGTTTGTGGGGATGTTTTGTTATTTTTAATGGGAAACAAATTTCTAAACAAAACATCATTTAGAAAATAAGTCAGAAATGACTTTTTCAGAATATTTGCCCCTCATATTTTTCCTGTCAAATATGTCCTGAATTCCCAATAGTTCACCAGATAGATCTTGAATTCACAAACAGGTTTGGGTGGACTAAAACTGGATTTTTTTTCAATAAAACTATTTGTTTTACTTCTGCTTAGGAAAGTGAGTTACTTGCTGATGGAAATGGGTAGCTCCCTCTTTTCCTGGGGGCTGTTTGATAATTTCAAAGCTTAAAAAAGCGTTAATAATTCAGGCAACTAAAATAGTTTTATAACCTGAGTTTGCTAACAGCAGATATCATTGGCTAAAAAGGCAACACAAAAGGAGAGTCAATGGGAATGATGTCATAATAGGATGAGCTATCGTCTCTAGCTTGGGTCATAAATGAAGTAGCTTGCCATTGGTTCCCAGACAACCAATCAGAAAGTAAGTTCGCTCTCCCTACCGAGGTTATAAAAGGTTGCAGGCTCGGACAGAGTCAGTACACAGCTGTGGTGATTTCAAGAAGTGGCTTAGCCAAGCCACACTTTATCAATCACGTCGTAACCAGGCCAGGCCAGAAAGAAATCAAAGAAGGCAAAATAAGTGAGAGAAAAACCAGGTGAACAGAGACAGGAACAGAAGGGACGAGAGATAGCAAGTCAAACAAAGAAAGACACAGGCAAACGGAACCAAGCACGTACAGAAAGAAAGCTAGGCAGGCCCATTCGGGTGAGAAAAGGCTCAAGTAAACCAAGCAAGGCAAACAAAAGAAAGCCAAGAAAGCCAAGCCAAGTGTTGCTAGAACAGAAGTCTGCAATATGTCTGAAATTGAGACTGAGACGGAGTCTGAGACGGAGTCTGAGCACTCTGCCGAGACATCAAAGGCAAAGGAGGTTAAGGCCAAAACTACCCGTTCTTCCCGGGCTGGGCTGCTGTTCTCTGTCAGCCGCATAGATAGACTGCTCCGCAAAGGACAGTTTGCAGACCGCGTTGGAGCCGGAGCCCCGGTATATATGGCCGCGGTGCTTCAATACCTGACTCACGAGATTGTGGATATTGCTGGGGAAGTTGCCGTACGCAGCAAGAAGCGTCGGATTTCCCCACGGCACTTGCAGCTGGCCATCCACAGCGATTCGGAGCTCAAGAAACTGCTGGGAGGTGTCACCATCTCTCAGGGTGGGGTCCTGCCATTAAATCAGCCTGGGGTTTTATCTTCCAAGAAAAGAAATGGCAAGAGATCCATCAAGAGAAGGATTGCCCCTGCTCCTGTGCCTGTCAAGTGAGAAGAGAGTAGATGGGAGGCTGCCACCCCAGATTTGGGAGAAATGACATTAGCTTGATTACAAGGCACTTTTCAAATGCACCAGTATGGAGTAATAAAAGCAGTTAAAATGCTAGGTCTTTTGTGAATTCATTTTCTTGGTTATATATTTATAATATTATAAGGGAAAATTCAGTTAGTTACAGATAATTAGATAGCACAGATACTGTGATATAAAAGCCAAAAAATATAGAACTCAAGCATTTCATTATTTTATATAGATGTATAAACACACATAAGAAATTTCATAATATGTCTCTGGGAATTGATTCCCACAGAAGTGTGTTTATGTGGACAGCTGGGAAATTTGGGCCCATTCCTACTGTCAGTGAAGCTGCTTTGGATCTACTGAAGGTTTTGTTGAATATCTAAAGAGAATAAATTTGTCTTGCGAGCACTAAATTCAGTACAGAACTAGGACTATGACTAATGATCATGCTTCTGGTTCTTCTCTCTCTTATTCTGCTGTAAACTCATTGAATTCATTGGAGTTTTTGCTTTAGTATGCCATTGTGAGATCAGAATCAGGCCCAGTAAAATTAGTACCTGGAACACTAAAATATACTTTCCAAATTATATTGGAAACCTGAGATAAATCTTGGAGGGATGGAGAAAACCTAAGTGTCATAGTCATTTTTAAAGATGGGACAATTAAAGACACTCTATAAATAATCTGAGAAGATTCTGGGAAATGATACAGAAACATGGAGAAAGCATTTGGGAATATTTAGGGCTTTCTTCAAATCAAGAAGCTACTTTGGATCTATGTTGGCTCTTGATGAAAAATTTATGGGCCCCTAATAGAAGTTTCTGATTAGACAGACCTCTATGTGCTCTATGCTGGCTTCTACAGAAAGATCTGGGGGTTATAGTGGATCACAAGCTATATATGGGTCAATAGTGTAATACAGTTGTAAAAAAAGTGGACATCATTCTGGGATGTATTAGCAAGAGTGTTGTAAACAAGACATGAGAAGCAATTCTTCTGCTCAACTGTGCCCTAATAAGGCCTTAACTGGAGTATTGTGTCTAGTGCTGGATGCTGCACTTCAGGAAAGATGTCGAGAATTTGGAAAAAGTTCAAAGGAGAGCAACAAAAACGATTAAGGGTCTAGAAAACCTCACCAATGAGGAAAGATTGAAAAAAATTGGGTTTGTTTAGTCTGGAGAAGAGAAGACTGAGTTGGGGGCATAAGTTTTCAAATATGTAAAACATGATTACAAGGAGGAGGGTGAAAAATTGTTCTCATTAATCTCTGAGGATAGGACAAGAAGCAATAGGAGCAAGGGAGGTTTAAGTTGGACATTTGGAAAAACTTTCTAACTGTTAGGGTAGTTAAGCTCTGGAACAAATTGTCTAGGGAGGTTGTGAAATCTCTGTCAGTGGAGGTTTTTAAGAACAGGTTTGAGAAATGCCTAGATATTGAGTCATACCTTGAGCGTAGGGGACTGGACTAGATGATCTATTGAGGTCCCTTCCAATCCTACAGTTCTATGAGTCTGATTCTTCAGGCTCAATTTTTGAAAGTTTCAGTAAAAACAGTTCTGCCATTTCCATGGAGAACATTAGGGAAACATACATTGGATCTGATGGAAAAGTGGGGCTTGGGTTGACTGCACACAGGGGTGGAGGGAAGGGAAACAAGAAGAGTGACTGAATGGACATAGGAACAGAGTTTTCACAAATGCATTCATTTAAACAAGTGTTTAAAAGTCTTTAAATGTGACATTTTCCTTAATTAGCTAAAATTTTATTTCCTTAGCTTCAGCTGTGAATAACTACTCTCTATTTATTTTTCCCCCAATCTACCCCTGCTCTATATCACATTTATTTTAGGCAATGATCTTCCATTTACCGATGTTTCTAATGACTTAAGTCCATATGTGGTCTATGATAATAGACTGCAAAGCAGCCAGAGAAAAGGAATTAAGAATCACAAGCTAGGAAATGCACAGACACAGTATGGAAATGTTACTCCAGCATTAATCACCTTCATGTGGAAGGCTCTGTACTGAAAATAAGCGCAATTAACATTTAAAAGGGGGTACAGCCTTGATGCAAGTGAGTTGGACTACCTGATCCAGAGGTGATGCCATCATACAATTTAGAGAAAGGGAGCAAAATGTTTCTCAACTTAAAGCTGAGAAGTTAAACGTTAACTTGTGGGTTAGGAAGGAAGGGAAATTCTTCTATATACAGTTGGAAGGTTGAAGCCATAGTAGCACAGTCCTCCAACATCTGGGAAACAAGTCAGAGAGAGTGTCAGCAGTTAAGAAACCTGTCCTCTGTAATTCCTGTGTGTAAGCATGTGTATGAGGCAGATCAGGCCCATATGACGCTTGTATTGGAGAGCTTTTTTCTGGTAAATCCACTTTGCCTCATTGCCACAGGTCTCAGAATTGAGTAGATTCTCTTTCATTGTACCACAGCTATCTCTGTCAGAAGTACCTTTTACCAGGAACCTGCAAACAGTGGAGAAGGACATGTCCCTTGCTTCATGCTACAGTTTCAAAGAAACAGTACATACATACATCCTCATAATTGCTGTTTGTTAAAGGTCCACAAAAAGTTTCACATGTTGCCCTCCATGCTAGGAAAAGTTAGCTAATAGTAGTTGAAAAAATACTAGAGATTTCTGCAAATAGAAGAGATCCCACCACTAGCAAAATGCACTTTTTGGAGAAAATAATGTTCTGAGATACCACAGTCATGAAATTGGTGTGAACACATAGGTAGATTGCCTTCATGCCATCAAATTGACTTCAGAGCAGTTGCATGGTATAAGAGCAGAATTTCAGAGTCCCTAGTGAGGCATCTGCAAGGGATGAGAGTTGTCAGGGTGTGGGAAAGGGAGAACAAGCAATTCTGGAAAACATTTAGGTAGCCATCTGACTCTTTAGACATTTGCATTCTCCATTTAGGTGCCGTTGACATTTTCAAAGCCACACTCAGCTGCTGCCTAACCTGTAGGCACCTAGTTTCGTAGGAATCTAAGTTTCTGCCTACTGGCATTTGCAAAGCCATCTAAGCATTGAAGTCAGCCGACAGTTCATGAGCTGCTCAGAGTCCTAGCTCAAGCTGATGCCCTGGAGGCCGTGGAATGAGGTTCTCAAACTAGGCAGGGGAATGCCTGTCTTCTCAGAGGGGCCCAATCCTATAGACAAGCTGTGAGCACACATACGATCTGATATGAATCCGACCTTGCTCCAGGAGGGTCAGAGGAAGGTCACTGGTTGATACAAATGCAACAGGCATCCCCACAAAAGACAGTTGGGGGCAAAGTAAAATATAGGGTGAATGTGAACAGGAGACAGAAAGAAAGCAAGACAGTTTCAACTGCGAGGACATGGGCTACTTAAACAGCTAACCTGACTTAAATGACTAACTTCAAGAGAGAGAGTTCATGGCTAAGGATCTCAGGTACAGGCAGGTGGCTTTTTAAATCCCTGTTATCCCTGAACAACCCTAACCGCTGGTTAGTCACATAGTCACTCCTTCTTCAGTGGAACTCCCTCAGAACACTCCCCTGTTAGCTGCCCTTCTTCACTAGCATTTTTCTTTTCATTTTTTAAAATGCACATCAGTGATAAATGTTAAGAATATTATAAAATGTCAAATAATTTGAATGAATTTTTTGCATCAGATATAATACTCCTCATTTCAGCTGAGTCATGGGTCACAAACAGGTGGGGTTTCCTCACTGAACACTATTCATGACTCTCGGTCCAGTTTCTACATTGATTAGAAAGCCCATAGCATTTTCCTTGATGTAGGAGCCAATCCAGTGGGCGCAGTTGACACCAGGAACCATTGGAAGGAAAAATGGAAACAGATGTGAAAGGAGAGTCTGAAAAATTATGAATCTTGCTTTACATGTTTCACAGTACGTAAGTTTCATGCTAACTTTATTGAGCCTAACTAACCACTGAATTGCTCTGGTTTATCCCCCAAAACTGAACTGGAAAATCACATATTCTCTCAACTCTATGTACAAAACTATTTTTCTTCTTTTTCATTACCCTGGCTGAAAAAGAGAACAAAAGGGAAGGCATGTCCAAATTAAGTCCATCAGAGTGAAGGCAGAATCTTTATGATGGTTTTGGCTTAAGGAATGAGAACTTTTCAAGATGGTCATTGGCCAGAAGAGGTTGCAATATCTCCTATTTTTAATCCAATTTAAGCATTGCCAGAGCAACTCATAGATTGCCATTCTGAATATTTCTGTAGAAGTGTATATTTACTATAGAAATACCATAACTGTGTACTATATGTCAATGTGGCAGATTCACACTGTGACAGAATGTAGCCCTGTAAGTGTACATACACACTTTGAACAGAGTATAAGATATCATTATAAAACTCATAATTTGCTGATCATTATCATCTTGTTAAAATTGTGGTAACATTGTATGTGAAGTTATATAATTCCACTCTATGGTGTTATTAACGCATGTTCCAAACTGAGGTTGAAAAACAGGTGTGTCTTAAACAAAGGAATATGCTTACGAGTCATTAAGCAAGAAGGAAAACAAAGAAAACTCAAACAGCCGGGGAAAAAGCAACAGGGAACATCCTTTCTCATAGATTTTTTGTCTCCTGCTACCTCACTGGAAATGTTTTTCAACAAGGGGACTGTAACTATAAAAAGTAGGTCAAACATCTGAACGCACTCCCCTCTCTCAATTCCTGCCGTTGCATTCTCTGCACTTGAAGCAGAAAAGGAAGCATTTGTTGAACTCTGGAAGAAGGTGTGCTGACCTAAGAAGTTTGGTCAGCAAGACTGATAAAAGCATGTGGTAAGAAAACTTTGCTCTGAATTTTACATAGTTTGTTAAATTAGGCATTGTTGTCAGTTGTTGGTTGTGTGTTCTCTCAGAGTGTATGCTGTCCCTACTCTCTGCAGATAACCAAGATACCACTCCACAATGAGATTATTCAATAAGATAACAGATCCTGTCAGCAACAAAGGCATCAGGCTAAGTTTATTTCAAACGAGCATGGTAAAACGTGTCCTAAACATGCTACAAATACATGTAATATATGTACACCCCTGACAATGGACCAGCTCAATGAATGGCCAGACAAACAAACTCTTTTTGAGACGTTCCTTTATACACTGCTACAAACAAATTGCATATTGCCCTCTGACATGGTACAATACCACCTTTTACCTTGTATCAAATGGTTCGGCCAGAACATTTCTATCCATCATATTGTCATTCTAAGGGGTTAGTAAACGCTCCTCATCTTTGTGGTATTGGGATGTTCTGGTATCTTTCTGGAATGTGCTTGTGTGAGTGTTCTGTACCTAGTGCTTCTTTAGGGATGTATCAGCTCTGTTCTTGCCGGTTACTGTGAGCCTGCCAACATTCACAGCTTTACTTCTGCTAACTTTGTTCTATAACAGACTTGACCATTACTTTAGCTCAGGCCTCATACCTGGCCTGTTATACTAGGCCTCATGTCTCAGGCTCCCACTTTCTACTACAGGCATCAGCTGCATTTTACCTTTATTTTTCTTATAACCATTTCTGACTTTTATGCCTCATTATTTGTCTTCACTTAAACTCTCTCTTGGTAGCTAATAAAATTGTTTTCTTGTTTTAGATAATTCAGCTGTAGTAAAGCAAGAGCATGGAGCCCTGGTCTTGGTGCAAGACCTCAGGCCTGAGCCAGAGGCTGTGAACCAGAGTAGGCCTGGCCTTGGTAAAATAATATGAACACTACTTATTTATGTAAATACATTTCAGAAAGCTGGTGCAGATATCCCCAGTCTAGTACAAGATAAGATGTTTGACAAAATAATGAATAGGGACGTTTTGTCCAAGATATCAGGAACAAGAGGTGGTAGCAAATAGATGTCATGAAACACATAAGGAGGTACATAAGCTGTTTATCTCAGTTGTTTGCTTCAGTCTATAAATGTTGGGGTACCTCGCTTTCACATGTTGTGTGGCCTAGGGGACAGCAGAGACTATTGCTGCTGACAGAGCCACTCTTTGCCTCTCGGCACTCATGTGTTAGTGTACCTGTAACCATGGAGCCAAGGGCACGAGGATTGTGAACGGCTTGTTGTGCATGCTGAACGGCTGTTTGTGAGAGGCCCAAGTGGGAAGTCCTTCAGCAAGGCATTGTAAGGCACCCAAGGTTGCAGGGCAGGAGTGACACAGCTGCTCATTAGTATGGATTGTATGCTGGCATGTCACATGCATAATCACATTTGAAAATGCATTTATGCATAGGAATTCAAATAGAGCAGATGAAAAGAGAAATAGAAGTAGAGTTTTAGAACTTTCACATGTTCCATAAAATTGACATAATGTAAATTAGATTCCACTTGCAGCAATTGTGTCATAACTATTCCAGGAGATATTGTAACTAGTTCGCTATCGCCATTTGATTTAATTTAAATTGTTTACACTAAGCCTCCAGAACCACTTCCTGTTTCAGAGGAAGAAGGAAAAGAGACCCTAGCAAAAGGAAATAAGAGTTCTTGTAATAATTCTTTCCTTCTGTCCACTGTCTTTCACTTTGTGTGTGTGAATGCAAAGGGAGTTTAAATACCTACCAGATTAGAATTCTCCACTCACTTACAGTGGCAAAAGTAATTTGCACCTATTTTGTACTCAGTTTGTAAGGATCTAAATGGCTACACGAATTTCAAGGAATGAAAAGCCAGACCCATTACATTACAGATGAGAAATGAAAAAAAGCAGCTCAAAGGTTACCTGCTGCAAGTTTACACAGATCTTGTGTCAACTGAAGTGCCATATTCTCCAGATGAATGTTACATTCTGCTTAACTACAATTTTTCTGTTTGCTCTCAAATGCCATTGTTAGAGAGGATCCTGTCTCTCCTTGCTGAGATATGTACTGGAAAACTTTGAAATAGAATAAATGAAAATTGGAGTTTGAAAACTGCTGGCAGTGTGGGAGTCTAACAAAGGGCGGAACAACATAAATCATATTACGCAGACTCAAGCACATAAGTGGGAGAGACAGAGATCCAGTTCCTTTAATAATGTAAGACAAATTCTATGGATTTCCTGCCCAAATAGAATCCAGTAGGATAGCCCTTTTTATTGAGTCCAGGGAATGTGTTAGCTTACTAGTTTTAATGCTGGGTTCCGGTCAGGTCAACTTTTAGCTTGAACAGTACTGTTCAAATCTTGACATTTGCTTATTCTTAACTGCCCAACAATTCATTAATTCATCCAGAACCACATTAGTATACAATCAATTATTCACCACTCAAATGTAGACACAGCAAATGTTCTAGGTGCGTTCTACATGCATAATACAGTCTTACAAGCAATTATCATAAACTAGAGTTGAGGCTGAGCAGTTATATCAAGGAACTATACAAATTACCAATAGTTCTTATTACTCTGACTTATGATAATCATTTCTCAATTTGTAACCCTTTTTTCACACCTCCAAAGATGCACTTGTTTTAAAGCACTTATAAGAAAGGCTTCTACTTTTCAACTGAACTGGTCCAAAAGTAATAAGTTTAGAATATCAAAAGCAATTGGCTAAAGTTATTGTTTTCAATCTCTCTTCGGCCAATTTGCGTGGAGTTATAAAGGAGGCTACTTGAGGTCTCGCTAGCTAGTGCAGACTTAGCAAGTTAACCTTCAATTACTTATATTAAAGAAATAGAAGAAGAAATAGAATTATTGATACTGGACACTTTGTGATCAGTGTGGATACCAGTGAGACATGGTACGCCTGATTTGCAGATCAATAAGGTTTAATGTGCAAGGTTTTCTATAGATATACTAGTTAGATACAAAGCCTAAAATTAACTATAATATGTCATACTCACTGAGCCTGGAGAGCTAATCAGTCACTCAGAAGGCTCTGTACAGGAACCGCTTTCTTCAGGGGCCCCGCCAGGGAGTCAGTGGATCCTCTGGTCCAACTGGCAGCACTTCCCGCAGAGTCAGGTGTTGATGGAGCACCCCCCTTTGTCTAAATGGTGACTTCTTATATCCTTCCATAAACAATCTTCACCTAATCATCTCACTCATTATCATATTTGCTAATTACCTACATTAAATTTCCACCCTTAACTACATTCTAGTCTCAGCATGATAATTGGGGTCATCAAAACATCTGGTGATAGGAGGGGTGGAGTAAAAGTATGGCCCTTGGCAATAAAACAATGTACCCCCAGATGTTCAAGGATAACTTATTGTTCCCATCACCATTATCTATGTGCAGCTGCACGCATACAGTGTCTGTATTTTGTCTTATGTGCCGTGCTATGCAGAAATTGAGACATCTGTAAGGTTATTCAGTCTCTGCCAACCGGAAGATGTCATGCTCCAGGGGTCAGAATAGCCAAGCAAGCAACTGAAGCTGTGCTAGGCCTATAGGACAGTCATCAAGCAACTCAAATTGTGCTGGGCCTCCAACAAGAATCTCTGAAATGAAATATCACTACTTCCTATACACACAAATCCTGGGATGGGGGAGAATCCTTTCCAAAGGGCTGGTCCAGGCATGGGTCACACTTAGAATTCTGCAGATTTTTGTGTTGGATTTGCTCAAAGCTCCTGATGACTTCGGGAGGAGAGTGTGTAATGTCAAAAACTGCTACCAGACCAAATCTACTGCTTGGTTTGTACTGAGCATGATGATTTATAGGTGCCACCCTCTTGTTTCTATTCAACACACACCAAGTGAGTGCTTATGTTTCTATTTTTTCAGTTTATTTTCTGCTTCCATTGGTATCCAGTAGATGGAGAGGGTATATAACAAATTTCTTCAATCCTTTTTGTATCAGAGGCTTTTTAAATTTGATTCATTTCAAATATTATGTTTCATTATTAGTCTCTACTATCAATTGAGATCCCCCTTTTAAGCATTTTTTTAATATCCCAAAATTATACCATGTTGGATTCGATGACTCCCTGAGGTACCTTCCAACACTAATCTAAGATTCATTGATTCCATCTGTCTTCCTCAGCTGAGGCACTCCACTGCCTAACTCCTAAAGGTACATCTGAACTGCAATAAAAAAACATGAGGCACTATGTCTCAAAGCCAGGGATGAAGTGGAAGATCCTCTCCTGCCTCTGCTGAAGAATGACATTTCTACAACTATGTCAGTTTGGCTGGTGAATTCTAGATACAGTTGTGGGGTTAGCTTGTGCCAAGATGAATTGTACGTCCTGCAGGCATCCAGACCTCCCCTTGCTATCTGTTTGTCCAAGTGCTATCATAGAGCTGTCACACAGCTGCCTCCTCCTTCTACTTGTGACTCTTAGCAAGTAATGAAATGACATTTTCCAGCCCATTGAATTTTTCTCCTTGGCTCAATTTTCACTTTTTATTCGTTTCAATTTCAAATTCACTAAACAATCTCATTCTTTTCTCCAAATGATCTTTGGTCTCACTGGCCAGAAGTCAATACCTTGGGAAGTATCCAGTGAAGAGAAAGGACATGCACTGGGAATAGCTGCAACTGTACTATGGAGGGGGGGGGAGACCAGCAGAGCATGAGTAATGCACAGAGCTCCAAGTCCATGCCCCACTGTGAAGTCAGCTGGAATCCTGGGCATGGATGTGTTATCTTTCAGCCTTTCCTAATCAATCAATGCTACACCCTCAGGCCCACATTAGCTTGGCCCTCATCCCAGTAATCAATGTCATGCCCATCCAACCCCACATGGGTCTGCCCTTAATCCCAGCAATCAAAGCTACACCCCAAATCCCACGTCAGCCTATTTCCATCCCAGCAATCAATGTCCCCACCCTCAACCCCACACGGACTTGCACCCTATTGCAGCAGTCAATGCTATAGTCCGAGCCCCAGAGCAGACTGTTCCCCATCCCAGCTCTCAGTGATGCAGCCCTAACCTCACATCAACTTTGAACTCCAGTCCCACAGTACTCCCTCATCTAATCTAGGCTTCTCCTTCAACCTCAGGGGATCTTCACCTCCTCTGGCCTTTACCAGGCCATGTGTGGCATGGAAGAGGAGCAGTATTGGGGAGTAAGGTCACCCTAAGCTGCTCTTGCTGCTCCATACTTCCCTCTTCCGTTTGATGAGGATGGTGTCAACTGCTCCCTCCTCACCCTCTACCCAAAAACACCTCTGGTTCCTCATGTGTGGGGGAACAGTGCTGTCTGACACCTGCATCAGCCTTAGTGGGCTGCTGTTCCCCAGGAGGTGAGCAAAGGGGGAAGGCAGCTAGTCAGGGGAATTTCCCAAGGCAGGGTTTGAAGTGCATGAGAGCTGGAACCTTGAATAATCCCCAGACTGGCTCCAGAATTGTGTCACTGGCCATGAAATCCCAAGCACTGGCTGCTGTGCTAGGAGGGCTGCTGTGGTGGAGCAGCAGCCCCCACTGCAGATCCCAGGATGGCATGATCGAGGGCGGCAGTACCTGCTGGAGGGGAAGGAGACATCTCCCTCCAGGACTGGAGTGATGTGGGTGCAGCGAGGACAGTGCTATTGCGCAGGCTCCCCGGGAGATGGAGCCCAAGCCAGGAGAGAGATAGGCCAATGCCTAAATGTACAGCGTGACAATAGCTACCAATGATTATGAGATGTGGCTGTGTTTCCCTTTCTGACATGGTGTGGTGGGCAGGAAAAGGCTATTGCAGTAAAATGGCGCTGGAACAGACTCTCTTTGCTGGTTGGTAAAGGCCGAGCAGAGGCTCTTGCTGATGTGACCATTCCAGGTAGTGTCCAGAGGCCCGATAGAGTTTGGATGCAGTGATCTCTATACTGCGTCTCTAGTTTTCCCATCAGTGTCTGCAATATGTGAATGGGCATTTAAAAAAAAAAAAAAGAAAAAAAAAAGAGTTTCCTGCCTCTGTGGCAATGAAGGAAACCTTCCAGATTGTGACACCTTGCCGTGCTGTCTCCCTGGGTCTGTACAGACAGCTTGAAACAAGCATTCTGAGATGGGATTTCTGCCTGAATAAGACATTAAATATGAATCTGATGATGATAGAAATGTTCCCATAGTTAATAATGGCACCTCTGATCATTGCAACAGAAACATCCAGCCCATTGGGATTATGGGGAAGTCCTAACTGGTACCAAATCGTAAAGAGGAAGCAAAGCAGAGACTAGGTGTACCATCTCCAATAATGAGAAGATTTATTGAAGAAACTAATACATGTTCAGGATATAGACCTCGAGAGAAGCTTCATGGAAGGAAGGAACAGAAGCAGCAGCCCTGAGTTCAGGTAAAAATGACACACGCTGTCATGGACTCCCAGTGATTAGAAGGGTGAAGCGGAATGAAATGGCCCTTTCTAGGGCTAAACATAGATGAAAATGGGAAACACGATCACTTGTTCATTGTTCACTACAGGCCTAGACCAAAAAGCAAAGGAGAAAAGTCAGTGAGAACATGGTAAATACAGATTTCCTAGATTCTAGGAGAGGATGGATTTCATCCCTTGACCTCTGGGTTGGGGCCCAGCCCACTTCTGTTGCACAATTATCCTGAGTGCAGAAGCATGAGGCTGGACCAAACAACCCAGTTGTTGGATACATCTGCTGCCTCAACAGCTCAGCCCTGCAGGTAGTAGCCAACATGGAATAAGACTGCTGCCTTTCTAGGAATTGAATCTGGGCCACACATAGTAGAGGTGAGATGTCTCCCACTGAACCACCAATGCTCCAGTTCCAAGAATGGTTCATATGGACTCCAGCTTTCTCTCCAGAAAGTGTTTCACTGATTCACTGGCTAGAAATGGGATTTCCATGAGTCCCAAATTTCCTGTGAAATGGCTAGGTGGGTACCTGGGAGAGGCAGGCCGATCTCATGTGAACAGCCAATTAGAAAAGCATTGCACTTTGGAAAACGTGGTCGCTTTTATAATTCTCGCCAGGCATTTTCCTTCTATTTGATTTTATGCACTTGGGTTTCAATGCTGCAGAGGGCAGAGCTCTTCTTGGGAATTGCTGAGTGCCCACAACTCTCATCAATTTTGGGAACAGAGAGCACTTGGCAGGATTGAGCCCTGAAATGAAAACAACCTTGTCTCCCTACTCTTTGATCAGGCTGGTGGAGACTAGACAATCTTAAACTACAGGAAGATCTATTGACCTGTTTAGCCCACCTCGGTGCGTCTACTCAGTGCAGCTCCCCCAATTCACCTCACTTTTCTTCTTGCTCTGTACTCACCACCTTCACCACTCCCTCCTTGTATCTGCTCTGTCTCCCTTACCTTTCCCAGGGGATTCGATGCTTTCAGGGGCAGGGTGACTTGTATTGTGCAACAGCATTCTCATCTGGAAAAGGAAGAAAGGGAGCGTTCCCATTGCTGTAAGAAGTCACTCCATCTCCGATGCCCATCAGACGCACCCTCCCCTCCCCTCCCCTGGCTATGGCTGAACCATAGAAGCACAGAATGGATCTCTTTGAAGTAGTCCCATTTCTCCATCTCTTCTTTCATAGCAGGCTCAGTGCACATTCAGCACCTATGGCCTGAGCCAAAACTCACCAAAGTAAATTAACATCTCTCCACTGAGTTCAGTAGCGTTTGGATCAAAACCCTATTGAGTTCCAAGGGCCCCATGAGGCCTGCAAAGGTGATGGCCTCCATAAGCTTTAGTAAATGCAGTGAGACTACCCCCAACTTGGTGTGTGGTCCAACCAAAGGCCTTCTACCTGTTTCATAGTAATCGTAGATCAGCACTGGCGCTGGTTTGACGTTTGACACAGGAAGGTCTTGCTCAACGGAGAAGGAGAAACGGATATTCTCCCGTGAGACCTGGGAATGGAAGGACAGAGATGGGCATCAGCTTTTGTTCATAGAATACCGACTCCTCTGTGGTGAGATAAGCACAGGGACTGCTGAGCCTGGCGTTTGTTATTTACCTGCCTACAGTAGTCATTTTAGAAACCATCTTAGAGAGTTTTTAAAATGTTATTGATTCTAATTTTCCTCTTCTGCCTATATTGTCAGGTGCCTCAGTTACCACGAATCCCACTATTCAGGGCTCAGATAAAGCAAAACCAAAAAAAACCCATCGAAAACCAACCTGAAATAGCCTTTCTAAATCCCAAACAAAAACAAACAGTCTTGACATTGAAGTCAAATGTCTTGCAGCCCCTCCAAGCCCAGAAGTGAAACTGTGCATCCCATGGAGAAGCTGGGAATCTCCCCCTTCCAATGGTGTAGATGCTTCTATTGCTAGTCCTGCAGGGCCACAAGGTAATAAACTTTAAAGATGAGACTTTTTTTATGACTAGGAAAGCTGCTTCTGGAGCTGGACTGTATCCTGCTAGCCCATCCCCAGGCAGGTGCAATTTGATTGGCAGGAGGGTGGAAATTCTCTATGTGGGAAGTATGCAAAGGAGAAGGAACATCAACATTTCCAGACCAGATCGAAACTAGTGCTTCATCTAGTTCAGTGTCCTTTCTGTGCCAGTGGCCAGAAGCAGCTGCTTCAGAGGAAATCCCCTAGCAGAACAATGTGCCAACTAGGGAAGTTGCTCCCTGGCCCCCAGCAGCCAGTGGCTGAAAGGAGGAAATGTTTTTTGTGTAAGTGATTTATTCTGAATAAAAACAGGAGGCTTCCAAGGGGATTGCAATGTTAAAATAGTTTCAAGGGTAGATGGACTAATGAGGAAAGGGCAAAGGTGCATGATCAATGCAGTTTCTCACACACAGGGCCACTCCGCATAGGTGTATATTCTTATGCAAAATTAAGACCTTCTAACCCCAAACCAAAGAACTGATTTTTCAGAACTCACACTCTCCAGATAGAAGAGGATGTGGTTTTGCTTGGTGTCTATCTGCATCACTGTCTGATCTTCACGAAGCTTTAGACGAGGAAATGGGGGAAAGATTCAAATAATCATCAATAACAATCATTTAATAATCATTGAAAACAAGTAACTCCAGAATCTGCAGAAAATGACTGAGTGAAAGTGTTCTCCAATGGCTACTGTGGGTCATGCAAAATAATCATTTGATAGAGACCCAAGCATGAAGTAGCTTTGTCAGGAAATGTACATACTTAGACAGTTATACAGGAGACAGTCACAGTTTGGAATTTCAGTTGGTTAATCTAATCCAGTGATCCTCAACCTTTTCCATACTAGCATATCTCCCTCCCCTGAATCTCACTCTTATCTAGCCTGACTATCTGGGACCCCCGTCCAATATAACAATATTGAAACAGGGTAGTCGTGATACCCTGGCCCCTGTTCAGGACCCCTGGAGTGTGAGAGTCCCAGGCTGAGAACCCATAATCTAGTCAAGTTATTGAGACACGTTACAGTTCCTAGGGGAGTGGACTTTCAGTGCCAGCCAGACCCCTCTTTTTATCCAGCTGCCGATGTAATATTCTGTAACCTCCTCTGACCCTGGGATGGATTATTCATGTCACTGCCATCCCTTACCTTCTTCAGGGATGAACGGACAGGTACAAAGCCAGAAAGCATCTTGACATCGATAATGGCCATGTTGGAGATATTGCGCTTCCCAGTGTAACTGAAACAAGAGGGACTGGGTCACTCTGGACCATGAATATGGAGGAAAGAATAAAACAGAATGACACTTTCAGCTCCGGAGCGTACACAGTCTGCCAATGACATGTAATTGCCAACCACTTCATTAACATGGAAGAGGTGCGAAATTGACCACAAAGAGATGTCCAAGAAGGGGATAAGTATCCCCAGGGAGGGACAGTTGTTTGAACAGAGGGAGTATCAGTGGGATTGGGCCACGGCAATAAATATCCTGAGACATTTTATACAGACCCTGGAATAAACCTTTAATATTTGTAATTTGTTCTTTCAAAAGCCATCCCTTCTTAACCAGTCAGTTTGTGTCATCCAGGCCATGGAAGGATGGTTACCTGATTGAGAGGACAATGTCAAACTTCACCCGGAAACTGTCTGCGCAGGAAGTATTTGCCGTCTGCACTGAGAGAGAGAACCCTGAGGCCTTTTTGGGAAGAAGGATGTTGTACCTCAGAGTTATCTGAAACAGATGAAAAATGGTCATGCAAATTAGAAATCAGCCTGAGCTACTGACCCCTCCCCCCCCCATTGTGGTTTTTTTGCTCCGTGGACTGGACTGGCTGAACACACCAACTACTCAAGGGAGAACTCTTCCCAACAGCAAACATTTAGTGATGAGAGAACAACTTCAGCAAGCCACTGAACTGCACAGGTCTCCATCAGCAACATTAAAAACCTTCCCTTCCCCACACCTGACATTCCATCTAGCTGAACAATATAAGGACTAAGTGTGCCATCCAGCCAGAAGTGTGGGGGAAAACTACATGAATCCCCATTAGCTTTTTTATCTGTCTAGAGATTTATAGAGTCCTCATCACTAAAGTATCCGCATCTCAAAGTCTGAAGTAGGGGAATGTGATCACCATGACAGACTGGGATATGTCTAGATCAGATTATCAATTCTATTTTACACTAGTCCGGACGTGTGCAAGTGTAGCCTGTTCTGCTTTCCAGACAGCTGCCCTAGCACCTTGCTGAAGGACAATCACTGAAAGTCCCCAGGGGCTACTGATTCTGAATGACTCAGCCACTGACCCAACGCCATGGAAGAATGGTTTCTCTACACTGGGCCAACAAGGGGGGGGCAAGCACAACTGAGGGATCTGCAGCATCTCAGTTTGAGCACATGGCTCAGAGTCACGGCCCTATTTAAGAGAAGGATTCTGCTTCGTGCCATCCGCTGCACCAATGTAAGACAGGCTTGAAAGAGAGAGAGGGGAGGGTACCTCTCAGGAGTTCTGTTATTTTCAAAGATCTGTAACTCTTAAATGCTTTCAGAGAAAAGCCGCAATGGTTACGAAACACCTTAGCAGAGCTTGTGTTCCTTACTTTCCTGCCACCTTGTCTCTGAAGGGGTTAAACTAGAACCCAGAGGTGCACAGCCTAGGTGGGAACCTAAGGGAATACGTGTTGGAAACTGGGAAGTTTAGGAGGTGTGAGATGCTGGTTTCAAGGATTAGGGCAGCTGGATGGCGGCACCCCTGTAGGCCCCAGCACTGTAAAATCAGACTGAACCAAAGTATTTAAGGCTGGCTGGAGCTCAAGAGTTAAACTCTTATGTTAACCGTAATGAAATTAAGTGTTAAAGATAAGATGTTCCGGACAAACCAATTGTTTATTTGTTCCTGACACCCCCGGCTCCACAATGTGAATTAACTACTTACGTTACTCAAGTTAGAGTACCCTGCACAAACACTTTGTGATTGAACACTTATGACATGTTAAGACCTCGCTCATAACTATCTAAGCATAACTGTTTGGGGACATCCTGGAATCCAACTACCAGAATTTGTAAATGAAGGAAAGTGCTCAATGCGTATCAGGAATGTGGTTAATGTGAAAATCACAGGACAATAAAAAAACAAATGAAATTCCTTTACATTCTTTTTATCTTCACATTCCTTTTGTCAAATTAATATTAATAAAATGGGTAAATTGGTATAAATAAATTTTCTTGTATTGTGTTAATAAGAAAATATAATATAATATACCAATGAAATAAAATAAGAATGTAATGATTTCTAGTTGTATGAATGTGGAGTGAAAGCAGTGTGAATGTGCGAAAGATAAGATAGCCTACAAGGACAGAAGAAAAAGATGATGCTTTGTTTAAAGAACATTTACAACCCAGATGGCCGAAGATCAAGATAACCCTGGAGAACAGGGGAGTTACAGGAAGAAAACAAAGTGTAAAATAAAATGAAGAAAGGAGGAGAAAGCTGTCACGTTTACGATACCAAACGTAATTGACAGCTACATCAAACAAGAAAATGATCTGATATGAAGAAATCCATAGATCCAAACGGGAATGGATAAGTATAAATATCAGAAGAAGAAACCTGGACTTTGGGCTCGTTCTGCATATCCCCAGGAGCATCGTGTCAGGAACAACAGGGCCCGGCTCCTCCCTCGAGTCTGACTCACCTGGCCAGTGAGTTAGCTTGAGCAACATAGAGACTGGTAACTATATCTCTACCTTGCAGAACCGTGTGTATGTGTGTGTGTGTATGGGAAAGCGTGTGTTTTAGGCAATTGCATTTTCAAACTTTTTTCTGTATTCATAATAAACATGGCATACTGCCTTATCCCCCTGAAAAAGATCCTGCTGTTTATTTCATAAGTATAACACCCCACATCCCAACATATCGGAGCTTCTGAATGTGCTGTGGGGCCCCAGAGCTAGAACCAGTGACTAGACTCAACCCAGATCCAAGCGGCTTGGAAGCTCATGGGACCCAGTGATTGCGTCCACTCTCCACAGACTGGTGACTATACGGCAAGGTTCTGCACCAGATTGTAACAATACTCAGTTTACAGATGGGAACTGAAGCACAGAGAGATTAAAAAAGGACATGCACAAGGTAACACAGGCAGGAATTCAATCCAGATCCACAAAGTCCAGTGCATTGATCACATTATCATCCTTCCTTATGGATTATGTCATCTGGAGATAGAAAAGTAGGGTTCAATGTTTTCTCAACTTTAGTTTGATGTTTGATTAGGAGGATCCTTTCACCATGACAACCACACTAGAAGGGTTAAAGTTCAAGGTGCAGCTGATCATCAGGGAAAAGAGGGGCAGAGCTATTCCAGAATGCCTCTGTTAATCTATTGGCTGCTGCTATTTTAATGGATTAAATGTTTCTAAAGAGAAATGCACAGAGTTTTGACCTCTCAGAGTCAGCCATTATAAACTATAACAGTTCTTTGGGGTTTTTTGGCCCCATAACACTTGTTTCCAATTCTGGCTGCATTATACGGTAATTCTCTCACTCATTTAATGCTGTACTACTTCACTCGAGCTTTTCCTGTGCACCACCCTTGTTGCAGTGATTTCCTCATGGTCACACTGTGAGTCAGTGGCAGAGTCAGGAAGAGGACTCAGTTCTTCTGCCTCCCATTCCTGTGTTTTACTCACAGGACCACAGCTAGATTAAGGACCAAATTCTAATGTGTTTTCTGCCAGAGAGATGGCCTCCTTTGGGAAGATGCAAATCAAAAAGGCCAGAGTGAAGCATGAGAGAGATGAGGACAAGACATTGTCAGTCAAAGGGAACCAGCTCTGGGACAAACAGCCAGAGGCAATAAGGTGAATCCAGAGCCTGAGCATCTTTAGGAAATCCTGCAAACCTTCCTCTTTGAAGCGTTTTTTTCAACCAGGAGGAAAACACTCATAAACACAGATGGCATCTACCAAACATACCCTTGCAAAAAAATCCCTGAAATCATGTAACAAATCAACTGATCAAACTAAAATCCCAGGCACATTGTTAGCCCCAAAAGGAAGATTGCTATTGATTGACATGGAAGCAGTTGGATACTACAAAGATGGGCAGCGGCATAAAATCCTGTGATAGGCAGACAGCCTAACCGTACTCCTTCAAATGGAATTCAAGTTTTACAAATAAAGAGGAGGATGTTTGTGTCTTCCACACATCCAGTTACCAGTCATCACTCATGAAAAACTAATCATGTGTGATACAGAGAAAAAAAACCACACCAAATGCCAATTCTTTCTTTCTGAAACACCACTGGATTTAAAGAAGTTGATAAATTTGTCCAAAAACTCTTAAGAATATAATAGGAGAGGAAGAAAGAGACAGACAAGCTGCACAGATGAGGGGGACATAAAAGAAGAAAGGCTGTATTATGTGCTGAAGAAGCCACCACTGAAGGGCAGGGTGAGTACTTACCTGCACAAACACACATCCAGTGCCATTCACTTTTAGGCTATAATTCCCTGGGACATCAGGAAGGGAACACTGCTGCAGCAGTAGCCTGTTATGGCTATTCACCTCAAAGGTCTTCTCAAAAGGCTTGCTAGAGCTGATTGTCACTGTGTTTTGGCCTTTCTCAGAATAAGTTGCTGCACCATAATCAGCCAGTGCTTGAAGAGCAATAACTGTGTCCTGAAAAAGGGTAGAATCGTTGTCAATTACAGACATGCTTTGTTGGGATACTGCCTGGGGGTTATTAAATACCTGGTTCCTATGCAGACAGACGACAGACAGTCATTTCACCCTGATTAGGGATGGTCTGCAGTAGGATACAGCACAAAGGGTTGAATAAGGACTCATTTTATTCTAGCATAGACATTTAATATGATGGGAGAAGTACATCTACAAAGAAGAGGTGGTCTTCAACCCCAACCCTTCAGAGTGCGTGGGAGTGAGAGTGTGAGAAGGTGAGGTTTGGGAGGGACCTTAGGAGGTCATCTAGTCCAACTCCCTGCTCAAACCAGGACCAACCCCAACTAAATCATCCCAGCCAGGGCTTTGTCAAGCCCCACCTTGAAAACCTTTAAGGATGGAGATTTCACCAGCTCCCTAAGTAACCCATTCCAGTGCTTCACCACCCTCTGAGTGAAAAGATTTTCTTAATATCCAACCTACACTTCCCCCACTGCAACTTGAGACCATTGCGCCTTGTTCAGTGATCTACTGATCCCTGGTTCCAACCCATTCCTACACTTTGGGAGTGTTTTTTTAATCCAAACCCAGAAGAGGCCTGTTTTCCTGATGATATGTGCTATTGGGGGCTCAAGATGTTAGAAGGAAAGGCTCACAATATTTCAGTGTTGATGTACTCTAGCCCAAACCCACCCCGGTTCACCTTGGAAACCAAGTCCGATAGAGCATTAGGGCACATCTCCAGAATGCTTCAGTGCACCAGGTGTGTCTGATGGTAAATCATACTCTCCCCTCATGACACTGATAGACCAGAAACAAATCAATAACAGGTTGTGAACCAGGGATTAATGGAATTATGTGAGCTCCCATCCAGGTGATGATCTAACTGTACCTGTTGCTATTCAGATACTGGCATGTGAGTTTCACTTTGCACATTTAGGACTTAATTGTCTTCTGGGTCTTGCACAACAGAATTCAACTCTGATATTCTGCTCCCCCCACAGGAGACATTTACACACTCATGCGCATATACCACTCTGCAAAGACTTGAGTGCATTGGCACTATGTATGTGAAGGTTGAGGCTAGGACAACAGGTCATCAAACCCCTAGCCATCTGTGGGAACGAGTTGCTAATGGATCTCTTTAATCATAGTCCCATTGGCTCTCCCCCAATCTCTCATGCATCTGGCAGGTGTCTGCACACATAGGCGATTTCCTGGGCGTGAGAGGGCAGAAGGAAGTTGCTGTACCTGGGTGGAGGAGAAGCCCCCAAAGGGATTCTGCTGTCCGATGAGCCACTGCACCATCTGTGAGGCAAATGTTAGGTCCTCTGGAGCCCGTTTGGGTTTGTGGAGCCTAGCCAACAGCACGTAGCTGGTCATCTCAACCTCAGCTGATGGAGCACGGGAATAGAAGGAGGGGAACGTTTCTGTCGGGGGCTTCACCTTCCTCTCCCAGTGCACTGAGCCACCTGAGAACAGAAAGGAGATTGTGAAGAACCAGAACAATAGTTTAGGAATTAGTACTCTGTGCTGCCATGAAGAAGACCCAGGCCCCAGTCTCTTTGGGAACGTCTACACTGTGTGCTTCTTTTGGCGGTGTGTAGAGTACATGCCCAGGTAGCCTTCTGAGCACAGGTATAAATAGCAGTGCAGATGGAGAAGAACTGCTTTGATGAGTAGAGTACAGATACACCTGAAAGCTGTATGTACGGACCCGAGCACTTACCCTACACGGTCTCTACTTCCCCAAGCCACGCCTCCCAATCTAGAGTGTTATTTTTAGCAGTTCAGTATTCTGTTGCCTCCCCACTGCTGGAGTCTTTCCCCACTTCAGGGAAAACAAGTTAACAGAAATGAGGCTGTGAACTTACAACCTGACAAACTGGCACAGAGAAAACGCTGATACTGCAAGCATACATATTCCCAAAATATTGCTAATATCAGAACATTACTAAAAATACATAGCAGGTGCAGAAAGTACCAAGACATTCTAACACCAAAGAGATAACAAGGGCAACCTGACCCTTTGAAATAACACTCGAATGGGTTGAAATGTCTCGTAAGGTGACAAAGTTGTTTTATCCGAATCATTCAATTTACAGTAAAGGGTGGTGTAAGATTGCGTCAAGAGGGTGGCAACTACCTACGTCAAAGGGGGCAAAATGAAATTGTCTGTAAGAATGTATAACAGAGTGTGTCAGAAGGAACAACTTTGTCCAGCCTAGGGGATAATGGAAAGTCCTGCTGTTGGGCCGAGTCCATTGTAATGATGCACTCATATGTGAATTAGACACACAGATACTCTGTCGATCACTTCTCATTGTGCCTCAAATGCAATAAAACCTGGCCTGGGTACCTTTGTCGCTTAGCTAATCCGTGGTCGTGTCGATTCATTCGATCGAGTTGTCTCAGCTATCTGCAGAGCTAAGACAGCAACTACACAGGAACAAATGCACACAGCCTACACTGACAAACTGCTAACAACAGACAAAATCCAAAACAAAGTTAATTGAAACTTTCCATTATCTGATAATTGGTTAGGTCCCCTGATGTTTGACTGAAGTTCTGGCCATGGAGAACAGAGACATTACTTTGCCATATCAGCCCAGTTGTCCGTCTCGCCAGTGTCCTGTCTCTGACCATGGCCAATACCAGCTTCTTCCAAGGAAGGTACAAGAAATTGCACACTCCCTAATCCCTCTTGGGTATGGGTTGTCTTGTGCCCTGAAACATGATGATTTAAATCCTTTTCAAATTTTGTGGGATTTTAAAATCCTGTCTGGTGTAACTGTGGATATTTTCATTGTCCATATACACATCTGAAAGAGTCCAGTGGAGGGCAACAAAAATGATTAGGGAGCTGGAGCACATGATTTATGAGGAGAGGCTTGTTTAGTGTGCAGAAGAGAAGAGTGAGGGGGGATTTGATAGCAGCCGTCAAGTACCTGAAAGGGGAGTTCCAGAAGGGATGAAGCTGGGCTATTCTCAGTGATGGCAGATGACAGAACAAAGAGCAATGGTCTCAAGAGACAGTGGGGGAGGTCTAGGTTGGACGTTAGGAAAATGTTTTTCACTAGGAGGGTGGTGAAGCACTGGAATGGGTTACCTGGGGAGGTGGTGAAATCTCCATCTTTAGAGGTTTTTAAGGTGTGGCTTGACAAAGCCCTGGCTCGGATGATTTAGTCTGGGTTGGTCCTGGTTTGAGCAGGGGGTTGGATTAGATGACCTCCTGAGGTCCCTTCCAAGCCCAATCTTCTATGATCTGATTCTTTATAAATCCTGATAAGTTCTAGGCATCAATGAGATCTAATAGAAACGAGTTCCATGTGCTAATTGGATGTTATATTAATAAGCAATTCCTTGTTTTAAATTCAGTTTTAAATTTTCTGTCTTTCAATTTAATTGAATGTTCCCTTTCTCTGGTATTATAAAAAGGTGGAACAGGAGCACACAATCTACTGTCTCCATACTATTCTTTCATGTTTCCTCTTTTTGTCTCTGCTTTAAATATTCCTGTGGGTTTTTTTTTCAACTCTAGCATCCAATGGAAATCATCCAGTTTCTCTAGTCAGTTTTGTCTTCTATTTCTGAACCCCCTATATTTCTTCTACATCCTTGTAGAGACAGGATGACCAGAACCGAACACAATATTCTAGCATACTACTCTGCAAGAACAGTGACTCATCCAACTGGTCCTGGAGATGTTGGGATTAGACCACAATGATATGTGTGTGCCACAAGCTGTCACCCTATCTACAGCATAGCCACATAAAAAGATAGGCTAGAACTAAAATAAGAGAGGGGCTGGTCCCAGTTCTCTCCTTCCTGCTACTCTTGAAAAGGAGGTCAGAATCAGACCTAATATGTTCTCATCGTTGATAACCAAAAATGTTTGGTGCCAAAGTATTACGTAACAGTGCACATCTGCATGCATTATTTGTATAGCAGAAGGGGAGTTTGGAGGCCTGGCTGTGGCTGGCAGGTGGACACGACAGTTCAGGGTGTTAGGATACATGTATGTAATGTAAGTTCATATAAGTATTTAGGCCTGTGTATCTGCCTGAGATGGGATTCTGGGCATCTGTGCCTGCCTGAAAGTCAAAGTCTCTGAATTACATGTTAGCAAAGAACTGAGACATAGTGTGTTCCTTTTGCCTGCCTGCAATTAGAAAGGTTTTCTTTATTACTGTGGAAGAGACAAGGGATACAATTAAAATGTTTCAAGAAGCAACAAAGGTGCAATATATGAATGCACAAATGAGGGAAAGCTCTGACTCCTCTTCAAGACAAAATGCCAGGGCAAGGCCAAGCAAGTAGCTGGGAAAGCAAGGGACGTGAAGGGGGGTGTTAAAAAGAAACAAACATAGGGCCATAAGCTGACCATGGCCAAGATGTGACCCTGCTCCCTGCCCCTCCCAGGGGGTAGAAAAGGGATTGTACTAAAGCCCTCAGATCCAGACCTCGCAAAAAGAAACATGACCATATATTGGAAGAGTTGGTACTGGGTGGGGGCTACAGGTATAATTAAGACTATCAAGAAGGAGGGGCAGTGGGGGTTTCCATCAGCATACAGAACCATGGTCAGGAAAGAGGGAGTGCTATGGGCATATAGAACTAGGACTGGGGGCGGGAAAGGAAACTATCAATGTATATAGAGAAACTGGTGTGAAGGGCTTGGATACGGTTATGGTTTAAAGCTTGTCAGTGTAACCCTCAATAAATCCTTCATGGCATGCCTGCAAATTGAACTCTGAACTGTTGTTTTCCAGCAAACTGTGTCTGGGAACTGAGAGGGGACAGGGTGGGGAAGCCCCAACACAGGGCCCCTTCAGTATGTAGAGGGAAGGGTTAACCTGGGTTGTGTGTTAAAAACAAAACCACAGATCCCCACGGCATCTCCATTTCAACTAGGGCCTGCCTAACTCCCTATGTATTTATAATGAGTCAAACTCCATGATATTATGTAATTTCCATGGCAGATGCGGTCACCATGGTTTCTAGATCTGAACACAAGAACTAAAGGTGGCGGTATCTAGGTAGGCCCATCTGCCATCAATGCCAATGTCCCAGAAAAAACTAGGTGATACTCACCAACTCTCTTAGCTGATTTGTCCAGCTCCTTCAAGAAGAAGTCACATTTCCCCTCATTGCCAACAAGGCAGAAGATATAGGCCAGGAGTGCCTGGATGTAAACTTCGCTGATTCCCTCTCCAGATGCAGCCTCCAAGCAAAACAGGCCATTTCGGACCAGCGGATGCTATAAAGAAATAAATTAGATCTGGGTGTGTGTGCAGGACACATATCTTCACCCAGCCAAATGTTTCTGTTCCAGAACATTCCAGGCTCACTTTATCTAGCCGCCATCCCTGCAGAGAACATGGAACCTTCTAGTCCCTGAGAGACTGCAGGAGGGGCAGCACGAAATCCCTGGAACAGAGATTTTCAGACTAGGGACACATCATAAAACAGGAATGGCCTTAGGTTTCATTATTGACACTAAAATTTCAGTGTAATTGAGAGCTCATTTTGTCTCTCTTCTAGCCCAGTTTTCCTACTTAGCTCTACAACAGGTTATTAATCCTCTAGTTATAATATCACATTCTGTAGTTATGGAGAAACTCAACATTATGGGCCAGATTCTGCTCTCAGTGCCTCCAGTGACATCTGTGGAATTGTCTTAGATTTACACCAAAGTAAATGAAGTTACTCCAAGGTCACTGAGATCACAATTTGACTCATCTTCACTGCAGCAGAATATAGCCCAGAAGGAAGCAAGCCCCTCAGACACAAACAGAGCTCATGGTAAAAAGTGTATGGAAAATACAAGTCTAGAAGTCTGACATGTAAGGCTCTAAGGCCCAACCTCTGCTCTCCATTACACCAGCCACTGTAAAGCAAGACAATTTGTCCCTTGCTTTAATGGACTTGTACATTTTTAACAGGTTGAAGCACGTGCACCATTAATCAGAACTGGAGATTACTCAACCTCTACACTTAGTAAGAGATACAGGAGTTAACAGGCCCATTTGGATGTTTCATGGGTTTGCCCTGAGCTTTCGCCTCATCCCAAGTGACCCAGGTTTTAGGAGGAGATAGAATACAAGGAAAAGTGCCTGATGAGTTTGCAGGGATGTCCAACTTTTCATTTAGTAAAAAGTGATGTTGGGCCATATATTGCCCTACATCCTCACAGGCACTGCTCACTGATGGCAGTGGAATTTCTGCTTGAAGACGGGATATTTTATAGCCGCTTTTTCTTTATTAACAGCAACGAATGCATACACATTCCATGCAAACATGTCCCTGTGGGTCATCACTTGCAGCACTCAGGCAATTTGTAACAGATTCTGGGGCCAAGCCAATTGACAAACCAATTACAGCAGGACAACCATAGTGAAGGAATCCTTACCGAGCTGGGGAGTCCAGCCTCAAACAAAGCTGTGGTGATGTAGGCTGTGAGTGAAAGTTCATCATCGACACCCCCCTGAATAAAACACACAAAAGAACTAGTCAGTCCAGAGTGCGAGGGGAGAGAGGAGGCAGCTCCTTCTCCTCCCTTTTGACTATTTCACTGACTTACCCCACCAGCATGGCTCCCATAATGTGTTATTACCCTGTTACGCCTGGACAGAGTTCAGAAGAGCAGCTCTCAATGATCACCAAAATTGCTGGTCACATGGGACTGGCTCTGCTTCTCTCTTTTGAACTGCTTCTACTGTTGGCCGAGTTCTTACAATGAAGAGGATGGCCAGCTATGGAAGCAGTTCTTAAAGAGGAAGAACGAGCCTGGCAACCTCTAAGTGGGGGCAGCTGCTTGCCTAAGAGGATGCAGGAGAGGAGCCCATAGCTGACAGCATGAAAAGAGCTTCCTTGACTTCATATTTCTGTAATGACTGGGGCAGAGTATAGGAGTTGGTATATCAGGGAAAGAAAACAGATGTGAGATTAGAGATATTCTTTGGCAAATTAAACATATTAGGTTTTGAGATTATTAACTGTACATCTGAAGAGCTTTCCCAATGGAAGGGAGGGAATTTGGGATGAAAGATGCTATTTGGTGGCAGTAAGACAGTGCTTTTCCAGTGGCAGGACTGGAGTTTGGCAGGGAGCAGAAATATGTCACCTTCAAAGCATTGTTGAAGAGTTTCCCAACACTCTGGAAGCAGCCGTTCGACTTCTGTTTGCTTGAGAGCCAGATCAGAGTTTGGGATTGGACACTGTCGTCGATAAAGATATAGCGCTTGGCTTGTGCAAATGACTTGTATACGAAGGCAGTGAGCCTGCCAGGGAACAACACAGATATGAGTAGTCACCAGGAGTCTGAAGCAGCAATACTCAACCTAGGTCCCTTCCCCTCCTACACACAGGCCATGTGGGGAATGAGTGACTGACAATGGGATGGAACTGTTTATTTTATCTGTCTGTAAAGTGCTGGCTCTGTGTGTGTCTTAAGTGGGTGAGGCTACAGAGAATTAAAAAAAAAAAAAAAAAAAGACCTGCTGCCAGTCACAGCTAAGAAAGTTCTCCTTTAACTCCACCGTTAGAAAGGTTTGTTCTTGGAGCTGTAGCACTAAAGCTTTAGTCCCTGCTCTTTATGCTCATGTTCGATTTATGTAGCTAAAGTGTATTTCACAGTAGCTCATTGATTCATTACAAGCCTAGGTCTTAGCCAGCTTCCCAGCTCTCACCATGTGTTTCCTTCTGCATCTCTGGTCCCAAAGACACTGTAGGATCCATCCGGGTGTTTATACGACAGCTGCTTCTGGTACCCTGAAACATGGAGGAGGAAATGTTCCTGATTGAAACCTCCAAAATCTCATTTTTATTTGCCATCAAACAAATCCAGAACCTCAATCCTAGAGGTCAAACGGGGAAATTTAAGAAGGGGATGGAAGAGGAGAGATAAAAGAAGTGAACCTCAAAGAAGGGGAAAAGGTGAGTCGTTGGAGGGAATAGAAGAAGCAGGATGAGGAAAGAAAGGAACAATTTCAAGCAGAATTACCAATATATCTGCAGGAGCAAGCCAGTCAGCAGGGTATCACAAAGCAGCTACATGCTTCAGTGTGCTTAGTTAAAAGAAAAATGTGGAGCTACCATATTTACTTTGTAGAATATGCCATCAGTGGAGGCAAGATGGTGTCACAAGTTAAGGAGAGGCCCTCACCACTGACTAAGTATCCAATGGCCTTGGATTTGATCTCTTCATTCAGCTGCCCTGTCTTATTCAGATAGTCCAGGACATAAATGTTGGGGGCAAATAGCACCATGTTCTGCTCCCCGCAGCCGAAGGGCATCTGGAGAAGTTGCTGTAGGTTCTGCATGGCTACGCCCAGGATATCACCTGGGGATGGAGACACAGGGAGTGAGTGTCACACAGAGCCAACATCAGAGTTTGCTAAACTAATATATACTGCAGAGCAATAAACATCAATACCATAAGCAGAGACCCTCAAGACCCTGGCTGAGCTTCTAGAATTAACCCCTGGTTGTGGAGATTCTACCACCACTTTGATATTTTCCCATGAGTGCTGACCACAAGAGGACAGATTTGTTGTGTACTAAAAGTAGAGGCCAGCAAAAAATTAAAACAAAACAAAACCAAGAAACCCCCACACGTCATGCTCCTTTGGCCACCTCATTGGCATTTTGTCAGCTAAATTGCACCAGAAATATCTTCAACATGACAAAAGCCTGCACAGCTTCAAGCAGCTGCTTTATATTTTTTTTCAAAAACAGAAAAAGAAAAAACACCCTCCCATGAAAAGATTTTTTCCTTTTCCCCAGAATGTTATACTTGTCAGTACAGCCTGGGCAAAAAAGCCCTGGACCAGTGAAAAGTTTAAGAAGTCCCAACCCAAAAGGACCATAAACGAGCACTTTAGAGCAGAAGTTTCTAATCGGTAATTTCCACAGCCCTTGCTGATAGTCCATGGAGAGGGGGCTGGTCACATGCTACCCAGCATTTCTTCTTTATTTCCCGCTGCTAAATTGCATTAAGAGAAAGCAAAATGCATCACATATTTTCCCAGACACTGTTACCTTTCCATGTAAGCAATTACAGTAGTTGCCACAGAGAGGGCATGAGATGGAGAAGTGATCTGGGTGATCATGAACCAGGTAGGAAAAAGAAATGTCCAGGATGCAGTCTCTGTATTAAAATGTTTCCCCCACCATGAAAAATTTTGGGAATACTTGCTTCATAGCACTTCAATGGAAAGATTCTGAGGTCCCTCATGGAACACCCAGGAATTGCTTCCACAGCTTTGTACATCCCAAGATATCAGGCCTTAGAACTGTATGCAAATATTTATTTCAGAAAAGGTATTTGAGGAAATATTTATAGGTTTAAAAATTGTATTAATTTCTGTTTGTTCTCCATCCAGAGCCAGGATAAGTGAACTCAGAGGTCAGCTTTTACAGATGGAGGGATACAAAAAAAAAAAAAAAAACCCCACCCCCACAAAAACCTTTGCTACAATATTACTAAAATAGTATTTCTATAAAATACGGAATATATAGAACATATGATGGGGTGGAGTGACATAATGGATTTATTGGCATGATTTTGGGAGGACCAGATTAACTCAGTAATGGCTTTGTCACTTGTGAGTAATATAACTTGGTAGATAGGATGGTGGGGCGCAAAGGTTTTATTGGTGTGAATTTAGCATGAGTGTATTAGTCATGAGTTGCAAAGACCTGAGTCAATCCAAACAAGTGCCAATAAAACCTTTTATACCAGTAGTTTTCAACCTATGGGCCAAACTCCAGGGGTCAACAGACTACATCTAAGATTTCCAAAAGGGTTTGCATCTCCATTTGGAAATTTTTAGGAGTCTGCAAATGGAAAATGGTTGAAAATCACTCCTATACCAAAAGAAAGGAATAAAAGGGTATCACCAACACTCAGAATCTGGGTTTCTCCTCTGTGCCTTCTAGTACTGTGAAGCTGGATTATGAATTTCAAAGAGGCAGGAATAAGCCTTGTTGTGACAAAGTTTGCTTATCCTGAGATGCAAGAATTTCAACACAAAACAATATATTTACCAATGACAGAGCAAGAGGCTCTGGCTGATCCTTCCACCAGGTTTTTAGGCAGCTTCAGAGACACCAGTTCAGTGACTGCAGTGTCTGTGGGGAAAATACTGGATTAATTCTGATAATTTATATCAGGACTTTGATTATAGCAAAAAAAACCCACATCTGGTAAAAATTGAAGGAATGATCAGAAGACGCCCACAATGGGCAACAGTATATGGAAACCGTTGCTGTTGCCGCTAGGAGCATATCAGTAGTCAGGAGTGACGGAGACAAAGTAAAACCAATACAGAAAAAGCTAAACAATGGGGCAAATCCTCAGCTGATGCAAGTTACCATAGTCCATTGAAGTCAATGTATCTAGGCAAGGCCAGTGCTCACAGGCTGTGATGATACTTGTGGTGGCCAGGAACCCAGGCTGAAGGAGCCTCCTCAGCAAGACACTTGAAGTGGTGGGTTAGAGAGGGTCAGAGTCCTCTCTTTTGCTCCCTCTATTACCAAGCAGTCTTCCAGGGCCTCCATAGACGCTTGGCTACTGGCCACTCTTCATGGCAGAATCCACTCTAGGGCATCCCTGTCTCTTGCCTTTCTTTCCACTCCCAGCCCCGCCTTTCATCCTCACTGGGAGAAAAACTGAAAAGTTAACCTTTAAGGGGTGAACATAATTTCATATCCCTTCAGGGGGTCCAGGACAGGCTTGAAATGGCCCAGTGAACTATTTATCTTTGGTCGTTATATGGTCCTCATTACCATAGTATCTTAGAATCTCAAAATCGTTAATGGACTTATCTTCTCAACACCCTGCACTATTAGCAACTGCTACTATGTCACTAAATGAACTGAGGCACAGACACACTCTGAGTACGTCCAGACTGCACACTAAATCCGGGTCTGTGGGACTGTGCTTGAATGTCTACACTGCATTGTAAGCCTGGGCTTACAATTGCTTGACCCAGGTCTTACAGATTTGCTAATGCATCCATACTGCACTGTTCTGACCATCTGACTCAGGTCTGTAGCTTGACCTGCATCCACGCCGCAAAAACAACAGGGTTTGGACCGGAGTCACAACAGGACACAGACTCTAACCCACCCCTGAACAGGCTTTTAGGACCCTGGTCATGAGGGCATGCTGACCCAAGCCAGTCTGATTTGCATGGGAATACAAGGGGGTCATGGGCCCAAACCTGAGTCAGAGCCCAGGCTTAATATGCAGTGTAGACATCCCGTAAGTGACCTGCCTAAGGTCACACAGGAGATGAGTGGCACAGCAGGGAATTGTACTCTCATTAGCCAAGTGCCTGAATAGCACTCCAACTACTGGCCCCTCCTTCCTCACAGGTCTAGGTGCCAGCTGTACAGTAACGTGTGTGCCTCAGTGAAAGGGGGATGGGTCAAGGATCTACAACATTTTTAATTAGTATGGAGGGAAAGAACTTTTGTCCCCGTCAACAAGTGCAGAATTTGGAGAGATGTCCTTACCCTTTGTGCAGATGAGGGAGCTCTGGGTCACCTCCTTTTCGATGCCTTCAGGCTGGTTGGTGCAGGGGAGAGCAGTCACGTGACAGCACATCAGAATGAATGTTACAGAAGAAAATAGCCCAATGACAGTAATGAAAAGTCATCCCCATCCCCAAATTTGCACTGTCAAGCAATATGGATATTATACCCAGGCTGTAGAAGCCAGACACATCCCTGATATGGCTGCTACTTCAGGGAAGCTCTAGCCAAATGGTTTTGGGTCCATGTAGTCTTTCCCATTCTCCTTCCCTCTATTACAGAAGGGGCTGGGTGAGACTTACTGCATTTCACTTCCATCTGCTTCAGGTCCCCCCTCTTTTTACTTCCCTCTCCAGACTGCAGACCCTGAATGTCTTACTCCTTAAGGTGACAAAGAGGATGATAATATTCCTGCCAGCCAGAGGGCAGCTGTAATAGATGCAGGACTAGTGCTTAGACATGGTGCTGGGTGCCCTATAAATACCTCTGCTTGCTAGTTAGCTAGAGTCAGGTACAATTTATGATTAGGAAATACCAAGGAGAACTCATGCGGGAGGTTTCATTTTAATTCCCCTGGTAGAACTGCTTCCTGTGACCCATACATATGCTGGTCCCAGTCTCAGCTCTAACAAAGTGCAGGATGCAAACACTGAATCCACGCACAGAGTATCTTGCTCATGGAGAAGGAGTTCTGTTCTAGTAGGCGCATACATTAGCGTGGCCAGTCTGACCCCAGGCTGGCAAACACAGCAGGCAGGACAAACTCTTCTGTCCCACAGTTCGAAGGGGAGAGGGATTTCAGGGTGGGCTGGCTCACACACTCTGACCATCACATTTACTGAAGACTCATCCTCCTAACACGCTTGATGGTAGTGGTGTTGCTCCTGAACAGAACGCCCACCCGTATCCCAGTTGGCTGACACTGGACCCAAGCTCAGTGGACTTTAGGGCACCTGAAATATTCTGAACTTGCTTTCACACATACTTGCTGCACTCTCCATGAGAGGGAACGATTTCAGACACAGAGCCAGAGTTTGACTGTACCTCAACCAACAGGGTTCTGATCAGGGTGTCCTTCCACTCAATCTCCTGGCTCCCAGATGTCGCGTTGCTACAATTCCCGTTCTTCTTGGTCTCAGCAGTAACATGGAATGTCACGTCACCTGGGATAACACCCCATAAGGAGAAAAAAAGTTACCTCCATTGCCCAGCAGCGTGATGGCTGATGTTAGCAGACTTCTGGCAACTGACCTCTACGTGTGGAAAAGCTGCAGTATGGAGCTCTGTTGGTCAGCTGGTGTGATATTTGTTTAGGCACCATGGATGAGCAGCCCTGGGGTGATGGAGCTCTAAGCTCTATAAATGGAAAGGGCCAGGGCAGTGTAGCTCTCTGTAGAGCACCTCCCAAGAAGCAAGTTGAGGCAATGTAGCCCCAAGCTCTATGGGCTGCTGAGATGGGCTGTTTAGGGTTGGGCTTTTCGTGACATGAATAGACGAGCATCAGTCCCAGAACAGAAAGACAGACAGCTGTGCAGACGCTTACCAAGTTTTTTGGAGACAATATTCCAGACATAGGTTTCTCTCTCATTGGTGCACACACATCCATTGTCTTCCTTTGGGGAGAGGAGCTGAGCCTGGTAATCCGGGGATTTGGCCATCAAAATACCAGCCTGAGCACAGGAGAGAAGTATTAATGTGGTGCAGGCTATGTCTGACACAGAGGGGATAAGCATTACAGAAACTCCCGTCTGCCTGCCTCCAGTGGGTATCTAGTGCCACCACTACAGGGCAATACTGTAGCAGGGGATGCTGTGGTATTGGATGAACCATTCTTCAGAAGAGACCTTAAACAAATTCCCTTCTGCCTGTCTCTAGTAGCCATCCATAGGGACATGAAATATACCATGGCAGTAGATAATCTAAAATTCAGACCAGCACCAAGGCTCACACTTAATACACAAAGTGCTAAGGCCTTCAAGCTGACTTGCACAGGAAACTATTGTCTGGTCTCTCTTTTGCTGCTTTATATTGAAGGCCACAAAGGGTTGTTACTTTTTCTTTCAAATATTTTTCTGAGTGTTTTTCTAGATTTCTGTGTTTTGTTTCAGGACTGCTTGGAAAACTGGAAAAGGATTCTAACACCAGAAGGGATGGACCCCTGAGCAACTGAGATGAGAAGGGATTTTTAGTCAAACTGTTTAAAACTCTGGTATGCTTTCGTTTGGTAACATCTATGTAACTCAGACTCTTCAACTGTTAGGAGGAAAACCTTTTTCTGAAAGATTCAAGACCACCTCTTTAATTAAAGTCTAAGAAAGTTCCCACCACAGTTCTCCAGGCCTCTGAGGAGACCTCCACCAAAAGAGAGTAAATCGAGACTGGATATTAAAAATCAAGCAGAAAAAATTTCCCTAAAACTGGGGGAAAATTAAGCTTTCTAGCTACGATACAAAAAACCAAAATGAGAGTACAAGTATTTCTCTCAGGTCCTTTTTAAGCTACGTGCAAGCTATTGAAGAATGTAGGATGCACTCTACTGTGATTGGAACTATTCTGCCTGGAGGGTAGTGGAGTAGGCAGAATCTCCCTGGGTAAAGCTGGAAAGAACATATTCAAAAGCAGCTCCTCCTGTCCTGAAGGGCAGCAATCTCTGCCTCATGCTGCTGACCAGTGCACCGGAATTGCAGGCTATTTACCCTATCCTTTGGAAGCTGTATACTCCCCTGATGGCAGTACTGTGATTGTGAGGCTCTCTGAGCCCTGTTACCCAGGCAGGAGTCAGAACCTCGCCAAAATAAGCAAGAGGGTGGGGAAGAAGTTATGCTCTGGGAGGCACCGGCCCAAGTTCTGCCTTGACTAACACCCTTTGCAGCCCCCAGTGAAGACAAAAGAATTGTCAAGAACCCTGAAGCATGAATTATGCTACAAATAAACCCACTGTTCTGGTCTCTTCAGCTCACCTGAGAGTTATGTATCCCACACCCAGGACACAATTCAGCAAGCTCTCTCTCCGCTCTGTAGTGGCCCAGAAATCTTAGTGCGACAAAGCTGATTTGCCAGAACACAGGCAGGTCTTAACAAATTTGCCACCTTGTCGCTTGTTTTAGCAACACAGTCAGGAGTCCTGAAAAGCATGTGGTATCTTCCAAGTAAGGGGACACATTTAATCCGAATGAGGAGCAGAGGACGTACCCCGATGCATTGGTCCAGGTAGTTGAAGATGTTGGCTCTAAGGAGAAAGCCTTCCCCTCGGATGATGGAGTAGGGCAGTGTCAGATCAACAAAGAAAGGCTGGAAGGCTGTCAAAGAGGCAGGTGCAGAGATACCAAAACCAGTCTCCTTCTCCAGACAGAAGACGCTGGCTTTCCATTCGGTGATGGTGTCGGGGATGGTGAATATGATGTTGGCCTTTCCAGTGGAACTAAAAGGGAATGAGGCAGAGTGTGTATGTGGAAGAGAGAGGTTGTATATACTTGGGCACTCAGTAGATACAACAGATTTTCAAAGAGCCAGCAGAGTCAACACTTCCCATGTTCTGCCTGGGGAATTTTCCTTGTCTGAGTGCCCCAAACTCACCACCCAAATCCTCTGAAAGAAGCTCTTTGAAAATTTCCCTGCATGCCATTTGGCTGAGGTAATATAAGAAGTCAGTGGCAGAGCATGGAACAAGACCTAGAGTTCTTGACTCTTAGTCCTTGGCCTAAGACAAGACAGTCTTTCCTCTCAATAGCAGAGCCTGACCTGCTGGGTCAGGAACATGTACCGACAACCTTGAACAATATCACCATGCAGGGATGCAGGAGGGAAGGAGAAAAAAAGAAAGAGAAACAGGCTATAGAAATGTTCCATGCCCTTCATGGCAATAGTGGGACCTTCAAAAAAAGAGGAGAGAATAAGCAGTACTCACTCTACTGAAACTAGATCCCAAATCCATGTCTCAGGGAAGAATTTCCGAACAGTCTCAGTCATGGCTCTGCCTCGAGAATCATCTGCAGGGACAGTCTCTGTTAAGGGAGAATCGGGAGTTTGGTTAAATCCAATGCATTTAGCAAAGGTACAATGGCAGCCTGGCCTTTGCACATACACTTTGGATGGAACTGATGCTCAGTATTTATCCCCAAAACTGGCAAAGCAGAGCAATGGCAAGCAAATCACTATCCCGACCCCCGTACTTGTGTGCCTCAAACTTGTTCAGGAGAGAAAACCTCTAGGGCTAAGCATGGAGTTCCATCTTTGCTGTCTATTGAGTTCCAGTTATGGTGGGGAGTTTTTGAATGTGGCTATCACTCAGAATTGGACTATGCCCCACCAGCTCACTTCATATAGGCCACCATATGGTGAGCTGGGTTAGAGATGGAAAGGAACACAGTTTTCCCACCCTTTGAATATTTTCAAGAGATCAGCTTTTAAAAAAAACTTTTCATTAATAAAAAGTTCACGTACTAAAACTGTACGTTACTTATCCCTTATCCAGGATCAGGTCAATATTCAAAGTACCTGGATAAAGGGTCATCTCAATATTGGATGAAAAGTCAAAGTCTCATAAAATATTCATGAACTGAAAAAAAAAATTAGTTCAGGACCTTCAGGACCAACTGAAATGATTCATTTCAATAATTTCAGGATGTCTCATTTCATTCATCTCATTTTGAACTTTTTCCTTTTTCTCCTTTTTCAGTATATTCATAAATTTTGAAACAAAAAGTAATTTCACATCAGAAAACTTTTATTTTAAAATGTGAAATTGTCAATGTTTTATTTCATCAACTTCATTTCAGTGTTGTTTTCAAGTCAGGAGAGTGGTTGAATCTGAACCAGTTTCACACATGGTTTCATTGAAAAATGATCAACTAACTTTAAAGATGGGAGTATCTTTTGGACAACAATGGCAAGTATGTGCATTTATGTAGCTCCTTCCACCTATGGATCACAGATCTCTGCACGTACTAACCAGTCCCTACAACATTCCAATGAAGCAAGTATTGCAAACCCATTTTGAGAGGCACAAACAAGGTTGCTTGACTTGCCAGTGGTCGCCAAGGGAATCCAGTGTCAGAACTGGAAGACAAAACCCCTAGTGTGACCCTTCCACAATGTATTCACACCCCACTACAACATTTGTTGAAAAAAAAGATACATTTGAAATTTAATAGCACACTGGTCATTGATATAATTGTAACATGCATGTGCTAACCTTGACAAGACAAGAGACTGAATACCCATGAAGCCTTCATAACTTTAAGAACAGAGACAATTTTTAGGGAATACAAGGGACAGAAAGAGACTCCATCTTTATCCTCTACCAAAGAAGACAAGGGAAACCAGCACCTTGCACTTCTGTGGAAGGTCCTGACTGAGAGACAGTCAGCCAAGCTGGATCATGATTAGCTGGTGAATGAAATCTTGTTTTAGGCTTTTAGGTGCATGTTTTCACTTTCATTTGCTTGTAGCCATCTCTGCCTTTATTCCTTTTACTTGGCATCACTTAACCTATATCCTGTTGTTAACAAAAGTGTTTTATTTTAATCTAAAACAACCTAGGGCCACGTCTGAATTGAAATAATTGTTAACGCCAGCTAATGTGGCGAGCTTCTAGTATTGTCTGTTTAAAGAAGAAAGTGACCTTATTATATTTCTGAGTGGTCCAGGAGAGGGCTGGACACTTCAGGCAGATGGTTTTGAGGAAATTCAGAACTGGAAGTGTCCTGGGGTCACTTGGCTAGGAATAACCAAGGCTGGTGGATACCAGAGTGTGGCTGTATATAACAAGCAGGCTGCTGGAGTCCAAATTGCTGAACCAGGACTGCTCAACAAATAAGCATGCAATGAGTGTCTGTCTGCTGGCTGGGAGTGTCCAGGCAGGGAACTGCATGCAGCAGCAGAGCATTTTAAGGCACCCAGAGTTACAGGGCAGATGGTGATCCAATGTCTCACTGGTGTATATTGAACCCATAATGTGACACCAGGTCTCCTGACTCACAAATCTGTGGTCTAACCCCAATGCCATGCTGCCTCTCAATACCAACTGCTCATACTGGAACCAACACCCAGCATGTTCAGCACGTCTGTATTACATTCCCCAAAGTGTCCATGCTGTCTGCTCTTGGGCTGGTTTGGTAACAGTGGCTTAGGGGTGAAAGGCTTCCACTGGCATAACCTGAAACCCTGCACATTCTGGTTCCACACTGGATTAGGATTTCAGATAAAGATGTGAATGCTAACACATCTACACAGGTTTGTATGTCTGCGCCACACAGTGCTCTTCCTCCCCACAAATGTTCCTAATCTCACAGATCCATGAATGAGGGGAAAAACAAAAAACAAAACACCTTTCTGTCACCCACTGTTACCTGACAATTTGGCAGTAGCCATAGTGGTGGACAAAGTGTCACCGAAGCCAGGACGGCCAAGGAAATCAGGTCGTGGTCCAACACTTCCACACACGATGGGCTGGTGTAGCCGAGAGTTGGTAAAAACCTTCAGGCCCATCTCCTTCAAAATCAAAAATCACATTAACCACCTCTACTTCCTAGTACAGGTTTATTCCACTCTGCCTTCCTTTCCTATCCACAGTCTTCTAATTACATGAGAGTGGATACCACCACAAGTGATCAGTGCCCATCTAAACTCCAGTCTCTTCCTAATGGGACTATTTCCCCCCAGTCCTAGGGTCAGCTTCTATCTCTTCTGCCTTGTGGGTTTCTATGGCATGATCTGTGCAGTAGTCAATGGGAGTCCCATGCATGTTAGAAATGCAGAATATGCCACAGGAATCCATACAGAATGGGCTATACAAACACACAATACCTAAGACAGAAGAATTTGGTGATGAATCTTTACTATAAGACAGTGACACCTGAAGAACAATCAGAAACTATATTAATGGAGCTCTGAAAGGGGCCTCACTTCAGCACGTCTAGGCCCATCTGGAGATGGAAGAGAGCTATTACATCTCATCTACCTCTTTTCCTGAATGCGAGTACAGGACTGTTCCCTACTGCATATTAGGCAGTGAAATGGGGTTTCCACCACTTCCCTTGTGAAACCTTTCCACTGCCTCTCAGATAAAGAATCAGAGTCTACAGCTAGAAAAGAAATTGAGTCATCTAGTCCCACACTTCTGCCAGGATAGGACAGCCCTCATGTTCTGAGGCCCATGAAAAGGATTGACTCAAGCCCCTGCCCTAGACTACAGACTTCATAATAGAGTGGGAAGGCAAAAAATTCAGGGTTTGAAAATTCTTCCCATTCCACAGTGGGACAAAACCAAACATCTTTCAAAGGTGGTTTTTTTTGGTGAAAAAAGCAGAGAGAGAAAGAACTCCATTCCAGAGTACCCAACAGCTCAGTGGCTAGGGTCCTCATCTGGGATGTGGGAAACCTGGATTTGTGCTAGTGCTCTGAATCAGTCAGTCAGTCTCTTGCTCTTTCTGGCACAATGAATATGTAATTAGTTATATAAAGTGAGACAGCTTTAACAGGAGAAACTCTTCCTCTAAATCAGCGGTTCTCAAATTCTACCACGTTGCATACCGCCAACATAAAACGCCACCCTCTGTAGCATCATCATCAATTCTGGTCACGTGGCCAGAAGCCAGAAGGTCAGGAAGTGACCAGCCAAGGAGCTAAGCTGTCTGATGCCTCAGTTGCCAAGGTAGCTTAAGTGGAGTGTTGGCAGCAGAACTTTGGGCTAAGCTGCTGCTGATGCTCCGCTTAAGCTACCTTGGCAACTGGAGCATCAGGCAGCTGAGATGTGTACCACAGTTTGAGAACCCCTGCTCTAAATGGCCAGTGGGTTGGTAGTCAGACCACTCCATGGATATATACAGACCTAGGTTCAAAACCCTCTGAATCAGGCAGAACAAACTTTAAGCTGGGTCTCCCACACTTCAGATGAGTGCTGTGACCATTGGCTACTCTGAGGTAGGCTTCTCTTTCTAGTTTTGGCCAGAAATTCCATCCTGGACCTGAGAAACCTTCCCAGTAATAGTTGTGGGAAAACCATCCCTTTCTAGTGAAAAGTTTCAGTTTAAAAAATTGGCATTTTCCAATGAAAAATTGTTTCATCGGAAAATTCCTGACGAGCTCAACTTCAGCTCTCAAACCAATTTCTCTTCCAGTAAGGCCAAGTGCATGTGGACATGTCTGAAGGAGAAGAGGTTTTACTCCCAACACTAGGTGCCTGCTGCATTTCATGTTTTGCAAGGGAAAAAGCCAGGGAGAGCACTTGAAATTTCACTTTCTGCCCCCTTGCCTGCTCTCCTCATCCACTGTTGACCAGGTGACAGTCCATTTGTGGAAGATTTAAAGAAATTCCAGCATGCTTGCCTTGATATACTGATAGACATCTGGGCCGAAGACAGAGGATACAGGCATGTAGTACAAGCCCTTATGAAAGATGTTGTCAGCTGGGACACATGGCTCTTTGCTGTCATCTTCCAGGTTGAGCCCGCTGAAGTAATAACCATATAACTCTTGCAAGGGAAGTAGGTTGTACACCTGTGAGAAGGTAAACAAACAGAACCTGTGCGTGGGGAGAGATCTGTACTGAGACATGCATCAGATAACGGCTACTGCTATGGGTGGTATACCAATCTGTATGAACTAGTGGTCTGATCCCATAGGGCATCCAGATAACAGATTGTCTCGAGGGAACACACACTTGAGTCTCTCATCCTTTTCCTTATCCTCTCCCGAACTCTCTTCAGTCTGCCTTGCTCTGTTGTGATGTGTGGTGCCCAGAATGGAGCACAGTCTCTCAGGTGATATTGGCCTGTGTTAGGATAGTCACTCTGCTGGCTCATGATCGTCAACTGCAGCCTCCAGAAAGACCCTTTGTTAACCCTTAGAGCACTGCCTACTCCTGATATGTTACACACCTTCATGCCTGGGTGGTTCCTAAGGTTGAGAAGGGGGAGTCATTAGCAGATGTGGTAGCAAGAGGGTTCCTGATGGTGGGGAGTCTCTTGTCTACAGCAAGCCTTGATTAGCTCTTAGTTTCCCTTTGCTGCTGGGAACCTCGCTCCTTCCCATAGTGTGACCTGCCCCCATCTTCTGCTGCTCAGTCTGCCCTTTAGCAGAAGGGAAGTGACATTCACTGGTTGGACAGGAAGTGGCAGAGATAGACAATCTGACATAGAATCATAGACACGTTGGGCTGGATGAGACCTTGAGAGGTCATCTAGTCCATTTCCTGTGCTGAGGCAGGACCAAGTAAACCTACACCATCTTTGACAGACGTTTGTCAAAACTGCTCTTAAAAAACTTCCAGAGATGGGGATTCCACAGCCTCCCTTGGAAGCCTATTCCAGAACTTAACTACTCTCTTAGTCAGAATGTTTTTTCTTAATATCTAACCTAAATCTCCCTGGCTGCATGCTAAGCCCATTACTTCTTGACTTACCTTCACTAGACATGGAGAACAATTGATCCCCATCCTCTTTATAACAGTCCTTAATGTATTGTTATCCGGTCCCCCCTCAGTCGTCCTTTCTCAAGGCTAAACATGCCCTATTTTTTTAATTTCCTCATAGGTCAGGTTTTCTAAACTTTCTATCATTTTTGTTTCTCTTGACTCTTTCCAATTTGTCCACATCTTTGCTAAAGTGTGGCACCCAGAACTAGACTCAGTACTCCAAAGGAGGCCTCACCAGTGCTGAGTAGAGTAGGATATTTACCTCCTGTATCTTACTCACAACATTCCAACTAATACACCCCAGAATATTAGCCTTTTTGCAACTGCACCACAGTATTGACTCAAATTTGTGACCCACTGTAACCCGCAGATCCTTTTCAGCAGTACAACCACCTAGACTGTTATTCCACATTTTGTAGTTGTCCATTTGATATTTCCTTACTAACTGAAGTGCTTTGCACTTTTCTTTACTGAAGTTCATCTTCCTGATTTCAGACCAATTCTCTAATTTGTCATTATCATTTTGAATTCTAATTCTGTCTCCAAACCACTTGCACTCTCCTCCCAGCTTGATGTCATCCCCAAATTTTCTAAGCTTAAAAAGCACTCCATTAGCCAAGTCATTAATGAAAATATTGACTAATACTGAACCCAGGGACAACCTCTGCAGGCCCACAGTAGCTACATCCTCCCAGTTTGATAGCAAATCATTGATAACTATTCCTTGACATGTGGGTGCACAACTGGTTAAAAGAGATATTATAATAATTTTATCTAGACCACATTTCCCTAGTTTGCTTATGAGACATTTCCCAGAGTGGCCTGTAGATGAGTGGAGGAGGATGAGAGCATGAGGCTATGCCCATTAGGGGTTGGTGGGATCTTTTGCCTCTTATGGAGTGTTTTTATATGGGGGGGAGGAATCAAACCACAGAACTGGGAAAGACCAAGCACGAGGAAGGTGGCAACAGGGAATGAGGGAAAGGTGAGGAGAAATGGGAGTCAAGTGAATTTGAAAGGAGAGCACATTATCCTGGACAGCTCTGGGTAGAGGACTTGATGGCTTACAGTCTCAGCAGACAGTTCTTGCTCAGGCCTCAGGAGAAGCACGCTCTCATCCACAGCCCGCAGGGCGCAATGGGAGTTGGCTGCTGCTTCAAGGTGGAGGCTGATGTTAGAGGCTGGGAGCCCCTGCTTCTCAGAGAACTGCAGCTTGACCTGGAATTGAGCAGAGATATCAGACCGATTAAATCCTGCCCCTCAAGAAAGTGCTGTGTGTGAGTATAGGGCTTGGAACAAGGTGGATGAGCCCCTACTCATTACCACAGCTTCATTCTACTCCCCGAAGGATGAAGGCCTCATCATCAGACAGAATCTCCAAGGAGACCCTGTCCTAGAGCCATTTGTCACCATTAAGGCCCCACAAAGGGGCCTGTGTATTCTTCTCTTCGTCTCAGACAATCCAAACACTAGCTGCCCTACAGCATATCCCACTCCTGCCTCTTGCCACTTTCACTTTTTAATGACTTCAGTATAAGACCACTGCCATTCAAGAGTCCTTGAAAGAGTTAGCAACTAAGGGAATAAAGTAAACACCCCCCTTGCCTCTCTTCATGTAAGCACTTGCTACGCTATAGTGTATTCCCAGGGAATTTATTTCTGTATCTGCACAAGACCTTGTGTCTGCTGCAAACAGACCACATGCTTTATCTTTTTGTCTAAAAACAGACACACCCAGCTTCAGTTTATGGACCTTGGGTAATGCAGTCCAGCAAGAAGTTTCCTGTATTAAATCACACTATAATTAGAATGGTCACTAGAAGTGAAACAGATGCTTAAGGCTAAATTGATCTCAGTAATACTGGGATGAATTAAATGTAACTCACTTCAGAGTCAATGTAAGATAGAACAGAATTTGGCCCTAATGTGCAAATACTACTGCACTGCACTGCCTTTCCTTTCAACTGAAATCCTGAAAAAATTCTGATGCATCGTGAAAGTTTATAACACCGAATATGATCTATAAGTTTTAAAATGGGTGTGATAATTGTAATTTACTCCAATAAATTCCCAGATGACATCAATATTTTGATCATGAGTAAAGTTTTCAAAAAGGCTCCTAACAATTTAGGAGTATTTGAAAATGTAAACTCATAGCTCCAAACCTATGTATGTGTTCATGGCATGGACAGTATGATTGTACTCTCTCTCAGTTATAGGCAGAGCTGAGGGGTTCATTGATTTTCTTGGGTTTGGTGGCTGATGTGAACAGTTAAAAATAATTGATTAGTTTTCAGCCAACACTGATTTTTTCTAACTGAAACAAAACAATCTGAGGGAGTGAAATGAAACATTTTGAATACTAACTGAAAACATTTCAGAATGAAATCACTCTGTATGTAGAAGCATACATACCATTTTGACACAGTGTTCTCAGTAGAAACTATTCACCAAACTCAACCTGAATTCACAAATAATTTCAGTGCTCTGAAAAATGCATTTTTGGCAATTTTTTTATTTGCTTAAAAAAAAAATTCACCCAGTTTATATAGAATCCTACCACAGCATTGAAATATACTGAGTACCCTGGGATTTGGTCAACAAAGGAAGACATGATCCTTACCTTGAAGAATTGACTGTTGGATAAACAAGACAAGGGGCAAGAGTTGAGGCTAGAGAGTTGCAGGTCAGTTTAGAAAGGATTCCTGGAAGAAGTGGATTTTCAGAGCATGGGCACTTGAGGGGCAGAACATGAGAGGTAGGTCTAAGCTGGGTGGGGCAGTACAGCAAAGGCATGAGGCAGAGAATGGAAGGAGATGAATGGTGCAGTAAGAGAAGGTGACCAGATGGAGGACAGGGAATTAAAGCAGAGATTGAGAGGTGTGTGTAAGATGTGTGGGGGGGAATAAACTTCTTCCGTAGTAGAAAAGATGCACAGCCCCAGAAACATCTTATGTTCACTCACCTTATTCTTGAAGCACTTCTCAATCTGGAATCTGGCACTGTCAGCAACTAGCTCCCTGGCAGGGTGGATGGTGTAGACAAACATCCGGGCAACTGGAGCCAGCTTCTCACTGACAATGAGTGGGATGGAGAAAGTGCCTTTTGGAGCTGCTGGGAGAAAAAGGCACAAGTCATAAAACAGAATCACATAGAACCATTAGAAAAGCTGCCATCCTATCTGACCAGTGTGTAAAATGGTAAGGGGATAATCCTGGATTGAGATTGTTTGGAGAGGAAATACAGTAGCGATGGATTGATGGTGTTGGTGGGTTTGGTTTCAGGTCTAGTTGACTCCAAAGTTAGAATTAGGGTTTGGAGGCATATCCAAAATCCAGTCAGACTTCAGATCAGAATTCAGATCCAATATCCCAATGGCAGACATCTCACAAGATGTGCGCCACTTCCTTATTCCCTTAGCCACACTCCGAGTCTCCTCAGGAAATCCAATATACTCCATTTTCCGATGGAGGATCTCTATAGGCCATTGCTTCCCAGGGATGACATTGGTGGTTTCCCCACACTGCCTCTGTGGTGAGGTTGATGGATTGGGCAGCCATCTTTAGTTCAACAGTGGTCTTTTAGGTGGTTATTACCAGCCTGACTCCACCACCATCCGCACACATACATGTGGGAAGAGGTTCTGCCCTAGTGCTTCCTGTTGCATGGATCCCAGAAGCTTTGCCTACTATCGTAGTTCCTATTATTTTTTCCCCCCCCAAAAAAGTCATACTTGCCACTACTGGTGCTGACATGCAGTTTGCCATTGAGGACAATCTTGCCCTTTGCCATCACCTGTGCATAGAAAGACACCATGAGACAGGAGCGGGGAAACAACCCAGTTCAAAAAGATGGTCAAAATAGGCAGTATGCAATTAGGATTATTGTAACTGTTTGGCTTAATACGAAGTCAGGAATAGCATGTCTAGGGGTGGGTTAGATTTCCAACAAGAGATATAATCCTGTCCCTGCTTTTGTAGACTTATTTGCCTAGTTGTGCAGCAATGTAGATCAAGGAAGAGCCAGCAAGGAAAGAATCTCTGCTATCCATAACTCAGGATAGTAATCCCTTGAGAAATCAGTGCTTTGGGTTTTTCTGGGCAGGTCCCAGACAGAGTTCTTTTAGGGAAGCAGAGAAGCCACACGACACTTACCACATAGTAGAATTTCGTACTGGTGGCCTTCCCATACCCGTTTTTGTTCAGGATATAGTGCACTGTGATTGACTTCTGCTGGCCACACCTCAGCACCTCTGGCTCTGGTTTGATCTTCACAAAACTGTTAGTCCGGGAGTAGAAGCGCTGGACAGAGTAATAGGCCTCAGGATAGTAGGGCATCAACCAGCCAACAGCGTTGCAGTTGTCACTGGTTTTATATATCACCTGACAAGAAAGAGGGAAGGGGAGAAAAGAACAAACTGCTCTTTCACTGGGGAGGCAGTGATAACAGCAAGTCATTGGCAACATAAGAGACTGAAGATCACAAGCCATTGATAAAGTATTTTATCTAAAGCCAACTACCCAGTTAGTGTGAGTGACAGCGGACCATTCCTGGCAAGAGTTGATGGAAAAAGCAGAGAAATGATAAGAGGAGCAGAAGAAAAACAAATCTGTGAAAGTCACAGTCATTTTGTAGAGAAGATAAAAAGAAATAGAAAAAAAAATGTTAAATCCATCAATTCCCTTGTTTGTTCCTATCCCCATAGTTTGCCTCACTGCTCCCAGCCAGCATGTCCATTCTTACCAAAGTCAGCTACTGCTTGAGATACTGTAGAGCACACAGAAGCTGCCATATTTACTTTTGCAAACATGGCAATACCTTAGATATTTAGCTCACTACTTAGTAAGGTGTTTTGTGATTATGGGAGTATGAAAGGAGCCAGAGAAAAGGAGAGTCCATCACCAGAATACAATCCTCAACCCATCCGCTTTGGACACATGTTCTAGAGAAGGGATGGAGAGCAGCCCTCCCTTTCCCAAACAGAGTGCCTCTCATGAGAATACAGTCCTTCTCTACTAGTTCTTCAGGTACTCACCCTCAGGCTAAACTGAGGATTGAACATTTCAGAAGTGTCAATTGAAAACTGAACGGTGCCATTCCCATCCGTGGTGTAGTTGCCTATATTCTTGTCATTGAGGAGCAGTTGGACAATCTCATTCATGATGGGGGAGTCGTCCTTATTTACCAGTTTGACCTAAAGGAAAAGGGAATGCCAGGGTCTCAGTAATAGAAGACCAATTTTCAAGTTTGGACATGCAAGTCTTGCCCGTGTTTGTTTTCCCATCTAGCACAACCCCACCTTTTCAAATATGCAACAGCTAAAATGGCTGTTACACTTTTATGATGGCCATCTTAGCGTGTGTGGGGACTTCCTCAGGTGCACTTCTTCACTTACACCACCCTTTCCAGTGCAAGAACATATAATTCTCCCTTCATCCCCTGCTTGCCCCATACCCACTACCCATTCTCAGTTTAAGGACACTCCTTCTCACCTTCTCCTCTTTGGCTCAAGGATCCCTTCCCAGTTGTTGGACAGCATCTTACTCCATCTCTGGTTTTTAACTCATTCCAGATTCCAGCCTCTCTGTGCCCTAGTTCTAACCCCCAGTTTAACCCCACTATGTGTCCTTGTTCTAACCATACATGCTTGCTATTCATCTGTTAGAGTTAACAGTTTAGAAAATGTAGAGTTACATAACTCCTTACTCTATTAGGTAGATTTCAGAAGCCCGGGGATTGAACTATGTTTCAAGCCTGCATGTGTGTATGTGCCTGCAAAAACACGTATTCAAAGATAATAATAGTGATATGGTTGCTTTGCAGAGAATAATGCTATTTCACTGGAAGCCGGGAAACCCAGAACTAGCTGGTATGGTGAACAAAATGGCATTTCACTATAATCTATTGCCAGGGTGCCAAGATCCAAGTTAAACAGGTAGGTAACAAGCTACTTTACTCTCCAGGGATTCTGAACAGGGAGTTAATTAAGCAGAGCTGGGAACCAAAGACCCAGTTAGACTTTTGTCTTTACTGGGAAAAAGCATTCCGTTAGAAAACAATTGATGGTCAACTCACTTTTGCCCTTACTGTAAACAGAGTTGTTTTAAAAAAATGCATTAGTAGTAGAACTGGTCCAAACTTTGACAAAAATCCAGTTTTTCAATGAAAATCCTATTTTTTTAAACACAAATTAGCTTGATGAAACTTTCATTTAAAAAAATGAAAAAGAGATCAGTTAAATACATGCCTGTACTTTTGATACTTTCAAAATTTTAATTTAAAAGGTACAGGGAAATGACTACTTTCTCTCAGTTTTGTTTATGGAATGGGATTGGGGTGTATGTGTTTCGGGGGAGTTGGTTTCTTTCTTTTGTTTGTTTGGGTTCATTGGGTTGGGGGAGGGTGGAGTTCCCTTTTCACTTTTTCCAGTGGGGAAAAAAAGATGTGTGCATGGGGCAGGGAGGGTGGATATTAAAACAATAAAAAAGTAAGAGGGAGTAATACTTGAACTTCTAAAAATGAAGGGCAACACCTGCAGAGAAAGGAACACTCACTTTTAAAAGTAACATTCATAAGCTCTCTTTGAAGGTATGTCTGCACAGCAATGTAAACCTGGGGATAGTGCAACTCAAGTCACCTCACCTATGGCAGGGAACCCTGGGCTTGAGCAGCTACACCGCATTTTAACCCTAGCTTACGAATTTTCTGACTGATGCTCGAACCTAGAGCTCTGGTGTCCATTCTGCAATGTACAGACCGGGGCCAAAGCAAGGATATCCCAAAATGCCTAGCCACCATCCCCCAATGTCAGCACACTATCCCTAGGAATGTGGTGTGCTGTGGGAAAACTCTACTGTTTCCTAACTATGGTGATACTAGGAAGGCAGGTGGCCATAAGGAGCATGTGAGTACATAAACCGCACAATTAGCCCTGTGATGGCTGTCTCAGTAGAATGACAGCACTTTGAAAAGACTATCCTGAACGACCATCTACTCTGAGAACTGGGCTCTTCACCACTAGGCTGAGCCACACTGGCAAGACACCACTCCTGTGCGCCTGTTCTGAGGAGAATTAGGATGCCTGTCGTTAGAGTTGTCAGACTGTTACAATGAAACTTTGCTATCCTTTATTTTTGAAATTGGATGTTCAAGGAAGGTGGTTTTGTTCAGTGGGTTTTTTTTTAATTAATTAATTTATTTTTGTCTGTTTGTTTTGAAGTTTGACACCAAATGAAGGTTTCAGAGGAAAAACACACATGACCCAGCCTGGCTGTGGAGTGGTGAATGCATCCACAGGGCTTACGGTGCCTTGTACTCCCCCCAGGGATCCCTTGCCCCAGCTGCTAGACACAGAGTTAAGGGATCCCCGAGATGCTGCAGGGAAGTTTTTGGGCTGGCTCCCACTTGTTGCTCTGAAACTTTACACTGCCTGGAAGGGTGGGGGAGCAAGGACCAGAGATGTGAGTGAGGACCAAGCCCACCCTGCAGCGAGGGGGAGCAACAGGGGTCACAGCTCAGCATGGCCAGGGGAAGGATGACCCCCAACATCCCGGCATCTGGGAGCCACCTCCCACCATCAGCTTTGCTCCCTTCTCCGAGCAAGCTCCATGCAGCAGCAAGGAAGAGCCAGAGCAGGATGGGGGAGTGTGCTTGGACAGGCAGCAGTGCTCCTTTACTACCAGGAACTCCGGGATACATCCAGAGGACCTCTGGGATCCAAGTCAAGCCAGGGCCACATGCCCACAGGAAAACAAAAGGGGTCAGGCACTAGGTCCCAGTTTAAACACAGGAACAGATCCTCCAACCCTGCAGAGTCCTGGGACCAGGGCTCTGAGCCCTAGGACAGTACAGTTGGGGTGTGGATGCAAGAGGGGTTTGGCTTGAGTCCAGGCTCAAGCCTGGGCTTACACTTCTGTGTAGACATACCCAGAGAGAGTTACACCAATCTTCTGCCAGTGGGGAAAAAAAAAAAAGAAGAGAAAATTATTTTTCCAACTTTATCTTACTTTTTTAATTTCCCCCTCCCTTTCTTCTACTTGAAGACAAGGGAATTTTAAAAATAGTGGTTTCCTCCACCATAACAAAATGAAAAATTTTGAGATGAAAAATTGCTAAGTGAAATTTTTTGTCAAAATAAATAAATAAATAAATAAATAAATACCATTTACAAATTCCCTCGTGACTTAAAACAAAAAATCTTGTTTTCCAACATGAAAAACAAAAACAAAAAACCCAACAGTTTTAATTAGCTCCAGTTAACTGGTCATAACCAAACCTGTGGGGTGCAGGAAACTTAAAAATCACATTTAACATGGAGTTAAAATCGTGTTAGTGAATTTTTTTTTTTTAAATTTAACCACAAAAAACATTTCCCTTCAATATAGAGAAGGCCTCAAAACAAAGCCAGGAATCTCATTTGTAATCAGAGCTCCCTACCCACTAGCTGAAAAACTGAATTGTAGCCAGAGATGGACAAATTTTGTTTAAGAAAATAATTCTTTTGTTCTAAACCGTGCAGTCTAAGTAGAAAGAATGAAGCTTTGGGGAAAATACTTCTTTTGGTGAAAGACTTTTGGTCCCATTGCTGGACCCTAATGCCCAACTCCCCAAGCTTGCAGACCCCTTCTATCACCCTGGATATAGTCATTTGACTATACTAGTCTCTCGCTGCTGGCCTACCTGTCCAAAGTAAGGAATTCCCCTTTTGTAGGATTGATCCATGTTCTCGAACCGCACACTGCCCAGCACCTGTATTACGGGAATGTAGGCAGAGCCTGTAAGCTGCACACCTGCAAGACAGGCCCAGGGTGAAGATGGGACAGTAATTAGTCTTGAATTTAACATGGCTTAAATAGTGTCAAATTAACAAGCCAAGTGTTTTCCTTGGAGATAATCACGGCGTTTATAAAATAGGTCTTCTCTGCTAATTGAATGTTGCGCTAGGTAGCCAAGGATTCAACACACAGGGTGCCACAGCATCCTCTTCCCCCCCCCAACACCCTTTTACATCACTGTACCCCAGTCTCCTTTCTGACTGATTGGAAGGGGTTACCTGTTCCTTTCTCCGTCAGGATCGCTTTCACAGCAAGATTCATCTGGTACCCAGAGCGATTAAGCTCAAAGAGCTTGGAGCTGAAGACCTGGGAGAGGCAGCCATCCTTCCCCATCTGAGAAGGGAAGAAAATGGAGAGTGAGCAGGAAAAGAACCGAGTTCTCTGTGGGGTCAGGAGAACAGAGGATCTGCTTGCCGAAGGAGGCAAAGAGGGTGTTGGCTTAGTCCCCTGAGCAAAGATAACATTAGAATTTTCATACAAAAGACGATTATAGTACTCTTATGCCTGGCTTAGCTGGTAGGTCTCTTGCCCCTGAGTCAGAGGCACCTGGATATAGGTTCTTCGCTAAGACTTGGGTTCATATCCATTGCTGACTTTGGGGCTGGGCCCAGCACCTGGAAACACTGCACAGTTAGAGTCTGCCCTCCAGACTTTAAACCAAGCTCCCTTCCATTCTGCCTTGTGCGGAGGAAGGAATTGAGTGCTAACATTGCAGGAGAGAAATGCAGGACAGCGGTCCTACTGTGTTAAAGGTCCTGTCATTTCAAAGGTGTTGGCTCCTGCCTCTTCCTGAAGGGAAGGAATCTTATATTTATCTTTTCCAAGAGATGGAGAGAACCCACTGTCCTGGTCAACATCCCTTCTCCACATGAGACAGGTTCTAATGTGTGCTGGGCTGCGTTGGAGCTGTTACTGAAGGTTTAACAGGTGCACACAAACAGTGCATTTTCTCTCTCCATCCCCAATATTATTTCAGTGCAGGATATCTCCCAATCTGATTCTGGAAGTACCTCTATATAGATTATGGCAAGTTACTATGGTGACTGTAGCCCTATATAGACACAGGCACTTCAGATTAGGCAGATATTCAGCTAGCGAGTTCCATGTAGCCAAACACCCCACATCAGCCACATATATATTGGAGAAATTCTCTGTGATTCTATTTCCAAACTATCCTCCCACCCAAAGGACTCAAACCTCATTCACACTATAGTTAAAACGGGTGAAAACTAATTAAAATACAGTTTCTATTCAAAGGTCAAGAGAGGATGGGGGAGAGGAGGCAAAGATAGTATCAAGCTCTTGTCTAGCACTTCTTTTTCTGTAGAACTCAAAGCAGAATACGAAGGAGACCAGTTTCATTATCCCCATCTTATGAATGGGAAAACTGAGGAACAGAGATGTGAAGTGACTTGCCCAAAGTCACCCAGCAGGACAGTGCCAAACCTGGACAAGAACCCATTTTTCTGAGTCTCAGTCCTTTGCCCCTTGCATTAGAAGGAAAGAGTGAAGGGAAGAAAGGAGCGAAAAGGAGGAGAGGTAGGAAGGAAGAGGGTGGAGGGAAGTTTGGGAATCTTTTCTAAATAGCTATTGTGTATCATACATCTTTGGTATGAGACTGACAAAGCGGGTCTCTCTTGCAGGTCCCATACAAACTGAAATCCCTGCACACACTGAGCTGGACTCTCCCCTCGACAGGTTGGCCATAGGTGTACCTAGTGGAGGAGAAACAATAGTGAATTAGGGGTTCAAGAGACTGACCTGAAGCTAATTTACAGCTATAGATCCAAGACCTGCATCAGGCCTGGGAACCCAGACAATTGTGTGTGCTTTCTTTCTGGATTAATTACCTGCACACACCAAGGGTGGAGGATTTTTATACTAGCCCCTGTCCCCCGGTGACACCTCTGACTGTCTGAAGACATTGCAGCTGAATTTATTCTTCAGTATCTCGATTGCCCCATACATGAAATATCCTGTCATTTCCTTACATAGGGCAGTCTGGCCTCCCAGCTGCTCTCAGAGCAGCAACTCCCAATCTTTCAATGATGTAGCTCCTCCCGTCCATGGCACCATGCATCTGCCTTCCTCATTCCTTTCTTCTACCTGTTTTGTGTCTCATTTCTTCTTTTCCATCTTGTCTTTTTTCCTTTTCACTGTTTTATTTAACAAGTTTTTCATTTCCCTGCTCTCTCTCTTGTTTATTGACAACTTTCCTCCTCTCTCTGCAGTCCCTGAGCAGCTCCTGTCCCTCCTCAGGATCCCACTCACTAGGTTCCTCATCTTGATGCCATCCAAGGCTGAACTGAATGACACCAGCTGAGGAGAAAGGCTACAGCTGCTGCATTAGCCTGTTGCCACATTCATGTAAGTTGAGCTGGGTGAATAAAGGATTTTTCGGTGTGCTGGCCATTCTGAAAAATCAGGGAAAAAAAACATCTGCTTTTGGTCAAACTGACAATGAACATTTCCTGGCAATTGAAAAGTCAACAAAAGTTGTTTCAATTTTGAGAATTTGCTATCAGTTTAGCAAAATAAAATAAAAAGGAAATCTCTAAACAAAACATCATTTTGAATAAAAATGAAAATGTTTAATTTCCAAAATGTCAAACCAAAATGTTTGAAATTTTTCATATTTTTTTAGCGTTGGGGGCAGGGGAGTTTGGGTTCAATGGAAATAATTCTGCAAAACTGACTTGAATTCACAGAATGTTTCGGTGTCTTTGAACTCATTTTTTTTCTGGAAAAAAGGTTCAGGTAGAGATATTTTGCCAAGCTCTACATGTGAGCCAGGACCACAACAGAAGCAGGGAAGGAAGGTGGCTAGCTGTCAAAGAGTTACTTGCCATTTGACTTGCAGACTCAGAAGGACGTTGCGGAGTGTGGGGACATGGACTGAGGATCCATGATCTTTCTCTAGCCATGCTGATCCAGATCTCTGACCTGTGGGTCCCTCACCAGACTAGTTTGGCATCCCTCAAATTAGGAAACATTGTTCTACAGACACTTGATTTTCTTCAGCCGTGCAATTCTCCACAGACCAACTCTAAAGCTCCCTGCTCTAAGCTATTTCCCTAGAGGTACAGAAAGTAGGTATACTGTTGTCCAGGCCTCACGGCCTTCCGCTCTGAAATGTTTTGGTGACAGTCACATCTATTTTGTAATGAAGACACCTCTGAGTCAAATCCACGATCTGAACAATTCCCTGAGCTCTGGGGAAGTTTAAATGAAAGCCTGAGCCTTGCCCTACTTTTTAAACTTCATAGTTAAAAATCACCACCACCATTTGGGGCCCAATTTATCCTGCGGGTGAGCCCACTGATGTCCTGGGATGAAGCTGACCCTCTGAGGCAGAGGAAGGCAAAAATCAACTCCTCTGGACTACAGTGGGGCTAGGATTTCACCTTTAGATTGGAAGCAATAATCTCCTTGTGTGAGAGTTGCTCTGCCCTTTTAAAGGGACTGAGCCCAACTGTTCTCTGCTACATTGGACGGCCTTTATTCAGGGACGCATGGCCGCTTGGTGAAGACCTTGCTGGGCCTTCTCTTATGCTACTGACTGGCTTAGCAGGGCCTACTCCTAAAATAACCACTGGGGTGGGGTGAGCCCATCCCAGGGGGCCCTTAAGGAAGCAGATAACTATGTGTACAACCCACCATACACCTGTGCAAACAATAAAATTCCTGCCCACCCAGAGGACAGAGGTACACAAATAAATGGAAGCTGCTATCCCCAAAGTCAATATTGATCAACCTTTTCTAATGCCCTGATTACGTTGTCCTCTTCCTCTTGTGCTAATGAGTCTGCCCCCTTGCCCCTCTCTCTAGCTAGGTCACCCCCTGTCCCCTGGTCTCTCTGCAGCACTGTATCAGATACTTACATGCCACAAACTTTCACTGTGAAATCAGGATTCAGGACGGAGACACTTTTTGGTGCATGGACCACAACTTCAAACTTTGGTAGCACTAGTGTTGGGGGGGAAAAAGGCACATTAGCTCCTAGGCAAGAAATGGACACTCACAGTTGTTTAATTACTATTAAACACACAAAAGGCAGGAACAAAAGTGCTCTGAATTGGGTTGGTGAAAAGGAACAAGGAAATAAGACAACATTTGGAGCTCACGGTGATTAAATGCTCCACTACTTATCAGTAAGCCTGACAGACAATTTTGGATTTGCTCTGGCATGTAACCAAAGGCAGGACAAGCCATAAAAGTAGTAGTGTTCAGACTCCTTACTATGTGCTGAGGAAGCTAGTGGATAAACTAGGATAAGGTTAATTACTGGTGCCAGCCTTTAATCTTTTTAAACTTAAGTTTCGTGATCTGTCTTGGAAGAGTTTTTCAGCCTGCACCTACATGAGATGCTTAACTTCTGTTCTGTGGCTTTTTACTAATTGTTTCTTCTCTCTAGTTCTCAAATGGCACATTGATTAAAGGCAACTAACGTCTGAAAGTTGATTTGCAGGTACCAGAGGAAAAGAAGACAAGCAGAGCTCAAAAGGTACATAGAGACATAGTGCATACATCCACACTGCAGTCAGGTGATGTGATTGCAGCACGTGTTGATCAAAGCTAGCTGGAGTAACAATAGCAGCAGAGAGATGGTGGGAGAGATGCACAGGCTAGCCCCATCCAACGAAGACCCTGGGTCCACACTTGAGCAACAGCAGCCCCTAGTTCCATGGCTTCACTGCTACTGTTAGACAAGCTGGCTTTGGTCTAGCTAAATCAAAGCTATCTCAGGTATTTCTACACAAGCTGCAATCACACTTCCCAATTGCAGTGTCAACAGTCCCCAAGAGGGACTTAGGCAGGGCTGCAATTTTGGTCTAAAGATCTGCCATGTATGGGAATCAGTACCTTTGGCAGATTGAGTACGGTGCCTTATTGTTAAAAATGAATCTATTGTGAGAGATGTCCCCAGTGCAGAAAATTTGGCACCTAACACCCCCAGACACTGGGTGGTTCAAATTCAAATCCTGGATCTAGATGGATTTCTGGATCCCTAACTTTGCAAAACACACTTTGTCTTTAGTGTGGGCTACACCAGAAGCCAGATGAGAACACCCTGGAATTTACAGTATAACTGGACCGCAGACTAAAATCTTGTGCAGAGAGGAATGCAGGGCTGTTCTACTGAATCATCCCAGACTCAGGTGCTCAAACTTTGCATGAAGATCCAGGGTAATTTTGGGCACCAGATGACTAAAGGATAGCTAATGTGATGCCATTTTTTTTTTAAAAAGGCTCCAGAGGCGATCCCTTCAATTACAAGCCAATAAGCCTAACTTCAGTACCAGGCAAACTGACTGAAAGTATAGTAGAGAACAGAATCAGACATATAGATGACTATGATTTGTTGGAGAAGAGTCAACATAGTTTCATAAAGGGAAATCATGCCTCATCAATCCACTAGAATTCTTTGAGGGGGTCAACAAGCATGTGGACAAGGGTGATCCAGTGGATATAGTGTACTTAGATTTTCAGAAAGCCTTTGACAAGGTCCCTCACTGAAGGTGCCTATGCACAGTAAGCAGTCATAGGACAAAAGGAAAGGTTCTCTCCTGGATCAGTAATTGGTTAAAAGATAGGAAATAAAGAGTAGGAATAAATAGTTTTCAGAATGGGGAGAGGTAAATAATTGTTTCCCCCAGGGATCTGTACTGGGACCAGTGCTGTCCAACATATCCATAAATGATGTGGAAAAAGGGATAAATAGTGAGGTGGCAAAATTTGCAGATGATACAAAACTACTCAAGATAGTTAAGTTTAAACCAGAGTGAAGAGTTACAAAGGGATCTCACAAAACTGGGTGTCTGGGCAACAAAATATCAACATTGAATTACATCTGCTAAAGGCAAAGTAATGCACATTGGAAAACACAATCCCAATTATATCTATAAAATGCTGCGGTCTAAATTAGTTGATGCCACTCAAGAGAGATCTTGGAGTCATTATGGAGAGTTCTCTGAAAACATCCACTCCATATGCAGCAGCAGTCAAAAAAGCTAACAGAATGTTGGGAATCATTAGGAAAGGGATAGATAAGAAAATAAAGTATTGCCTCTTTCTAAAACCATAGTATGCCCATATCTTGAATACTGCATGCAAATCTGGTCACCCCATCTCAAAAGAGATATATTGGAATAGGTACAGAAAAGGGCAACAAAAATTATTAGGGTTATGGAAAGCTTCTATATGAGGAGGAGATTAATAAGACTGGGACTTCTTATCTTGGAAAAGAAATGACTAAGGGGGAACGTGATAGAAGTCTATAAAATCATGACTAGTGTGCAGACAGTAAATAAGGAAGTGTTATTTACTCCTTCTCATACCACAAAAAACTAGGGTCACCAAATGAAATGAATAGGCAACAGGTTTAAAGTGAACAAAAAGTAGTATTTCTTCACACAACCTGTGGAACTCCTTGCCAGAGGATGTTGTGATGGCCAGGACTATAACTGGGTTAAAAAAATAACTAGATAAATTCATGGAGGATAGGTCCATCAATGGCTATTAGCCAGGATAGGCAAGGATTGCTGTTTGCCAAAGGCTGGGAATGGGTGACGGGATGGATCACTTGATGATTACCTGTTCTCTTCATTCCCTCTGAAGCACCTGTCATTGGCCACTGTTGGAAGACTGGATACTGGGTAGATGTACTATTGGTCAGACCCAGTCTAGTGGGCCCAATTTGGTTCAGAACATTCCTCTGGACCAGAATGAACTAAGAAAGAGGCAGTCCTAAGGACAAACCCTAGGAAGAGCCATGCTTGGGTATGTAGTTTAGTCTGAAGTTTGTGCTGGTTTTGTTCTGGAGTTCCCTGCAGATCCAAACCCCAGGGATGAGGTGAGTCTAGACACCATCTCGGGTCTCTAGGCTCTGCTGGGGACAGGGTAGAGATTTGGTCCATTCACAATGGGGTCAGAAAATCCACGCATAGATCTGCAGCTGAACTTCACATTTCGTGGGGGAGAGTTGCAATCTGGGTCTAAATCTGGCAGATTGGGCCTTGCTCCAAATATTTTGTTTTATCACAAATAGCAGCAGCAGGTGTTTACCATATTCCTGCACAGAGAATAAGTGATGAGTCCTAGATCCCGATTTCTTTTCCACAATGATTTGGTAGCTGCCCAGGATTGGCTCTTTGATTAACTGGAACACGAACTGGACGATGGCCTTCTGAGACGTCACATTCAGCCACTGGAAGATCCGATTGCCCTGAGGATCCTACGGACAGAGGGAGCAGGAATATAGGCACAGACACAGCTGATTTCTTTGGCTTAGAGGAAGCCTGGTACACAGCTGAGCCTCCACCAAGCTGCCATTTCCCAGGTTGGGTAGCCTGTCTCCTGCTGACTCAGAACTTTGTTTTGCTATTAGCACAGGCAACCAGAATCAAAGACACAAAATAAATTGTTTTCATTCCTACATTTGACACTAATCAATGCTGTATGTTGTCTATAGTAAAGCTAAATATGCTAAATCTTTCCATGTGACAAACTTGGTGCATGTTGAATTTAGCCTGACTTTCTCTCTTCGCCTTCCCCAGTTTCATAGATTTATAGGTTCCAAGGCCAGAAGGGACCACTGATCATGTAGTCTGATTGTCAGTGTAACACAGGCTATAAAACATCCCCAAAATAAGTCCTAGAGCATAATTTTTAGACAAACATCTAGACAAACCATTTAGACAAACTAATCTTGATTTAACCATTGTAAGTGATAGACAATCCACCATGACACTTCTGAAATAGTTCCAATGTTTAAATACTCTCACCATTATAAATTTACACCTTATTTGTAGTCTGAATGTGTCTAGTTTTAACTTCTAGTCTCTGAATCATATTATACCTGTCTCTGCTAGCTTGAAGGGCCCATTATTAAATATCTGTTACCCATGTGAATACTTACAGACTAATGAAGTCACTCCTTATCCTTCTTTTTGTGAAGCTAAATAGCCTCAAAGACCTCAGTCTATCCTTTAATCATTCTTGTGTCTCTTCCTTGAACTCTCCCCAATCTATCAACATCCTTCTTGAACTGTGGGCACCAGAACTGGACATAATATTCCAGCAGTGGGCTCCCCAGTGTCCAATACAGAGGTAAAATAACCTCTCTACTCCTACACGAGATTCCCCTGTTTATACCTCTCAGGATCTCATTAGCTCTTCTGGCTACAGCATTGCACTGGGAGATCATGTTCAGTTGATTATCTACCACAACCTCAGATCTTTGTCAAAATAACTGCTTACCAGCATAGAACTCCCCATTCTGTAAGAATGGCCTACACATTGGTTCACAACCTGTGGCCCAGGGGCCAAAAGCAGCTCATGGGGTCTTTCAAAGCAACCCGCTGCTCCCCTCCAGCTGGCTGCAGAAGGGATCAACTGCCTAAGGACCCAGGCAGAGCATTTCCACAGGGCTACAATGCTGGTGCAGGCTCCTTGCTATAGCCAAGGGAACAGGAGATCAGCTCTCTCCTTCCCTTGGCTGTAGCAGGGAGCAGAGCAAAGTCCTCCGCCTGGGTCCATAGGCACTGGAGTCCCAGCAGGAGCCAGAAGGAGAGGAGCACTGATTTTCCATCACCTTGGCTGCAGAAGGGAGGAGGTGAAGTGCACGGGGCTATAGGATGCTTGCGGTTTTCCTGCTGCAGCCAGTGGGACAGGAGATCATCAAGGAGGCAGCCTCTGCACTGAATTCCTTCAGTCTGGCTGCAGTGTGGATGGGGGTGGAGGCTGCTAGCAGAGCAGCCAGGATGCACGATGCTTGCAGAGAGGGGCAGGACCCTAAAAATCAATTCTTTCCAGTTTGGCCTTAGCTGTCAGGCTATGTGCTTCAGTGTGTAGTGACCGTCACTCATCTACACTAGTGCTTTGTCTGTGAGTGTGTGATGTACTGAGATTAATTTGTAGCTGTAAGATAGGGAATGTAAAAAATGAGCACAGTAATAACAAAATGTTTACTTTAAATATATAGTAATTTGTAGTCCTTAATGATGCATACGTCAATATGATTTTTACACGTTGATAAACTGATGGTCTTTCAGAGTTATAAAAATGATATTTGTGGCTCTCAAGCCAAAAGAGATTGGGAACAACTGTTCTGTTCATGGATGTATACACTTTCATTTATTTGTATTAAAATGCATATTGTTTGCTTGAACCAAGTTAAAACAAGAGATCTCAGCAAGTTACTGACAGATAAACACTATGTTCTCCCACCCTGTTCTGTACTGCAGAAGGTTTCAGTTTTTCATGCTGATCAGAAGAAGGAATGGGAGAGGGAAGAAAGGGTGAAGAAGGGGGAAATCTAATCCCACACACAAACTCTTTCCCTGGACAATGCCTCTGCATTGTTTCAATTTTCCCCAACTGGAAGGAGAGAGGAGGAGGGAAGAGACAGAGTCAGGAAGGCACTCGACTACCTCACAACTTATTTTGGCTGTCATAGTCTTTTGTTATATCATTCTAGACTGGTTAAAAGAAAGACTTTCTAGCAATTGCCTTGTGCTTTTTAGGGCATTGTTCGTGAACAACGTTAAACTCTACAATGTTTACATTTCACTGTATGCAAAAACTAATGGCTGGACTTCACTGCACAAAGTGAAACCTTACAAGCATGCCTGCTGGGAAAGGGACAAACTTTCTCACTAAATTAAAAAACAAAACAAAACCACCACACACACACAAACACTCACAACATGCCATATAATTGCTAGAACACTTCATGGTCCAAGGCAGCTAGTAATTGCATCCATTATCTGCAATTGTTCCTAGCTGTTCAGCAAGGGTGAGGATTGCAAACTATAAGCCAAAGCAAGGGGAACATTTGACAGGGAGATGGGGAAATAGAAATACCATATAAACTGGAGAACTTTAAATACTGTTGAGCTGAATGCACACTTGTAAAGCTAGACTACCTCCATTGGGTTCCATAGAACTACAGTGCATTTCTATCAATAGAAATGAGATCAGAATGTGGCAAATTAAGTGACAACTTCACCCCCCCCCCCAGCATTTCACCTTTATGCATGACTCAGTTTAAAAAACAAGTCTCTTACCTGAATGGTAATCAAGGGATACTGAAAAGAGACCAGGAAAAGATATTGTAAGTGTTTGAAGAAACAATACTTTGTGTGAATGACATGACAAGTTTAAGAACAAATTTTAGCTATTAAAGGGCCTAAATCTTCAGTGAATATTCATGCAAGACGGTCGCTGACTTCAATAGGAATTTTACCTGAGTAAGAACCACTAGTTGTGGCCCTGAATGCTGAAGATAATATATAAAGAGGAGATGCGGGCATAAGACACCCTGGGACAGTTTATGATCTCACCTATACTGGTGCAAACCAAAAGCAATGCAGTCAATGGAGTTACAGTGATCAGAATCAGGCCTCCTCGATCTCATCCACACACACCCTCAGATTATCTGGCACCATTTATCAGGGCAAAATCCTACTGTCCTCTGCACAGGTAGGGACTGAGAATAAGGTTCAGGAAGCCTAGTCTCCCCAGTCCAGAAGCCCACCGCATGTTGCAATAAGTATCATATCCCCAAGACAGAGTCTGTTGGCTGAAGGTGTCTAGATTCTCTCCCCTTTCAGACGGCTAGTGAGCCTGCTGCCATAGGCAGCGCATGGTAAATGGGAACAGTAGGAGTGGGCCTCCATCAAGCCCCTTCCTTGGCACAAGCAGCAGGGCTCTTGCTCCAGGCACTGCTCTGTGGGGCTGCTTCAGGTAAGAGGGCAGGACTTTGTATGTGCGGTGTTAGGGTTCCAGTTCAAAGGCTTATTTCTCCTTCAGTTTCTGCAGAAATTCAACTCTAATTCTGCCCCAGACAAGTGATTATTTGAAAGCTGGGCAGAGGCTGATGAGGGGACACCCACCAATTTACAATCCAGGTGAGACTCCTGGATAAATCTGGACTCTGGCCACACTCACCGTCTCCTGGACAGGCCTAAAATGAGCATCGAGAGCAACAACTCGAAACAGCACTGAAAAGACAAGGGCAAGAGATTAACGTTAGCTCTCTTTTACCTTCTGAGCTCCAGTCTGGTCCATACCCCCACTTCAGCTGGTTTTCCAGCACTCCCTCTTGAAAAACAAGCAGGCAAATCATAGCTAGGTTCTATGCTTGCAGTGAAGTGGGTTCCAGTTAAATCCTTTCAGGCCAGAGACTTTCCATGGTGCAACCTTCCATGGGACTGAATCCCCTGGGCGGGCCTAACAGCCGGGAACTCTTTTCTCCAGAGGTTTGTCTGCCCCACCAGAAGGAAAGGGCATGTGGTCTGAAGGAATAGGTACTGGCTCAGACATCTGGCAGGCCTATGTTCTGTTACTGACTCCCTGTGTGGTTTTGGGCAAATCTGTTTTTTTAATCTCATTTCCCCAGACGTAAGATGTGCCCACCTCCCTTGTAGGGGTGTTGTCTGCATTAATCTAATTAATGTCTGCACAGGGCTTTGAGCATATAAAGATGCCAGGTGTTATTAAGAAGCAGCCATCTCAGGTGACAGCAGTTTGCCAGATTCAGGTATGATCCCCTAGTGTCTGCACAGCAAGTAATGCTGGGTGACAGCCAGCAGCCTCTCACACAGAGTGCTCTACATGTCCTTGAAGCTAGAAAGGCCAGCCATGGCCACAGACGCAGAGCTATATCTATAAAGCCATTGGGCAGCGCTCTCACCGCCTCTTCATGCCTGTGGGCGCCCGGGAGCCGTAACAAGGCCGTTACGGGGATGAAGGGAGTGACTGTGGAAAGACAGAACAAACACTGGTGTGTGAGTTGGGATTTTGATAGTCCCCCACAAGGTGCTGTCCTGTGTCTGAGGGTGGCTTCACCAGCTCCACCACAAACATTAGCAAAGCTTTTACTGTAAAGTACTAAGCCATCAGCCCAGGTCCAGACCACTGCCTGCTCTACCTTGCACTTTGCAGAGCAGTTCTCTCTCTCGCTTGGGAAACTGGCTCCTAGAAGAAAGGACATTAAGTAAAGCAGCATTAAGTAAAGCATTTACCGATCTGTCCTGGTTTGTAGATGGGTTTGTCCGTCTGGATGAAGACGACACTGTCCGTGTTCTGAATAGCCACTGATCGTCTCTCTGCCAGCTTGACTGTGGCACCTTTGCCAGAGAAAGTGATGAAAGCCAAGGGGGAAGCGGTTGCACGAGGAGCCTGGGAGGGATGCAAATATAAGGGGAAGACTGTTCAGCTTATGCCATTCTCTCCAGGAGCTGTCTGCTTGCAGCATGTTTAACACCCCTCTCTCCCCCCCCCCCACGCACCCCTCAGTTCTTTGGCCAACTCTCTCTCTTTCTTGGACCTTTATCGCTTCTTCTACCCCTCTCTCTTCTCTCACAGAGCACCTCTCCTCTGCATCCTTTCAGCCCTTCCCCATTTCTTATTCCTTCCATCTCTTATTTCTCCCTCCTCTGCTCAACCCTTTCCTCTCCCATTGAGAGCTCTGTAAAATCACTTGTTTGATCAGGCATATTTTCCATGATTAAGATACATTCCAATAAGGAAAGAAAAAGTAAAGTCTGTACCATGAATCTGATGCACTGGAAGAAGTCATCTCCTGTCACAGGCTGCTCAAAAATCGTGGTGTTGGCACCGCTGTACTCCAGGACGACACTCACATATATGGACTCATTGAGGTTGTGAAACTGCAGGCAGGCCTGATCCGGAGAACCACTCTGTAGCACTGAGGGCACCATCAGGACATATTGCCTATGGAAATCAAAAGGCACTGATTAATTTGAGGGACAAGGAGGCAGACATGAAGGAACAACCTGTTCGGCAGAGGTCAGACAATGGTTATTGAGACGTAAACAATTTTTTCATTATAGGTTTGGATCTAACACAGCTCTGACAACAGCCAGCAATCCCCCCAAACCCCTCTGCTATTCCTGGGCTCCCCAAACAGCTCTGCTGATGCCTTCAGTCCTGCCTTGCAGCCCCCCATATTATGAATCTCAGAAGCCCACACCTGTCACACTACACCTTGCAATTACTGTTCTCTTTCCTAAGCATACAAGCTCAAACATACTAAATTTTGTGGCAGTTTAGCGAGGTATAAAAAAAATGTCTATTTTGTGCTCACAGGAAAAGCACTCAACCCATTTCACTGGTAACAGAAGTTAGATTTCATCCTAGGCCTCCAGGCATAAAAAGTGGCAGGAGCACCATTATCTAATTGTGCCTCCGAGCCCTTCAATAAATGAATGATTCACAGCAAACAAATTTTGCTAGTAAAGAACATAGTATTTCTTACAGTTCAGGAGTATATGCAGCTGTTAGGTGAATGAGAAAGGCACTCAGAAAAAACCTCAGCCACATCTTTTCCCACAGAGATAAGGGAAATGCAGTGATAAAAATCACCCGAAGACAGCACGGTGTCTGAGATTTTAATAGCCCTTGGACATTCTTCACTTAGAGTTTCACAGAAAAAGAGCGTGCTCCTTAGCTCCTCCCTGACTCCTTTTCTCTTGCCTGAGTTGTTGATGGCTTTATAAGCCCAGCAAGGGGTGGGGCTCCTAGTCCATCCCACTGTTTCCAATACCCTCCCCAGAACCTATTACAATCCACTCCAGATCCCTGTCCTCCAAGTTGCATCACTTTGTTGCAATTCTCTAATCATCCATGCAAAATGTCTTTAGTGACTTGGCTTGCTTCTAACCCTGATGTTTGGCACAGGGAAGCAGGAAATGACCCAAAACAGATCAGGCCTGTCAAACTAGTTTAAGGTTCAGGTTTTTTTCCCCTCTTGTTTCTGGAGGAATTTACCTACCAGCTTGACAAGCTGCTTTTAGCAGATTAATTTTCCATGTATATTTTGATGCTTCATCCTTGCTGAAATCTGTGTGCACATTCCTGGAAGTAGAGAGCAAACAGAGTAGAGCACATTTCCCTTGCTTCACCACTGTCCTGAATTTTGAAGATGATGAGGAGGAGGAGAAGACTGAAAAACAGAGAAACCAGAGTTAGAAACAGATCTACATCACTCACATCTAGTCCTTCTCCCTATCCCAGCCAATTCTGGATGTCTGCTGCAGTCTATTCTTTAAAGCTTTGTCCATTCCACTTTTAAATTACTCAAGTGATGTCAATAGGTATTTGCTAGCGATCCTAGGTCTCAGTTTTTCCCGTCAGGATACAAGTAATTTCAATGGAAGTTACTCAGATCATGCAAAAAGAAAATAGGGTCCCTGTTCTTTAACTGGAATCCCATTTTTCTTTTGTTTTAAAAGAGGACAAAATAAACCCCAACTCTCTCCACCTCACCACACAAAAAAGAGGCAACACAGAAAAATAGTTCTTGGATGGTTGTGATTCCTGTGCACCAGTTATCACAACAGGGGGATTAAATGTCATCAATTTGGAGCCAGATTGGGATGGTTTTATTCCTGATCAGCTCTAGTACCAATAAATAAAGCTTCAGAAGACCCGTCTGCCTCCTGCAGCCAGTGCAGGATTGTTCTGTTTCAGAAACAAATTAAATAAATCATCCTCAACATTTCACTTTACACTAATTTCTTGGCAAAAGGGTTATTTTCACATAAAAAATGTACAAAAATATACACTGTCCTATTTCATTGCAATTCCTCCTTTGCAGTTGAATGGCCCCAATTGTTGTTCAAAACCACAATTCATTTCACTGAACATATTTGTGGAAATTGCCCCATTTTGAAGTTACTGCTGTAGTGTGAGGCCAACAAGCAGAGATTCATATTCAGTTCTTTTCCCTGTAAAACTTTGGAAAGAAGATGGTAGCATTCATGGAGTTTTTACTGACCCAGAGACTCAGAAGCACTTTGTGGAGTCTGTTTGCAGCAGACACAATTTCAACATTCCTGGTAGCAGCATAACAGGAAAATTCAGTCTCTTTATGTCTTCCTTTTCTATCATGCAATGTATTGTTTCTGATCCCTCTGTTTCAATGACACTTTGGTGTTGGCTGTTGATGTTGAGTGTTTACTCTTTTTTAATCTTCATGTAATCCTCTTAGGGTGAGTCTTCACTGCAGCATTAACCCAGCTGATTGGTACCAGAGTGTGAGCACGCAGGTTGGCCTAACCCAGGTGTGAGTGGTCACACTGCAAAGCCCTGCAGCATTACTGTAGGCTGGGTGTTGCTGCACTCATCCATCTGCAGCACTAGGACTCCTAGGGGCACATCTCAGGGTTCTTTGCCCTTCAGTGAGCTGTGCGAGTCTGTGACTCTTTCCCAGTGAATTGTGAACTTGCTTGTCCTTCGGGGCACATGGAGGGAATTGTAGGAAAGCATTGGAGGACTATCAACATTTGAGTGGTTAGCCTGCATCTTCACTACAGAATGGGCAGTTTACCAGCCTGAGTAAAAGCCCTTCCCAGGTATTAGCCTATAGCTCCAGAAAGGTCAGATAGCCTGGGTTCAAAACTACACTGAACTTGGGTGAGAGGGTTTTGTGTGTGGACAGGCAGGGGCGTTAGAGGCAGCACCAAGTCAGATTTCAGGCACACTCCGCAATGAAGACATCCCCATAATGTACATCTATACTTCAACTGAAGATGCAATTTCCAGTTTGAGCAGACATATCCATGCTAGCTCTAACTGAGTTAGTGCACTAAAAATAGTTGCCACAGCACAAGTGGTGGGAAGGGTTAACCACGAGTGCAATCCTCTCCAAGACACTAGGCATACAGTTGGGGTGGCCAGTCCCTTCTGCTGCTCCTGGCACCACAGGTGCATTCTATTTTTAAGATATGAGTGCAGGTATGTCTCATAGAACTGGGTAATTACATCCCCAGCTTGAAGTGTAGTCATATTAGGCCAGGTCTACACCACAGAATTCTGCTGGTATATCTCTGTCAGTCAGGGCTGTGAACAGGGGTCGTCTGACTGACACCTGTGCTAGCAAAAGCCCCTAGTGTAGACACAACTATACCAGCAGAACTAAGCATGCACTGGTGTAGCTTGTTTCACTGTCAGGGCAAGAATGAGCTACACCAGTAAAAGTACAGCTTTGCCAACATAAACTGCACCCAGGCTCAAAGCACTTTGCTAATATAGTATATTGGTATTAATTTAATGGATTTTGGCTCTTAAGCATCTAAATCCCATTTAAAAATTAGACTTGGTCTCTTAAAGCAGTGCAACATTGCAATGCTGAGCACCAGAGCAGTGTCTAAATACCTCTAAAATTCTGGGCCTCACACCTTTAGGCTAAATGTGATAATTGCTACATTCCAAGGAGGATTAGTGCTTCATCATTAGGGGCATGGAAATTAATTGGAATGCACTGAAGTGGTCTGAGACTTTCACTCCTACTGCTTCCTATAAAACCTTGACTAGGCAGATAAAGAGTGTAACAATTTGTTTAGACAAAGGGTAGGTCGAAATGCTTGCTTTGACCCAGGTGTCAGCGGAACAATGCTTAACCTTGGCACTTATATGTAAAGTCCTGTTTGGCTGGTAGGGTCTCCAGTCAAGCCTATAAGAGTTCTTTAATTGTTCTAAGGTATGAAGGCCCAGACAAAACTCTGTACAAGTTTTGTGAGCTGAGTAGATTGAGAACTGATCAAAAAAAATTCCTGTTCACTGTAATAAGCACAACCACAGTTTAGAGTGGTCTCAAAATAGCACTGGGTATAGTGCTGGTCAGAGATGGAATTTCATTAGTGCCTAAGAAAAATTAGGGGCTGTGGCAGCTTGTTTCAATATACAGCTAACATTATTGCTTCTTTGGAAGGGCACAAGGCTAAGTGCAGAAAGGTCAGGGCAATTGTGCTCTGGAAAGAAAGGACCAATGGAATTAGGCAGCCTGGGTTCTATTTATGGCTAAGCCAATGACTCATGAGCTGGGGCAGATCTATCTGTGCGGACACAGGCCCACACACATTTGGCAATGAGGTTGGCAGAAACATATTTGTAATTCCCTGAGAAACACCACCACTGAAATTTGCTCAGGTTCCTTTGGAGACCTTGGAAATTAATAAATGAACTAAGATTGTGGGACATGGATGGACTAAAGGCAAAGGGGATGATCCATTTAAAGGCAAGCTGAAAATGACAAATCCAGGAGAGGAAACAGTAATTGTTATTATATATATATCTATATATCTCAGACCAGTCATGCAGCCCAGGATTGCCATAAGAAAGCAAAGTTTATGAATATATATTATGTAATAATGTACCCCAAGAACGTCTGCTTTCTGAGAGAGTGAATCCAAATGTGTTCTTTTACAACCCAGCTATTCAATATAATAGCTCTGTTGGATAACGAAAGCTCTCAGACCCTAGCCTGTAGTCAGTGGATTCCTATGAAAGACTTAGACCAAGTGAGAACAAGGAAAATAAGTGGTGTATGTGGCAGATGTGACAATTCACAAACTCAGATAATTGGTATGAAAGAGCCCATTGGAAGAAGGTCTAAAGGCAAAAAAGAATTCAGGAAAATTGGCAGTTTTTTTAAAGAAATATTATTAAAGGCACAAGAGGAAACTATCCCAAAGCATAGAAAAGTTAGGAAGTATGGCAAGAGAACATGTTAGTTAAATCAGGAGATCTTCAACAACCTGAAAATCAAAAACAGAGTCATTAAAAAAGTAGAAACTAGGTCAAATTACAAAGGAGTAATATAAGAAAAAATACCACAAGCGTGTAGGGACAAAATTAGAATAGTCAAGGCAAAAAGAAACCAAGATTAAATTAGCTAGGGACATAAAGGGCAACAAGAAAACATTTTACAAATACATCAGAAACAACAGGAAGACCAAGGACAGGGTAGGCTCATTATTCAATGAAAAAGGAAAGACAATAACAGAAAAAGCAGGAATGTCTTAATAGTTAAATCCCTTACTTGTTTCAGTTTTCACCAAAAAAGCTAGTAGTGACTGGATGATTAACATAGTGAACAACAGTGTAAATGGAGGATATGAGACTAAAATAGGAAAAGAACATGCAAAGAATTACATAGACAAGTTAGATGCCTGCATTTCAACAGTGCCTGTAGCCTAAAGGTAAGGCCTGGGTATAAGTTAAGGTAGTAAAACAATGAGCCTACAAGGCCTCAGGCCTATAAGTCAAAAGTTTAGCTAAACAAGGGATAATGCCAAAAAGCATAAGCATGCGCAGTTAACCTGGAGGTCTGTCATAAGACAGAAAGCTGTAATGACTAAACTGCTGACAGGTAATCAACAAAATGCTAGTTTATACCAGCTCTGGATAGATTAAGTTAAGAACATCTGCAGATGTCTCACCACAAGAGTGCCAGGGTAACTAACTGATGTATATTCTAATAAGTTTGAGGTAAACAGATGAGAAAGGCACCCCAGCATTAGCTGGGTGAGGAAAGAGAAATAAGGAAAAGGGGAAAAACTTCTGTTAGGTATAGTGGCATCAGCATAATACATTATAAAAGATGTATCCCAGCTGTGTGCTTTGGAAGGGAGAGATGTAACTCTTGGGCGATGCCAGGATGGTGATGGTGATGAGGAAGATTATGGCTAACATTTAAGGTTGTTCTGCAAGGTGTGGTCTGAGTATATGGATGCTCAGATGCACTTATTGTATTATCTCTATCTGCGTTGCTGGTCTGCAGGGTCTGTGATTTTGCTAACTATCTATAAAACTATTGCAAATGCAGAAAGTTTTTTTCTAAGTGTGAGTGTTGCAACCATGTACTTTGGGGTTCCTAACTGAACAGTAATTCTAATAATACTGGGCCTGATCTTGGAACAAGAACCTATCAATCCTCAGAATGTTAACTGGGAATTCTTAAATAATCAATAACATTAATACACAATTTATAGGCAATAGGTATGATGAAATACATCCTAAAATACTTAAAGTACTTCATGAAGGGATCTCTAAGCCATTAACAATTATCTCTGAGAACTGGTGGAGTATTGGAGAGATCCCAGAAGACTGAAAAAGGATAAATATAGTACCAAGCTATAAAGAGGGGAATAAGGACAACTCATGGAATTATAGATGAGTCATCTTAACTTCAGTACCCAGAAAGATAATGCAACAAATAATTAATCAATTGGTAAGCTACTAGAAGTAAATAAAGTGATAAGTAACGGTCAACATGGATTTGTCAAGAATAAGTCATGGCATCCTTCTTTGACAGGGTAAAAAGCCTTGTGGATGGAGGAAACAGTAGATGTGGTATATCTTGACTATAGTAATGCTTTTGATACCATCTGGCATAACTTTCTCATAAACAAGCTAGAGAAATATAGCCTAAACAAACCTCCTATAAGGTAGGTGCACAACTAGTTGAAAAGCATATTCAGAGAACTGTTATCAATGGTTCAAAATCAAACTGGAGGGGGCATATCGAGAGGAGTCTCACAGGGGTCTGTCCTGGATCCAGTTCTATTTGATTTGGATAATGGCAAAGAGACTATATTTATAAAGTTTGAGGATAATACCCAGGCTGGGAGGGAGTGCAAGCACTGTGGAGCACAGGATTAGAATTTAAAATAATCTTGACAAACTGTAGACATGTTCTGAAATAGATAGGATGAACTTCAATAACTACAAAGCATTACACTTAAGAAGGAATAATCAGTTGACCAAATACAGAAATGGGAAATGATTGCCTAGAAAGGAGGACTGCAAAAAGGAGCTGGAGGTTATAGTGAATCACAAACTAAATAAATATCAACAATGTAATACCATTGCAAGAAAAGCAAACATTCTGGGATCTTGTGATGCTCTGTGTCTCAAAAACATATTCACCACTGTCATATAATTAAGATACGTTCTGTATAAAGTATGCCTTGTGAAGTATCCTTTCAAAAGTCTTGAGCTGCTAAACAAGTTATGAAGTTTTACTATTTGTGTGAAAAATACCCACAGCCACCTTGTCAGGTACAACAGTGGATTAGTCAGACATGCTCATGGCCGATTAAGGGGAATCCACTCTCCCAATGGCCATCCCAAAAGGCTCCACAAAGGAAGCATGTACACAATGGAGGTTGCTTTATCAATGGAGGCACCCCTTCCTGGTCACATATATAGAGCTTTCCCAAGCTGGTAGAAGCTATAAAAGACGGGAAGTGACATTGTCACTTCTCTTCACTCCCCAACAGCTCAACACCTGAAAAAACATCTGGAAGACAAAGGACTTTGAAGGGGGTGTGGGTTCCAGGTTGCAAAGCAGACATAGCCTGTGTATCAAGAATCTGTAGCCTGCAGGATGAGATATTGCCCAATTGAAATCCTGAACTGTTTGTAGAAGTTAGACTGCAAACTTATTTTTATTTCTTTGGTAACTGTCCCTGGTCTTTTATGCCTACTGCTTATAATCACTTAAAATCTATCTTTCTGTAGTTAATAAATCTGTTTTATAATATTACCTAAAACAGTGTGTCTTGGTTGGAGTGTTTGGGAAATCTCATCTCAGTAAACAAGGGCTTGTGCATAACGCATCTACTTCGAGGAAGAGGTGGCCTAGATAATGAGTTTACTCTAGCCAGATTTTGACCAGAGCAAAATGGTATAATTCTTGGGTTCAGTGCATAAAACCTGAGGGGAATTGTCTGGTGCCTCCACTTATTGTTCATTCATGAGTGGCTAAGGAAAGCATTAATGTATCTCAATTGGATATTTGCCTGCCTGTGAATTTCTATATAATGTGCTTGCTGGCAGCATCACATTGCAAAAGGCATCCCAGGGCAAAATTCCTGCTATCTATCTGGGTGTGTGGGGCTCCATCTGAGGTTGTGTTGGGTGATAACAGTGCCCGGTGGGGTCTGCTGCTTATCACCAATGAGGCAGTGTTGGGAGTCAGCCCAGACTGAAAGGTTCAGGGGGCTTAGCATTCCCACAGTTTCCAGGCTGCACCCCTGGGGGATCCCGTCACAGATGTATTACCAGGCGTGTTGTAAGCAAGACACAAGAAGTAATTCTTCCTCTCTAATCAGCTCTGATAAGGCCTTGACTGGAGTATTGTGTCCAGTTCTGGGCAACACCCTCTGGGAAAGATGTGAGAAACTCCAGAGGAGAAAGAAATGATTAAAGGTCTAGAATAACCTATGAGGAAAGGTTGAAAAAAATGGCTTCATTTAGTCTTGAGAAGAGAAGACTGAGGGAGGATGTGATAGCTGTCTTCAAGTACATAAAAGATTGTTATGAAGAGGAAGATGACAAATTGTTCTCCTTATATACTGAGGACAGGCGAAGACATAATGGGCTTAAATTGAAGCAAGAGAGATTTAGTTTAGACGTTAGGAAAAACTTCCTAAACACTGAAATAAATTGCCTAGGGAGATTGTGGAATCTCTGTCATTGGAGGTTTTTAAGAGCAGGTTAGACGAACGCCTGTCAGGAATGGTCTAGTTATTATCTAGTCCTGCCCTGAGTGCAGGGGACTGGACTCTAGATGACTTCCTGAGGTCTCTTCCAACCCTATGTTTCTATAAGTCTATTAATAGAATAGCCAGAAGGTTTTACTGGCCTGACATGTATCCAAAGGTATATGACTACATCAGAGATTTCCCTGAATGCAAGACAGTAACTCCATGAAGGAAAAGTGCTCAGGCACCCCTTATGTCACTGCCAAAAATAGGCACATCTTTCTCTCAATTAGCAATGGACATAGTGGGTCTTTTGGAACAAAGTCATTCAGAATACCATTACAGCATGGTATTGAGTGACTACATAGTCAATATCCAGAAGCATTTCCCTGGAAAGGCATAAAGAGCCATCAGATTGGCCTTGGTCCAGTTATTATTTTTTTTTTTTTTCATTTTGGACTGCCAGAAGTGATCATAACTGACCAGGGACAAATTTTATGTCTAAGGGCATGAAGCAGTTATATCAGGAACTAGGTTTGTAAACTATAAAAAATACCCCTTCCCATTCTCAGACACATGGTCTTATGGAAAGATCTGATCAGACATTGAAATTCATACTGAAAATAATTGTTAATACTGGGACAAATGGCTACCATTGCTCTTATTTGCCTACAGGAAAGTGCATCAGGCAACAACAAGCTTTTTAATCTTTGAACTTCTTTATGGTGAACAGGTGTAGGAAGATAAGGGCAAATCACTGTCATGGAGTGGAAAGTTCCTTTGTTATAAGACTCACAGTAGCATATAGCTTACAAAATAGAGCTGGCTGAATAACAGATTTTTTGTTTCACAGGTAATTCCTCCTCCTAATAATAATGATGATAATACTAATAATCAATGCTGGGTCAAATGAAAATTACATTTTGATTTTGAGCACTGTTTTTGCTTTTTTGATTGGTTATTAAATACAAGTAAATGAAAATTCAAACTAAAAAATGAAAATATTTTGATTTTGATGAGAAATTTTTCTTTTTTGATGAAATTGACACAAATTTGCAGAATATTTTTGTGTTGCAGAATCTCCCTTTTTCACCAAAAAAAGTTTCAAATGAAAAGTTTCACCCACTTCTAATTTAAGCCCCCCTGAAGAGCTTCAATTCACCATCCTTCCATTTGGACTACATTGAGTGCCAGGCACATCAGTGATTAATGGACTTTCTTCTAAAGGGTTGTGAGGATACACCTCTGTAGAGATGAATGATTTGGTTATCTATAGTGCCACTTAGAGGGAGTACTAGAACATCTAGTGGAAGTACTCCAATGGATCCAATAAATTCTTGAACTCCAGCTGAAGTCAGATGGTTGTTCACATCTCCATAGGGAAAGGTAATATCACTCCTAAGAATATGACTTACCTGTAGTACACACATGGTGATGTCAAAACATACCCCAACCTCCGTGTTTACAACTGACAGTGGGAGAACATGCCACAGTGATAAATGCAGCCCTAGTCAAAAAATTGGCCTACCCATAACCATAGGTTGAGACTGGCCATTTTTTTGGCAAGTCATTGACGTATGGTCCCATGTAATAAATGAGAATCCAGGCCAATCATTACAGCCAATTCCCCAGAGCTTGGTAAACCTTGTGGAAGCTCCAGACCCTGAGGAGGGAAGTCCCAAGCATGAGTGGTGGGTATAATAGGGCAGGAGAGGTTAAGCCTCCCTTGATAGGGTGGCCCCTCCTCTTCTAATTTCTGCTCTGCCTGTTCCTCCAGGACCCCACTGCTGCCAGTGTCTGGCTGCTGGTCTCCTCCACATCACCCTCCCTCTCCAGAGGTCCCCGCCACTCGCTGCTTGTGTCCCTTCTCTCCTCCACCCCTCTTCCTCATGAGAACTCCCATCCTCTGCATCTCTCCTCACGCCACTACCCCCACAAGTGCTCCCACCCGCTATTCACTGAGTCCCTACTAATCCACTGCAAGACTTTTCACCCATCGCTAGCCATGTTTCTCACTACCCTCCTTCCACAAGGTCCCACCCCACCTGCTGTGTCTCTCCCTCCCCCATGAAAATCCCCACCTGCTGCTCACTGCATCCCTCCCTCTCCCCCCATGATACCCCATTGTCTGCTGCTTACCTCATCCCTCCTGAGCCCTCCATGTAACACACCGACAGTCGCTTGTCCCATTCTTCACTCCTCTCTCCCGCAAGGCCTCACCCTGCCCACCACGTCCCTCATCCCCTCTTCCATGAGACCCCAACACATCCCTCCTCACTCCACTGCCTCCACAAGACCCCTTCTCCACTCACTGCCTCCCTCTGGTGATGGGGGGGGCCAATAAGGGAGAGGGAAGGGCCTAGGTCAGAACAGGTGTGGAGTGTGGATGAGGCTGTGGGTGGAAGAGGCAGGACAGGGAGCTTCCCCCAAAAGAAGCTTCTCCTGCCACCCATGGTCCCAAGCAACACAGCTGTCAACCTCCACAGAGAAAGAAGTTAGCAGTAAGAACCTGGAAACCCTCCCACAGGGCAGGAATTTCATACAAGAACAGAGAATCAACCCTATGCTGAGCCGTGAGTATGAACAACTGGCCTCTGCAAATGAGGAAGTAACTGAAACTTAGCAGACTGAGCAGTATTCACACTTTGCACTTAAGAAAGAACACCTGTATCAAATTTAAAAGAATCAACAAACTGGGATGGTAAGGGTCCAGCTGCTGGTGACACGCAGGTACAGCTGGACTGTATTGCTGCTTCTGCACAACATCCCATGAACTGAAAACCTGCAAAGAGAAGATATTGTCTTGGGTATTAGCTCAATTCTACTGTCCAGGCGTACATTAGGCAGTGAGGGAATATTGTTTGTACTGCTCAGAATATCACTTTACCACCAGCACAGGGATTCTTAGGTGACCTTGGTCCCTCTGCCCTGGATTGAGAGAGAATTCAGGAGAATTGATATGGACATGATTGGGCCCCTAGAAAAAATTGCATTGTGTTAGCAGTACAAATTATTGATCATCGACTACACAACCAGGTATCTAGAGACCATTCTTCACTCTGCAAAAGCTATCGTGATAGCCCCAGAGTTCTTGAAGCTCTTCTTATGCATGGGATTTCCCTTGAAATACTGATGGATCAAGTGACTCACTTTATCTCCCAGGTAATTGTGTGAATTGTACTCTCTTCTGAAGGCCAAGTCCCTGTGAAAACCTTGGTGTACCACCTGCAGACCAAAAGCCTAATAGAGTGGATTAATAAGACTCTGAAGGGAATGTTAAGACACTACGTTAGTGACAATCCCAAACACTGGAACAGCTTCTCCCACCTCTCCTGTTTGCCATAAGGGAGTTTCCACAAGCCTCTTCGGGGGTCTTCCCATTTGTGTTGCTTTGTGGTCACTAACCATGGGGAATCTTTACTTGCTGCCTGAAGGTTGGGAGGAACAGGACATATGTGCCTTAAGCACAATCCACTACACCTTACAAATAAGGGAATGGCTCTGAAACATAGACTCATAACCTAAGACTGAATTACTGAAATCCTCAAATAACTTAAAGTCATCAAGGTACAGAGAATCCACCAGCAAGTGACCCAGGTCCCATGCTACAGAGGAACGCGAAAAAACCCCAGGGCCTTTGCCAAACTGCCCTGAGGGAAAATTCCTTCCCAAACCCAAATATGGTGAGCAGTTAAACCCTGAGCATGTGGGCAAAACTCATCAACCAGATGCCTGGAAAGAATTCTCTGTTGTAACTCAGAACCCACCCATTGTGATAAAGTCAGGTTGGATGGCTTTAAAAGGGTGTGACTATTTGAAAACCAGGAGAGGAGTGGGTGGGCGCAAGCCCACCCACCGCTCGAGGCCCCTCCCTCACTTAAGGGGGGAGCCAAGGGACCTGGGGCTCAACTGATTCCAAGGGACAACAAATGAAAAAACAGGAAAGGGTGTGAGGGTCACAGGTTTAAACAAAGGGAACCAAAGGGGGACACCGAACAGAGGGCTCCGGACAGTGCCCACTGTTCCCGGAAGGTGTCTAGGGATCCAGCGGACTCTGCCCAGAGGAACTCCGCCCAGATGCGTGAACGAATGGAGGAACGAAAATAGGCCCCACAGTCGCAGAGCTCTCCCACAGCCAATCTCCTCTCCCTGGTGTTCTAGATGGCCACTTTGGCCAGGGATAGGAGGAGGTTGACAAGGAGGTCCCACGACCTCGTGGGGCTTTGGATGGGGTGTGCATGGATAAACAAGTGGGGGGAAAAGTGCAGCCAGAACCTCAACAGGAGGTTCTGGAGGAGCTGAAAAAGGGGCTGCAGCCTGGTGCACTCCAAATAAGGGTGCGCCAGGGTCTCCCTCGCACCGCAAAAAGGGCAGGTGTCAGGGCAAGGGGTGAACCACGCCAGGTACACGCCCGTGCTCACGGCTCCGTGAAGGAGCCGCCAACTGAAGTCCCCGGCGGGTCGTGGGGTTAGGGTGGAATAGAGGCTGGCCCACCGGGGGTCCTCGCCCTCCACAGGTGGCATTAGGTTCCGCCATTTGGTGTCTGGGAGGGACGCGAGGGCGAGGAAATGAAGGGTGTGGAGCATGAGTGTGTACAGGTGGCTCCTGGGCATGGTTCGAAAAAGAACCGGCTGCAAATTGTGCAGCCGTCTCGGGGCATGAGGAGGGAGAGGCTGGGGGGCTTGCGGGGCCAGGGCCCAATAGTGAGCTCTGGAGGGCTGGGGCTAATGGGAGGGCAGTGGGAAGCGTCTCGCAAGACCCACTCGAGGTAGGCCTGAGCAGTGGGGGGAAAGGCTGCCCTCACCTCCTGGAGTATGCATCGGGGAGTCCGATGTGTGGAGAGCCCCATGCGCTGGGCCAGTGCCTGGGGGTCCACCCCGTCCCCCTGGGCATAGTCCAGAAGGTCTCCGATCCTGGTGACTCCTGCAAGGACCAACCTCCATTGCACCGAGAGGGTCTCTGCCACCTGCACGCACAACTGGGGGTTGTGCAGCAGGGGCTCCGCAAGGAGATCCTTCCCCTCAGTGACTGCAAGGGGCCTGGAGGTCGAGACGAGCCTCCAGGTCCGGAGGAGGTCCTGGTAGAAGACCGACAGCTCAGAGAGTTCTCGTGGAAGAGCTGTCGGATGGAGAAAAAAGAGCTGCCGGTTGTATCGGAGCCCCCGGAGTTGGCGGAGGAAGGCACGCCCCAAGTGGCTCCATGCTGGACTACTTGCACCATAGAGGAGTCTCTGCAGGGCCTGGAGGCGGAAGGTGTGGACCTGGCTGCGGATACAGCACAGGCCCTGCTCCCCTTCCTCCAGGGGGAGACTCAGGGTCCCTTCAGAGACCCAGTGCAGTCCTGGCCAAAAGAACTCCAGAATTGTCTTCTGGAGGTAGGCCAGGAAGCTCGGGGTCGGGAACAGGGTGCTGAGCCGGTGCCAAAGCATGGACAGGACTAGCTGGTTGAGCACCAGTGCCCTCCCTCGAAGGGAGAGGCACCGGAGCAGTCCTGTCCACTTCCGCAGCCGCCCAGACACCCGGTCCTGCAAATCTTGCCAGTTCTCTACCGGGGAGGGATGGGTGGCGGAGAAGTGGACGCCCAGATAAAGCAGCGGACCTGCGCTCCACCGGATGGCTTGAAGCGCGGGTGGGAGGAAGTTCGTCGGCCACCCTGCCCCTACCATCAGGCCAGAGCTCTTCGTCCAGTTGACCCGGGCAGAGGAGGCTGCCGAGTAGACGGCCAGGCAGGCCTCCAGCCACACCAGGTCGCCCAGGTCCTGGACCACGAGAAGCACGTCATCGTCGTTCGCTGACAGCACCAACCTCAGCTCTGGCTCATGGAGCACCAAACCCGTCAACCTCTGGCGGAGGAGACAGAGAAAGGGCTCAATGGCCAGAGCGTACAGCTGGCTGGACAGCGGACAGCCTTGGCGTACTCCACGCCCGAAGCTGACTGGTTCAGTCAAGGTCCAGTTGAGCTTCACCAAGCACTCTGCAGAAGCATATAGCACCCGGAGAAATCCCACAAAACGGGGTCCAAAGCCGAACGCCCGCAGGGTGCCCAGGAGATACCTGTGGTCCATCTGGTCAAATGCCTTCTCCTGATCCAGGGACAGGAGGGCGAACGACAGACCATCCCTACACCCAAGTTCCAAGAGGTCCCGGACCAGATACAGATTATTGAAGATGGTGCGGCCCGGGACGGTGTAGGTCTGGTCGGGGTGGACCACGTCCTGCAGCACGGACTTCAGCTGCAGCGAGACAGCCCTAGCCACTATTTGTAGTCCGTGCCGAGGAGCGAGAGGGGACGCCAGTTTCGGAGGTCGCGGAGGTCCCCCTTCTTTGGCAGCAGGGTGAGTACTGCCGACCTGCACGACAGAGGGAGCACTCCGCTCTCCTCGGACTCGGCCCAGATGGTGACGAGGTACGGGCTGAGGACGTCCCAAAACACGTGGTAGAACTCCGTGGTCAGCCCGTCCATGCCCGGGGATTTATTGGTAGGCATGAAGCGGAGGGCTTCCGAGAACTCGGCCAGAGTGAGAGTTTTCTCCAGCCGGTCCCGGTCGCCCGCGCTGACAGCAGGGAGTTCGTTCCAGAGCACCCTGCAGGCGGCGACGTCAGTCGGCTCCGGAGAGAAAAGGTCGGCGTAGAAGGCCCTGGCCCTTCCACGCATCTCCTCTGGGTCCGTGAGGGGGGTGCCGTCGGCAGCCAAAAGGCAGATGACATGCTTTCGGGCCCCCCTCCTTTTCTCCAGGGCGTAGAAGAAGCGGGAGCCGCGATCCATCTCTCGAAGGAGATGGATGCGGGACCGGACAAAGGCACCTCGGGCTCGAAGGTCTTCGAGGGCTCTAAGCTCCTCCCGCTTCTCCCGGCACGCTCCGCAGAGGGACGGATCATCGGGGCTGGCGGCCAGTCGCCTCTCCAGCTCCAAAACCTCCCGCTCCATCTGCTCTATCCCCACATCCCGCCGCCGGCTGGCCCCCCGAGTGTAGTCACGGCAGAAGAGCCGGGCGCGCACCTTCCCCACGTCCCACCATCGCCGCGCCGAGGGAAAGGCGCCCCTCTGCCCCCGCCAGGCCAACCAGAACTCCCAGAAGGACACCACGAAGCCCACGTCCTCCAGCAGGCTGTTGTTAAAATGCCAGTAGGCCGGCCCCGGCCTCTCCGCACTGAGAGAGGCCGTCACGGTCACCATATGGTGATCCGAGAACGGGGCCGGCCGGACACTGGAGGAGTGGGCCTGCACAAGGTGGTGCCGGGAGATGTAGATACGGTCCAACCGGGAGTGGCGCGACCGATATTCCCCCACCCGGACAAAAGTAAAGGTGACGTTGTCATCCGGGTGGTGGTCGCGCCAGACATCCACCAGGGAGTGATGGTCGACGATCTCCCTGAGGACGTCCCTGGCGGCTGGGCACTGCTCGGTCCCCGTGCGGTCCCGCTCTTCGAGGGTGGTGTTAAAATCCCCGCCCAGGACCAGGCATTCTTGCGGATCCAGTGTGCCGAGGAAGGCAGCCACCTGCTGGAAGAACCGCACCCGCTCTGGGCCCGCGGTCGGGGCTTAGACGTTGACGAGATTCAACGCCAGCCCCTCCATGCGGACCCGGAGGTGCAGCAGGCGGCCCGGCACGACCTCGGCAATCCCCAGAACCTCGGGCTGCAGGT
>ML675697.1:350162-444986 GCA_007922155.1 Mesoclemmys tuberculata | reverse complement strand
GCGGCCCGGCACGACCTCGGCAATCCCCAGAACCTCGGGCTGCAGGTCAGGGGAGAACAGGGTGGCCACTCCGCCCGCGTGGGCGGAGAGATGACTAAGGTGCACCCCGTTTCCCCACTCCAGCCGCCAGCTGGCCTCCCCCTGGGGCGTTCCCCCTCCGATGCCCGACGGTGCCGTCCCTGGCTCCCTCTCCTCCGCAGGCCCTGCTGGACTGCTCCGGGTGTCAGCAGGGCCCATCAGCTTGCCCGGGCGAGCCGGGGGCGCGCCCCCAGGGCCCGAGCTCAGGTGACAACAGCTGGCAGAGGGGGGGCAGCCACAGGGACTGGACGGCTGGGGGGGGCGCAACCGATGATCTGGCTGGCGCCCTCCTGGGTCCCGGCGGTCCCGGGCCTCCCTCCTTGCCGGGTCAGAGGGCAGTCCCTCCGAACGTGCCCCATCGCCCGGCAGAGGTAGCACCGGGCTTCCCCCGTAGTATAATGGACCCGGTACTGGGCCCCTTGGTGGGGTACCAGAAACGACCCCTCGAGCGCCTCCCCACCCCGCGCCACTGCCGGCAGCAGCTGCAGCTGTACCTGCTGGCAGAAAGAGAGGACGTGGCGAAGGGTGGGGTCCGTGCAGCCGAGGGGAAGCAGGCTGATGGTGGAGAGGGGCTTCCCCAGGGAGGCAAAGAGAGGCAGAAGGGCGGCATTGGGGAGGAAGGGCGGAACGGAGGACAAGACCACCCATACGCCCAGGTCCTCCAGGGGCTCCACGGGGATGTGGATGCCCCCCACCGCCAGGCCCGTCTCCACCGCCTCCTGGGAGGCGGCCTCCGTGGTCAGGAAAAAGACCACCTTGCCGTACATACGGGAGGCCGCCACCACGGCCGTGGGACCCACCACCCTCACCATCACCCGCACGTAGGTTTCCACGTTGGGCGAGGCAGACACCAGGAAGCACCGGACCCCATGCTTCCTGGTGAGGGTGGGGAAGGGGCCGCGGCCACCTGGGATGGTGCTGGAGACGGCGGTCAGGGCAGGTGTCTTGGCAGCGGCAGGCGGGGTCCTGCGGCCACCTGGGCGTACGCCCTGGGGGTGATGCCGCTCCCAGAGCTGGTGGAAGGGACAGCGGGAGGGGATAGAGGGAGAGGAGGAGGAGGGGCCCCAGCCACAGGAGGCGTCGCCTTCCGGGCAGAGCCTTTGCCCTTCTTTTTACCCCCCTGGTTCTTTCTCCCGACCGAGGGTGCGCCCCCCCCGGATTAGGGGGGGTGGGAGCCGTGGCAGCAGCAGGATCCCTGGCGTCCCCACCAGAGTTGTCCTTCGCTGGCACCTGGGGAGTGACTCCCGGCAGCTCAGCGGGGGGGCAGGGCCAGTTGTTGCAGGCAGGGACGGGGCTTTGGGATGAGAGGGGGGACCGGGGGCATCTACGAGGGGGTCCCGGTCCCAGGCACACCCGCCATCTTGGGAAGGGGTGGGAACGGTTTGTCCGGGGGGGCAGTGGTAAAGGAAAGGGAGGGAGAGTAACGGGGAGGGGAGTGGAAGGGGGGGAAGGGGATGGGGTAGGAAGGGGAAGAAGAAGGGGGGGGGGTGACCGCTCCTCCCCGCTAGGCTGGGAGCAGGGGAGGAGGGCACCAGCAGAGGGGAAAGACAGGGGGGTCAAGCCAGGCAGGGGCCATTCACTCACCAGCCCAAAATGGAACCTCGGCGTCCTCTCCGGTTGCACTGGGGGAGGGACGGAGTTAAATGAACTCGGGAGGGGAGGTGCAGTGTGTGAAGGGGGGGTTAACGAAATTGGGGGGGGTCAATTAAATGGGGGGAGGGCCATGGGTGCTGCCGGAGCACAGGGGTCAAAGTGTTGGGGGAGCTGCAGTGGTGAGGGAGAAGGAGGGAAGGGTCAGGGCCCCGGGCGGGGGGCAGCGGCAGGGGAGGGGGAAAGAAGGGGCAGAGCAAGGGCAGCAGCAACAGGAGAAGGGGGGCTCACGGCAGCAAAAGAGGGAGAAGAGGCAGCCTGCCAAGGGAGGGGGAAGGAGCCTTTCGGCAGCTGGTGCTGGCCTTGGGAGAAGCAGCCGCGGGGGAGGGTGGAGATAGCGGCTGGGCGAGGGGGGTGGTGGTGGAGATGAAAGGGGCACACACTCACCCCCTCCCTCCCGGCTGGGAGGGAGGCACACCAGCAGAGTCCTGGAGCAGTAATAGCAGCAGGGTCCCCCAAAAAAGCAGCTGTGAAAGGAGAAAGAAAGGAAAAAAAGAAAGAAAAGCCAAGGCCAGAACAGAAAGCTCGAAAAAGCCGTCCGCCCTGCAGGCAGAAGAGAAAGGACAGCCAGGCAAGGAAAGGCACCTGGACCCAATGAAGTGTGGGGCCAGGGGTATTTAGTCCCTGCCTTCCCTAAAGGAGGGGGGTGGGAAAGAAGTGCAGGGGAAGCTGCCAGTAGGTGCGGAGCAGCTGGAGGAGAAGTTTCCCTCCCAGGCCAGGAGACAGAGCTCCTCTACAGCCAGGGGAGATGAGGTAGCTGGGGGTGCCCTAGCCCACAAGCAGAGGTAAAGCGCAAGACCCACTGGGGGAAGCGGTCAGTTTGCCACACCATCTAACATCCTATCACAGGCCACTGAGCATATCTACCACCAGTAGTCAAAGATCAGTCACTTGCCAAACTAGGCTGTCCTTTCATATCATCCCCAACATATGTTTATCAAGCTCAGTCTTGAAGCCAGATAGGTTTCTTGCCTCAACTTCTCCCCTTGGAAGTGTGTTCCAGAACTTCACTCCTTTGATGGTTAGAAAGCTGCATCTAATTTCAAGTCTAAACTTCCTGATCACAAGTTTATATCCATTAGTTCTTGTGTTCACATTGGTGCTGAACTTAAAAAACTCCTCTCCCTCCCTGGTATTTATCCCTCTGATGCATTTATAGAGAGCAAACATATCTCCCCTCAACCTTCTTTTGGTTAGGCTAAACAAGCCAAACTTTTTGAGTCTCCTCTCATAAGGCAGGTTTTCCATTCATCGGATTATCTCAGTAGCTCTTCTCTGCACCTGTTCCAGTTTGAATTTTTCTTTCTTAAATATAGGAGACCAGAAATGTATACAGTATTCCAGATGAGGTCTGACCACACCTTGTATAACAGTACTAACACCCCTCTATGTCTACTGGAAATAACTTGCCTGATGTATCCTAGGACCGCATTAGCTTTTTTCACAGCCACATCATGATGTTGGCTCATAGTCATCTTGTGATCAACCAGTACGCTCAGGTTCTTCTCTTCCTCTATCACTTCCAACTGATGCATCCCCAGCTTATAGCAAAAGTTCTTGTTATCAGTCCCTAGGGGCATGACCTTGCACTTTCCACTATTACCCAGACTCTTCAACTTGGCCACAGTGTGTTAGAAAAAATATGTACAAAATTTTATTAACTTACAAAGGGATATATTTTAAGTGAGTACAAGTAATGATGCATAGAAGTCAGAAATAGCTACCAAAAAAAACACAAAACTAAAATGCTTACTAATGTCTAACTTCACAAACTATATCAGATTCAAGCAAAGTTTCACACCCATGCTTTCAGCAGTCTTACTGACCAAATTCTGTGTGTCAGGACCCCTCCCCCAGAGTCTAGTGACTACTTCCTTTGTTTCTTCAGGTACAGTGAGTGTGATGGGCAGGGGGAGGGAGGAGGTGCCTTGGGGTGTTTGTCCTTCCTTTTTATAGTTTCACATTCCTTTGTTTGGGACAGACCTGTTTGCCAACTTCTGTTTGGGTAGGGCTGTGGGGTTTGGAACATTAATAACACCATACAGGGGAGTCTTATAACTTCCTATACAATGTTGTCACACATATTTTACCAAGACAATAGTGATCAGCAAATTATGAGTATTCAAATGATACCTTACAAGACATATTTTATACAAAGATGATTACAATAGTGTGTAGGGTGTGAATACAGGGGTGTATTCTGTCACAAGGATGTGAGAAGCCCTACTGATAACTCCCACTACTATGGAATCTGAATTAGAGCTCCAGGTACCTAGTGACCAAAAACCGATATTACTGGGTGGTGAGGGACTTTCACCAGTGCAAAGGAAGCAGCTCTTCCAGTTGACTGAGGACTTAATTATTGTATTCATCCCCCAACCCAGGGAGAATGCAGTTAGTCCAACATATCCTAGAGACTACCCCTGGCCAACTGGTGAGGGAGAACCCTGGACCATTGCCAAGGAGGATGTGGGGGACAGTTCAAGAAGAAGTATGAGTGATGCTGGAGATGGGGGTAATTGTAGCTTCCCAAACTGAACGGAGGATCCCAGAGTGCTCATTCTCAAACTGTATTGTTTGGTTGGGTTTTGCATTGACTTTGGGAAGGTTAATTCCATATCAAAATTCAGTGCCTACCCAATGCCAAGTGTGGAAGAGTTACTTGAGTGTCTGGGACCAATGGAGCACTTGACTATAGGCCTAACAAAAGGCAGACCCCTTTATTCCCCTCCTCACATGAGAAAACAGCTTTCTACATCCCTTCCAGGCACTTCCAGTTCAAGACTATGCCTTTCAGCCTCCCCGGAGCTGCTGCAACTTTCCGACAGCTTATGTATAGGATCCTCAGCCCCCACCATCAGTGTGCCACAGCCTACCTAGACAACATTGTCGTTTATGGTCCTACCTGGGAAGGCCACCTGTAGCACTCAAAAGCAGTGTTAACTCCTCCCCCTCTCATGGCCAACCTTCTGGAAAACAGATCAGTCATGGGTGATGTAATCTGTTTAGGGTACTGTGTAGGCAGCAGCCTTGTGAAACTGGTGGTCAACTCAGGTACAGGCCCTAACAGCATGACCAATGCCCCAGACAAAGAGGCAAGTGAGGCATTTTCTCAGCCTAGCAGGATCTTACTGGAGGTTAATCCCCACTTTCACCTCACTTGTGGCCGCCCTTATGGACCTCATAAAAGGAAACAACTCCAAGAAGATTCAGTGGGATGAACAATGTGAGGAAGCTTTTAGCAAACTGAACTCATGACTAGGCTGTCCATTCAGGCTCTGCAGCCTGGACTTTTCCCATAAATTCACACTGCATGCAGACACCTCACACATTGGACTCTCACAAGACGATGGAAAAGCAGAACGCACAGTTCTATACTTGAGTAGAAAGCTATTCTCTAGAGACAAAGACCTACTCAATTATTGAGAAGGACGCACTAGATGTCAAATGAGCTGTGGATTCCCTGTTCAGTAGCCCCTTCTCCCTGATCACAGATCACCCTCCTCTATAAGAGATCCATACAAGAAAGCTGCAACCCCACATTTGGTAGTTTGTGCTACAACCTTATAATTTCAGAATACAGCACTGGGTGGGGAAAGAACACCCTAACGCCAATTTCTTTTTATGAGAAAAAGGGGATGGAGACAAACAACTCCAGAACTCTCTTTCCAGCTTGAGCAGTGGGGTAGGTGAAGGGGGCATACCCTCAGTCTCATGGGGCAGAGACTAATGAGCTTGTCTGGGCTTGTTCCAGAGTAATGAGGCATACTTGTAAGGCTTGCCATGCCTGGAGTCTGGGGGAGTTTAAAAAGGGAAGACTTGTCACATGAAGGTGTGGTAGACAGGAAGAGGACTGCTACACCTCAGAGATTGCTGAACACCAGACAGAGATCAGAGGGAAGTAGCTCCAGGCCACATGACCCCTGAAACTACATGGGTCATCTGTAAAGCCACAGACCAAAAGGTGGGTCTGGAAGTAGACCTTAATCAAAGACAACGGGCTTGCTGATAAACCAAGTCCAAAGGGCTGACTCCTGAAAGACTGTCTATGTGTCAGGCCACCTTTGCCTTGCTTTTCTTTCATTCAGATTCTCCTCTCTCATAAGGGAAAGATTGAGAAAAGAACCTTTGTTAGTTTTGCACAGAGAACCCCACATATGCTATGCTATGCTCTGGAGAAGGACATTATGAAAAGTTTGAAGCAAAGTCTGCTTGGGATTCAAGGGAACTCCTGATCCCTGAACAGAGGTCTTTAAGGCTATACCACAGTGTCTCTTAAGCAACTGTGCCTGGAATTAGTGGCCCAGTGTCTCTTAAGCAATTGTGGTGCCTGGAGAGACCACACACTGAAAAGAGAAGAGATTGGCAGAGCATTAGGGTTGGTTTGTGTGTGTGTGACTGTCTCTGTGTAATATCACTGCCTAGTTGCTAGGGGATGAGTGGGATGCAGTAGGAGAGGGTGGAAATTTGAGGCAGAGCATGGGTGGAGCTACACTTGGGTTTGGGTGGGTGGGTGGGGGGGCCTTAGCCTCCCTTGTCCTATGATACCCGCTGCACATAAGGGAGGGTGTAGAGATATTTAAGCTAAAGGACAATGTCGGCATGGGGTATCAGCCAGAAATGAATTAATTCAATCAGCAAATTAGAAGAATTCTAACTATCAGAGACGTTAGGTTCTGGAACAGCCTCCTACTAGGAGTTGTGTGGGAGAACAACTTACTCATTGTATGTATGGAGTGAAGCACAGGGATCCTTTACAAACGGTTAAATGAACTAGGCTGCAATTAGCCATTTTTTCCAGATTTAGCAGCAGAGCACTCTTGGACCTTTCAACTCTCAATGAAGTCAGTGAAAAGACTTGAACTGACTTCAGCTGGAGTTGGCTCAGACCCCTGGGGAGGAATTGGATATAGCAAATAATGAAGCCAATGAGAAACTGTTGGGCAATGCTACAGAAAGCTGACACCCCTTGTGTGACAAGAGCAGTGCTGGAATGGATGCCTCAGGGAACAGCAATTAGAACAGGAACACAAATCAAATTGGCAAGTGGTGTAGCTTGAACACCTTCAGGGCTTTTCTGGAGTTAGGATCAATTCCTAAGGGTTGGTAGGTGAAAGAAGTTTCTCCTGGGTGGTAGGATGACTTGGACTAAAAAATTTGCAGCCAACAGCCCTAGTTTCCCTGAACTCAAGTAAACTGTCAAGTCGACCAGATGATCTCTGATGAGATTTATAAACTTTGTTAACAAGCTCCTTCCAATCCACTAGAAAAATCAAGGCTCATGTGTCCTCCAGATTAGACTACTGCCACTTACTCTGCCAGGGACTGATCCTAGGGGACACACTTGTTGCAGCACGCGGTGACCTGCCATCCACACTCTGCAATGATTGCTAATTGAATTCTGGGCCCATTTTGGGATCTTCAGTCTCATCTGCACAGCCCCAAATAAGCCAAGGACCTGGTTGTCTCAGTGATTGTCTCTGTCGCTGTCCCACCATGCCTGCTGTACTCAGTGGGACATTTCAAGGGAAAAAGCCCAGGTTTCACACTAGTGGAGGATGCCTTCTGTAAAAGGCAATAATTGCACCTCCCCAGGAAATGAGTTTGAGCCTTGACCATTGGGTGACATAGCTGCTTAAACATGTTTTGGCAAATAAATGTTATCCGAACCTGACACAGAATCAGCCATCAGCTCTGCTCTCTGTATAACACTGGATAGGAGGAGGAGGGAGAAGCGCTCTCCCTGGCAAAGGCAATGATGTATCTTAACTATTGTAGGGTGTTTGGGCACCGCGGGAAGGAGGAGTGCTATAGAAATGCCTATAAGTAAAAATGCAAAGCTTGAATCAGTCTTTTGAGGCTGGGAAGCATCCTGACACATGGGCCAAATTTACAACAAGTGTAAGCAGGTGACACTTCACAAAATTTATGCATCTCTGCCAATTTCCTGCACCCTCCCCCCACCCATTCCTCTTGCTGCTATTCCAGTCCTAGGCTCCCCCCACTGCTCTGCCAATCCCCTCAAGCTTCATTTGAAAATGTCAGAACAAAGAGAGCCTTATGATTCGTAATATATATTTCAAAGACATTGACTTAATCTCTCCCCGCCTGGCAGGTGCACTTCTGCCCATTACAAGAACTAACTCTCTTGAGTTTGCTGTGATCTGTATTGTTCCCATTCCATAAAGGAAATGGAAAACCCCTCAAAGCATTTTCTCTCTAACAAGCTCTGTAAAAATGAGGCCCATCCATCATTCACTGAGACGTCACCTGCTTGTGAAATGGCAGAAACTACAGCGAAAAGTTCTCTTACTACACGGGCCTGTTTTCAGGTTTGCAAACTTCCATGAACTTTTCACTTCTTGTTGGTTTAATAAGATTCTTCACTGATTAGCCATTTCTTCACCAAAAATGTTTATATCTAGAGTGGGGCTCAAACCACATAGTTCAGAGGCAAATGCAGATTTTCTGTAAATCTCTAGTTCGGTTTTGTGTGGCTGGTTTGGACACACTTCTGTTGCATGTCTTCAGTATTGCTTCCTCTCCTTGGTCTGAAACCACTTTGTTTCTTGCAGTGTATATCCCTTTAAATAGTTTCTGAGCCTCCCTGAGATGCTCATTGTGTTCTGTGTTTTAAAACTTGTCGGACACCAGCCATAGCAGCAGCAGGTATGTGGCTCGGCTTTGCATGGTTGTGCATATGTAGTAAACAGGGCTATCTGGGGCCCAGCTGTGTTTGTGTTGCTTAGTCGTATTATTTTTGTTGTGTAAACAGCAAATATGCTTTACATTCTTCATTCTTACTTGGGCGCCTACACTAATTACTGCTTCAGCATATTGCTATGACTTAGAATCTATGAATCCCTCTGTTCATCCCTTTCCTTCATGGGCCAAGGGGAGAACAAGATTGCTAGCGTTGCCCTCAGACTATTTGGAACACTTGCAGCTCTGTATTAAGACAGTAGCTGGCATCAAATCTCATGTTTCAGGGCTTGGATGGTCACCTGCAGTGGTCAGGAAGGATTTTCCCCCAAATACACAGGTGGTCAGCTGAGAGTGTTTGTGGGCAGGGGGTTACTTCTTCTGAAGCATCAATGATTGGCTAACTTAGAGATGGGACACTAGACAGGGTGCACTAGTGCTATAAGGTCATACAGAGCCTCTTCTTTCTTAGATGCCTGGCTGGTTTGTCTTGCTCATATGCTCAGGGTCATACTAGTTGCCAGATTTGCAATCAGGAAGGAACTTCCTCCTTGGACTGATTGACTGGGACTTTTGAGGATTTTCACATTCCTTTGCAGCATGGGACATAGATCAGTAGATCGGATTATCTGGGTGTGTCTCACCTAATCAGTTCCCTATGATTTCAGAGGCCTCAGGTATGGGTGGTACCTTGGTCCCTTCTATTCTCTGCCTGTGGCACACAACAGCTTAAATGCCTGAGCCCTGAAATGCTTTGGTCTAATGAAAAACATTGGGCCCATTATCAGGACAACTGGGTGAAATGTAATGGCTTGTGTTACACAGGAGGTCAGACTGGGATGATCTATGGGCCTGTCTGGCCTTAAACTCTACTCTGACCACCCTGTTTGGGTATCTCAATGAAATTATTGGAGTGCTGTGCTCTAGAAGATTTGGTTTCCTGTGCCTAGTTAGTCTGGCAGCCAAAGAGTCACTGATTCTGTCTGTGTCCAGCAGCCTTGATGAAAAATCCCCTTTGTATTTCTGGCAGATGAGTCCAATTTCTTCTGTATAGTTTCTTCACCCAAAACCTGGCATACGTGGTCCTTCAGAAGGACAGTTCCCTCTGCTATAAAGAGGCTAATCACAATCTTTCTACAAAATAGTAAATTAAAAGTGGGGCTGAGGGTCGGGGACAAATGAAGAAGAAATTCTCTTGGAAAGCCCTGCAGGACCTGAAGGTCAATGGACAGAGTTTTGGTGAAGGGTCCCAGAACTTAAGAAGGGTTTGCTCATATGGTGAGTTAGTGTGGGCGAGCCAGGATATGAATTTAATGCACACTCACCTGTCACGCAGAAACTGGCTGTGTGGACCCTGCTAAAGCACATTAATGTCCTGTACAGCGCTTTTTTGCATTGCTCCTTGAAACAAGAGTACTTCAGAGCACCCTCTGGAACCTTTCGTGCACTGTGGCAGGGTCCACACGGCCCCAATTAGTGGACAAGCCCAAGGTAGTTCAGATTTCCCTTTGGGAACAGGGCCCCTGAAAGAAGACCATGCTAAACCAAGATTCACGTAAGACAAAAATCTCCTCCTCCTATTGCTCTATCAAGATGATCAATAGGAAACAAATGATAGCTCAATGAGTGTAAGCAACAAAGGGAGGTCATTCCCCATTCGCTCATTATAGCCAAGGCCTAGTGAGCTGAACCTAACTTCTGTAGCAAGCTTCCTGGATTCAACAACACTCTAGGGTGGGAAATGATGTAAATTCTGAAGAAATCTAGATACATCTTTAAAAAAACAGATTTTCATAGATTAGGGTTGGAAGGGACCTCAGGAGGTAACCTAGTCTAACTCCCTGCTCAGAGCAGGACCTGCTTCAACTAAATGATCCCAGCCAGGGCTTTGAGAAGCTGGGCCTTATAAACCTCTAAGGATGCAGATTGTACCAACTCCCTAGGTAACCCATTCCAGTGCTTCACCACCTTCCCAGTGAAAATGTTTTTCTAATATCCAACCTAGACCTCCTCCACTGCAACTTGTGACCATTGTTCCTTGTTCTGTCATCTGCCACCACAGAGAACAGCCTAGCTCCATACTCCCTGGAACTCCCTTTCAGATGGTTGAAGGGTGCAAACAAATCCCCCTCACTCTTCTCTTTTGCTGACTAAACAAGAGCAGTTCCCTCAACCTCTTCTCATAAGTCATGTGCTCCAACCCCATAATCATTTTCATTGCCCTCCACTGGACTCCTTCCAATTTTTCCACATGCTTTCTGTAGTGGGGGGGAGGCCAAAACTGGGCACAATATTCCAGATGTGGCCTCACCAGTGCCAAATAGGGGGGAATAATCACTTTCCTTGATCTGCTGGTAATGGTCCTACTAATGAGGCCCAATATGCCACTAGCCTTCTTGGCAATAAGGGCACACTGTTCATGCATATTCAGCTTCTTGTCCACTGTAACCCCCAGGTCCCTTTCTGCTGAACTCATCAGATTTATTTTGGCCCAATCCGCCAATTTGTCTAGGTCACTCTGTACCTATCCCTATCCTCCAACATATCAGCCACTCCCCTCCGCTTAGTGTCATCTGAAAACTTGCTGAGGGTGCAATCCACCCCATTTTCCACGTCATTAATGAAGATGTTGAACAAAACTAGCCCCAAGACTGACCCCTGGGGCCCTCTGCCTGTTACTGGCTGCCAACTAGACATTGAGCCATTGATCACCAACTGTTGAGCCTGATGATGTAGCAAGCTTTCTATCCATCTGATAGTCCATTCATCCAACCAACCCATACTTCTGTAACTTGCTGGCAAGAATACAGTGGGAGACCATATCAAAAGCTTTGCTGAAGTCAAGTTATATCATGTCTACTGCTGTCCACACATCCACAGAGCAAGTTATCTCATCATAGAAGGCAATCAGGTTGGACAGGCCCTGGTGAATCCTTTCTGACTGTTCCTGAGCACCTTCCTCTCTTACAAGTGCCTTGAGAACCTGCCCTGGGGACTGAGGTGAGGCTGAGCGGTCTGTAGATCCCCATTTCCTCCTTCTTCCCTTTTGCCTTTTTCCAAGCATCCGAGACTTCTCCTGATTGCCATGAGTTTTCAAAGATAATGGGCAATGGCTCTGCAGTCACATCTGCCAATTCCATCAGCACCCTCGGATGTATTGCATCTGGCTGCATGGACTTGTGCATGACCTGCTTTTCTAAATAGTCCTGAACCTGTTTTTTCACCATGGACGGCTCCTCCCCATTCTATGCTGCCCAGTGCAGTAGTTTAGGAGCTGACCTTCTCTGTGAAAATAGAGGCAAAAAAAGCATTAAGTACTTCAGCTTTTTCTGCATCATCTCTCACTAGGTTGCCTCTCTCATTCAGTAAGGGGTCCATACTTTCCCTGACTTTCTTCTACTTGCTAACATACCTGTAGAAACCCTTTTTGTTGCCCTTCACACCTCCTGCTAGCTGCAACTCCAGTTGTGCTTTAGACTCCCTGATTTCTCTCCTGCATGCTCAAGCAGCATTTTTATTCTCCTCCCTGGTCATCTGACCAAGCTTACAAGAAGTGGAAGATTCTTTTTTGTGTTTAAGTTCACCAAAGACGACTTTGTTAAGCCAAGCTGGTCGCCTGCCATAGTTGCTGTTCGTTTTGCACTTTGGGATGGTATATTCCTGCATCCTCAATAAGGTTTCTTTAAAACACAGCCAGCTCTCTTGGACTTCTTTGCCCCCGATTTTAGCCTCCCAGGCGATCCTGTCGATCAGTTCCCTGAGGGAGTCAGTCTGCTTTTTTTTTTTTTTTGACGTCCAGGCTCTGTAACCTGCTGTTCTTCTTTCTTCCTTTTGTCAGGATCTTGAATCTGACCATCTCATGGTCACTGCTGACCAGGTTGCCACCCACTTCTACTTCCCCTACCAATTCTTCCCACTTTGTGAGCAGCAGGTCAAGAGGAGCAAGACCCCTAGTTGGTTCCTGCAGCACTTGCCCTAGGAAATTGTCCACAGCACTCTCCAAAATTTCCTGGATTTTCTGTGCTCTGCTGTATTCTCCCCCAGCAGATGTCAGGGTGATTGAAGTCCCACATGAGAACCAGCTTCTGTGATCTGGAAACTTTCACTAGTTGACTGAAGAAATCCTCATCTACCTCATCCTCCTGGTCTGGTGGTCTATAACAAATGCCCATCATGATATCACCTCTTGTTGCTTTCACCTCTAAACTTAACCTAGAGACTCTAAACAGGCTTTTCTCCAGTTTCATAACTTTTCATTATATTAAAATGGATACATTACTCAATAAAATATCTCCTGTGTGATTTTATTTTAACACCATAATGCATTTATGTTTATGCTGTCCCCATGTTTTCAGTATGCTACTGGATTAAGTGTTGAAAATATATCCCCGTGTTGTAGAAGCTCTTAGAAGAAACAGATTTTGGCAGAGGGGACAGTTGAGGTTTTTGTCAGCTTCGGAGGCAGTTTGGCACTCTGTGGGATAAATGCCTGCAGTACAATTTTCAAAGCATCGAAGTAAGTTTGGATTGTAAATCCTACTGTTTAAAGAAATAGATGTATAGGTGCCTACCTGACTGCAAGGAGCCCAGCTATCCCCCCCCCCACAATTTTGGCTCCCTGCTGGGACTCTGTGCTCCTAGGCTCCTGATGGGGAGCACCGTGCCCACAGCCAAGCTGCCAACGGGGAATAGGGAGCCCGAGTGGCACCTTGGCTTCCTGTGGGGAGTGGGAAGCCCAGGCAGTAGCCCAACAGGGAGCAGCGATCGAAGAGCCCAGAGGGCAGCCCAGCTCTAGCTTAGGGTGACCAGACAGCAAGTGTAAAAAGTCAGGATGGGGGGTGGGCGGTAATAGGCACCTTCCTAAGAAAAGCCCCGAATATCAGGATCGTCCTTATAAAATAAGGCCATTTGGTCACCCAACTCTAGCTGGAGTCCCCCACCCACCATGAGGTGACAGCGGGGCGCCGTGAAATTGCCAAGAATGACAACCACCAGCCGACGTAAGTAACTGGCAGTGTCCACACAGACCCTACATACACCGGCATAAGCCTTCCGCCTCTCGTGGAGGCGTAGTGTCGTAGGGCACTTACCTCTGTGGGAACAAGGCTGTTGTCTACTGTAATTATGACAGGGTCTGCCTATGACATAATTAGGTCTACGTAAGGCAGCTTACGTCAGCCTAGCTCTACAACGTAGACCGGCCAGTACTTCTCACTGCACGTGCCCGGTGGGGTGTACGTATGCTGGGATTTTATTTATAATTACTCGATGTGATGCCTCCTACTTTTGGTATCATTTCTGACTTTGGGAGAATGTACTCTGATGGAACTCTACTCAGACATAAAAGAAACAAGCAATCATTATATAGGCTTCAGTTGGGGAGGAAGAGTGCGAACCCGGCTAATGTGGCAGTTGTTGAATTTCCTTTGTGCCTTTCTTGAATTATTGCAGGGAACACAGGAATGCACACCTTGGAATGATGTTGCAATCACTTCAAGGGACGGCCCCTAGAGCATTGTGTTTACACCCGATTATTAGAACTGAACAAAGATAGCTAAGAACGTAATGCAAGGCTGGGAGCATAGTTTCAACCCTTCCAACTGAGCAAACTTCTGGGCTGAAATGTCAGGGAAGTTAAACAATGCAAGCTCAGTAACAGGTTTCAGAACTGGATATTCGAGAAGATTGTGCCAGCTTTGTGCTGGCCTCGTTCCAGTAACTTCTCCCCAGCTGGGAACATACCAGCATGTTGGTGTGGTTGGGGTTTGTGAGGAAGTAAATATTGCATATCAGAGGAAGGCTCCGTCCGATTGCCTTGTGGTTGAATTTCTGCCCTTTGATGCCAGTTAGGCTTGTGTTCAGTATGTGGTATTTCCTCACGAGCAGATGTTATTACTCAGGTGATTATAGTCCAAAATTGGCCCAGTGCATTCAAGAGAATTTTTGCAAGACTCAAGAAAAAGGGAGCTTCTCTGTGATACCTGCTGTACTGCAGGGATCCATAAGGGAATGAGCTCCCCGGGATCTGGACAGATTTGAGTCTTGTTGTGCTAGGCTCTGCACAAACTTAACAAATAGATGACACCTGCTCTGAAGTGCTCACAGTCTAAGCATGGTTTGAGCTTGCAGCTCTCCCTCATGTGATCTGTCCCTCTGGTTTCCCTGGAACTACTCCATGGGAGTAAAAGCTGCAGGACTGGGGCTTTGTCTCTCGTCGGCCAGAGTTAACACACCAGGGACCAGATTCAGCGCAAGTGCTCATATTAAGAGTTGTTCTTCAGATGGAAACTTTTGCAGATAATAGTGATACTGTAAGTGTCATCTTTAGTTTTAGAAACCATTAGGGGAAAAATGTCTCCCACTCTCAAAAACTTACAACGCAACACACACTTCTAGTTTTGAAAGGTGTATGCCCCCAGGCTTAACCCAGTGTTCGATTGTTTGTTTGTTTGTTTGTTAAGCCAATTTGTCAATGTCTAGCAGTGTTTGCTATTGAGAAAGAACAGAAAGTTCTTCTTTGCCTTTAACATGCTCAAAATACTTGCAGCTCTGCATTAAGAAAACTGCTGTCCTTAAATCTCATACTTCAGTCAGTGGCTAACAAGAGTCAGGAAGGAATTCTCCCCCTTCCCTTCCAGGTGTACAATTGGCCAGATGCATCCTTTTACATTTTCTCCCCCTTTCCACTAAAGCATCAGGGATTGGCCACACTTGGAAATGGGGAAACCCAAAGGGGTGGACAGATGCTCTGAGATGGCCCAGGGAATCATGTTTCTTAGATGCTTGGGTGGGTGTGCTTTGCTCACATGCTCAGGGTCAATCTGATTACCAGATTTCTGTCAGGAAGAAATTTCCCCTCCGATCAATTTGGCAGGGATGCTGAGGATATTCACGTTTCTCCGCAGCATGGCTCGCCTGCGAGAATCATCCGGGCATAGCTCGCCATTGCTGGGCTCTCAGGAATTGGTGGCACACCTCAGTCTCTACCGTTTTCTGCCTGTGCTCATGTTAAGAGCGCACAACAGTTCAGTCTGCTGAGGGTTAAAATCCTTTGCTTTATCTCAGTTATTGGGCTCGTAAAGGAGTATCTGGATGAAATGTTATAGTCTGTGATATACAGAAGACCACGATAGATGACCTAATGGTTGCTTCTGGCCTTAAACTCTAAAGCTATGAATTAGCACCCTTGATCAATGAGCTCCTTGCAACATGCATGAAAGAAAGAAACAACAACCCTGAGTTGAACTATCCTGTACTACCCTATATCCGGAGAGATATCAATCTCTTATTTATGGACTGACTAGATAAGCCCCACATAGCCATGTTGTAACAAATTCCTGGTCATACTCAATTGGCTCAAACAACAATATCATCCCAAGTGCTTCCCCCTGTTCGTTTGGGCAAAAAAGGCCATACTAAGTCCCTGTGCAGCATTGTCTACAGCATTACCATCCCAAAGTCCTTTGCACAGACTTCTGCACAACACCCCACCAACAGAAGCACTTGCACATTTAGTATGTTGGAAAATCAGGCTACTTAATCACCCACATGACGAGAGGATTTCAGAGCCTATCTTTAGACATCCTATTGTGAAAATCTTGGCCCAGGTCTCTGTGTAAACAAGCAATGTGTTCTCAGTGGTAACAAATGGAGTCTGAGCAATATGTCTATTTGTGATTCACAGGTCAGGCTGCCACATGAGGATGCTGCTTCTGAAGTTTGCTTTCATTTGACCTTGGGCCAAAATGATGATAATCTCACTTCCAAACACCTTAAGAAAAGGTTAAATTGCAAAGATCAGGCCTGTCCCTAAAGGGTGTTAAATGCCAGACTCACTGTGACACCCTGTGTCTGAAAACAGCACCCCAAAACCTCCATATTTACCAAGGTCATATAATTATGATATGTTCTGTACGAAGTATTCCTTGATTAGTATTTTAAAAGTCTTGACTGGCTAAACATTAATATTCTGTTGGGTTGTATGTGCTACCATAGTGGTGAAGTTATAAAATATTATTGCAAATGCTACAAGAACATGTTAGAATAAAACTCCCACAAACAGCCTTTCAGGCACAACAATGGAGTAGCCAGGCAGCATTAATGACTATCTCTCAGCCGTTCAAGAATAGATTCCACTAACAGGAATTGTTTACAGTGAAAACTTCCCTGTAGGAAGCACATTTGTAATGGGGTTGCTTGACTAATGGGATGCAGCTGCCATGTCACATGCATGGACTATTCTAGCAAGCTGAAACAGACTATAAAAAGGGGAGCATGACATCATCACTAAGCTCTACTCCCTTACAACTGAACATCTGAAGAGTCCTCAGACCAAATGGCATTGAAGGAGGGGTTGGGGATGGAATCCCAGACAGGGAAGGTTTTGCCCAGCCTGCTTTCAAGAGGCTACTTGTACCAGTGAACAAGAGTGAGACTTTGCTAATTCAAGAGCTTGTTAGTGTGTAGAACTTGCACTGCAATCTTATATTTATTTAATTCGGTAACTACTTTTTCTCTCTTTTAAAATCTATTTTCCTGTTGTTAATAAACTTGTTTAATGTTTTATTTTAACCAGTGTGATTTTGAGTGAAGTGTCTGGTAAATCTTAGCTCAGTATCAAAAGTTGTTTCATGTCTTCCCCACAACGAGGGGGGAGTGGACTTGTTAATATAATTTTCAGGACAGCCTCCTTTTGGTGCAGTTCTTAACAAACTGTATGTGGGGTAGTTGGCCATCAGCTAGCTCTCTGGTGGATTTGTGTGCAGCTGGTCAAAGCACTCTTATAACTCAGTGAGGCTTTGTCTCTGCCTGTAGATGGCTGTGTAAGTGTAGCTTGCTGACAGCGTCACAGAGCGAGAGGCAACCCAAGTTAAACATCCATGGGACCTAGCTGGGTGTGGTGCTCTGTTATCACCTAGCCCCACTGCAGTGCAGTGCCTGGAGGGGCTTGCTGCTTGTCACTAGCAAGGCATTGTGGGGCAGTCCAGGCTGGCGAGTGAAGAGGGAATGGTGCTCCCACAGTTTTTAGGTTGTACCGTGTGGGTCCCCATCACAATTGGAGCAGTGAGCAGGGTGAGAGGGAGCCCAAGCTGGTCAGACAATGGTATCCCCGCTCGCAGGAGATACCCTAGAGGATCTGCATACCTTCACACTCTGTCTGTGACAAAACAGATGCATTGTCTTTGTTTCTGATAGTGTAAATATACAGAGCTTGGGGTTTTTTGTTTTTGTTTTGTTTGTTACTTTGCACCTTCTGTAGGCAGTCACAACTTCACAAAGTCTGTGTAAAAGGTTAACACCAAGTGAGTGAGTACAGTAGAGTACTACAGTACAGTAGAGTTCCAATAGTTATTGGGAGATGCAATTCATTCAAATGCATTTTCAAGGAGAGAGATTTGATGGATTGACACAAACTTGTCATAAAAAGACATTGGAGGCACGATTAGGATCAGTATGTACTTAACATAGAAGAAAGGACTTTTTATAGCAGCAGATGTTTAGGATAGATTGCGTTTCAGGCTGCAAGATAAGGGATATGTTTTGATGACATCTGAGACCTCATTTCTGCATCTGATAAATCAGTATCTGTTAAAATAATGAGGGATTACTGGGGAAGGAGGACAGAGATTTTATCTGCACACCCTCCCTCTCATTTCATTTTGTTAGGGTATGTACACAACAGAAAGTGAAGACCTGCTCAATCGATCCAGAATTTGATTCAATTAAACCACCTCTCCAAAAAGCATAGTGTGGTGTTGACGGGTATGGATTTCCCATTGGCGCAGTGCAAGGGAGACGGTGCGCTAAAGGGAAGTTACAAAGTCGACAGGAGTTACTTAAGCTACTCCATGTATTTTGCGCAAATCCCCTTGACTGATACTGAATTTAATCACCCATGTAGACCACGCCTCAGTGGCATTTGTATTTCAGGTGAAGGTAAGAGTGAATTATCTGTAATTACAATGAAAATTGCTTTTACAGCAGTGTTCTGTGGTATTAGCTGCACATTCCCCTTCTGGGTAGTTGGCTCCAAACAAAGTATATATTTGCCAATGATCTGATTATTAAGTATTTATGGATTATATGAGGTATGATGATATACTGATGTAGTCCTCTTTGCCAACAAAGTATATAGAATTACATAAAAATTAAGATTGTAAAAGTTGCAAAATCAAGCACTCCAAAGTTAGAAAACACTAGAATTAAGGTTGCCTGTGTAACCTTGATTTGCCGCCCTTCCCCTCCCCCCCGGTGCATATGCAGTATCAGACAGTGTTTAATAACAGAATTACTCACAGCTCAGGGCAACTGCACTTGCATTCTCCCTCAGTGGTCAAGCACAGGGTGGTCACTCTTAAGCTTCCAGCTCCCCAACTGCTCCTGTTTTGGCTGCCTTCCTCTCTTCTGGCCAGAGTACTGCCAAGATGCACAGTTCCCTGCCTTCACTGTGTTATCTCAATCACAGACAGGTTGCCATGGTCATCTAGTTGTCTTCGCTTCGGAAATGGGTAAGGACCTGCTCCGAGCTTCCGTTGCCCATCTGAAAAATGGGGATAATACCAGCCCCTCTCCTCACAAGGGTGTTATGAAGAGAAATCAAATAAAGGCTGTCGTGATACAAGCCAGAAAAAACCCTTGAAGAAATTAATAATCCTGTCTCCAAGGCAGGGTTTGAATAGCCGCATATCCAACAATGATAAGACAACAACATATTGAAATGCTGCTCCTTCAGGAAGCACCCTGAATCCTGTGCATTGAATGAGGCAGAGGGCCTGTGGAAAAAAATAGTTTGCAGTAATGTAATTTGAGACTGTCTCATAATGCATACTGTAGTAAAGTCAAGCCAGAGGGCTACCAAAGGGTATACCAAGGCTTGTATGTGGGCCCTAAAGGGTTAAAGGCCCTATGCCCTGCAGGCAGAGGAGAGATTACAGCAGGGCCATTAGGGACACCTGGACCCAGTGAAGGCCTATGCAAGGTGTACTTAAACCCTGCCTTCCCAAGAGGGGGAGGAAGGGAGCAAATGAGGAGGAAGCTGCCAGAAGGCCTGTGGCAGCTGGGGGACAAGGTTCTGTCCCAGACCAGGAGACAAAGATCCTCTGCAGCCAGGGGAGACGGGGTAGCTAGTGGTGACCTGGTCCAGGAAGAGAGGTAAACTGTGAGACCCACCAGGGGGAGGCCAGCAGTTTGCGACAATACGTATAAGGGACTGAATTAAAGTTGTGCAACTCCTAACTCTTGAGTGTTTGACTTTGGTAATTTAATGTTCATTTAATGTTTGCTTGTGTTTTTGTGTATGTGTAATTTATATGTAATACACTGTTTGTGATGCATACAAACATTTATTTTATACAAACAATAACCTATTGCTATATAAGAATATGACTTGAAGGTGAATGTGTCACTTTATCTCTTACACACAGTGGCTTGCAGCGTGCAGTTGTGGAGGTTTCCATTTATTGAAATACATTGATATAGGTGGAGCCAGAAAGGCCATGCCATGGATGGAAATTTTACAACAGTTTGTGTGTCTTGCTCCCTAGAGGAGATGATGGGAGTGCTTCTTTCTGAAGAATGTATCACTTTCCACATTGTTCTTGTTATTGGAAATGATATATGCAAACACCCGTGCCATTGGTTGCTCCTGGAACTGACCTGGTTTAGAGGAAATGGTTAAAATGTACAAACTGGTAGAAATTAAGAGATTTACTAGGAGAAACCTGTGAGACCATTCTGTGACAAGTGCACAAATGACAAAATTAGGACATCTGACTGCATTTGCCAATCAGGGACTGGGATATCGAACTTTCTGTAATTGTCAGTGACCATGCAAGAAGCTAGTCAAGGGAGATCCTGCCTTGACATCCAGTCCTAAAGCCTGGGTTCAGAAACCTTTAAAAATCAAAATTTGGCCTAGTAGGCCACCTCTCTCCTCTGGTCAATACCTGATGGACTCTTGTGCACGTGTGTTGGAATGCTGTTAGGGTGTGTGTGATGGGAAGTCCTATTGATGTGTATGTCTGTGTGTGATGGATCATCGTCTAGACGCTTGTCTGCCCCAACAGACACCGTGTGCTGTGCCCATATGATGGGTCCTGGGTGTGACACAATGCCATTTTTGTATCACTCGACATTGTACAGTGGAAACTTGGGGGCATTTTCCCTTTCTCAGTGCTTCAGACCATAATGCCCCAATCATCTATATGAAAGCACACTTTTAATGTGCAGTACCATTTAAAGCAAATTTAGTCAGGGTTGGTTCTGCTTTGAGTAGTGAGTTGGACTAGATGACCTCCTGAGGTCCCTTCAAACCCTAATCTTCTATGAATCTATTGACCTTGGGCTCAAGGCTCAGTCATGTGACCCTGGTGAACATTAAAAAAAAGTCTCTCAAAATGAGAGAATCCAAACTCCAACCAGATGAAGCAATACATGTAGCTACTCAGTGAGACTGCCTAGCCACACACAACAATTGCCACTGTGGCCTCAGTGAGTGAAACCTTTATCACTCAGATGACTGCAGCTACTATGGGACATCAAAGGGAAGAACCAGGATTTCAAAGGTTAGTTTAAGGAAGGAGAAGGGGGGGCGGAAAGAGAGAGAATCAGACATCACTGAAAAAAACACAGTTGAAACAATCAGTCTGGTCGGGGCCAGTGCTGCAAAACTGTGGCTGGTTTAGGTCAGCTAAAAACTATGCATGGGATCTTCTTCAACAGATAAACACAATCTCCTTCTGCCAGAGTCAGTGTGGCAAGACAAAATGGTCCACGGGGTCACCCCTATGGAGTGCTCATCTGCTAGGGCTTTTTCTTCCCTGTTACTCTGGGATTGGCATGGCTCTTTCCCAGAAGAAGCTGCTGCCCAGTCCTTTCCCAAAATCAAGCCCAGTAAATCCAACCAGAGTGGGTTTTGTCTCTTTTTTTTCTGGGAGAGCCCTTCCAGCCCCTCCAACTGTCTGTGTGTCTCTCCCGGTTTGAGGAAAGAGATTGCTTTTAAAACCTGGTCACCTTCCTCGCATGCCTTGTGTCGAGGAACCCAAGACTCAGGGATCCTTACTTACACGTCTGTTGCCCAGCAGATGGCCCAAATAAGCCAGACAACAGTTTAGCAAAGTCAAGAGTTTATTCTTTATGTAAAGAAGGTGGTCCCTATACGCTAGGTGCGACCTTAAGCATGTATCTCTGCAAGCTTTTATACTCTTGCACAAACAAGCCTATTTACGTCACAATTTCCATGGCAATGCATACTAAAAACTTCTTATCTAAGAATTTCTGGGCCTAGCACTTCTCAACTTCCCCTATCTAAGTTGCATGTCTTCCTCCACATTCTGGTGCCCAGGTTTCATAACTATCTTATTATTGCTACACATTCTGAGACTAAACATCAGCTAGAAAAGCACATTCCAACCCAGCCTTTGTCAGCTATTTTACAAAATAGCTCTCCTGAGCAACAGTGACTCTATTTTCTTTTCTCTCCACAGTGAGAGAAAAGCCATTTTCTATTCCCTCTACACTTGCCAGATGCTGAACTGCTATCCCAGAAAGGCTGAAAACTACCAAGGCCAGCATTCCCACAGTGGCGAGGATAGCCAGGGATTCCAGCCCTCTCTGCTGTAGCAGAAAGAGAAAGGTGCCTGGAGCACTGGGCCTGGTGCAAGATTTGAGGCCTGAACTAAGGCTGTGAACTAAAGTCAGGCAAGGTATTAAAGAAAATGTTTACAAGTTCACTGTTTGGTATATAAACTTGGCAAAGTTGTTGTTAGTGTAGTAGGTATTCCTTCCAAGCACTCTGGCCCTGATCCAGCAAAGCACTTAAACACATGCTGCGTTATGAAGATGTATCAATATCGGGACAAAATCTTCACATTTGGGTTTTCAAAGGGTCGAGAGCATTATTGGCCACCTAAATGAAATAATCACATGCACCAAACTAAAAGTGCTACATGACAATAGGTGAAAGATGGTTTGATAGACTTATTTAAGTGCTTTAATAGCAGAATATCCTTCTGGGTTTTCAAGCACAAACTCTTCCTGTTGCTGATGTGGCTGTTCTAGGTTGTAACCATGGTGTTGCTAAAAGAATATTTGGGGCCCAAAAAGGGGTATAAATAAAAACCCTTGTTCACTGTTACACCATTAAATAGTTAGGTGGGGTTCAGGGTTTCATGCCATGTTAACACCAGTGAGTCCCAATGTAACAATCCCCATTTAAAATGTTTTTAACCTTTTATTGAGGACACGAAAAGGAAAAACAGTTAAAGAATCTGAAATTTGAAGCATTGAGTAAAGCTCTCATTTTAGCAATTTCCCTTATTCTCTTCCCCTTTTGATTTACAGAATCTCTGTATTGGGGAAACCTCTGTTTGACAGTCTTTTAGATGGTACTTGTGAAGAATATGGGAAATCTTAATCATTTTTATGAAAATTTCTGTGACTACATTTCCCACCTAATTTTTTTATATTGCTACCCACTTGCTATGAAGGGGTTAATCACTTTCCAGAGATAGGGAATTAAGCTATGAATTGACTGGTGAGAGTCACTTAGACATGACTGGGTTGCTACGAATAGACTGACAAAAACTGTCAATGTATGAATGCAGGTACCTTGGAGATATAATACGACTGTACCATTAACATTTAATGAAACAGCTGACAGCCAAGGAGCCCTGTTGGCTGTGGATGGACAATTACCTGTATGAACACAACCGTCCCCTACCTGAACCAACAATGTTGGAGAAGGGGTGTCAATCTCATCCTGTTAAAATTAACCAATCCCCGTACACTGTGATTAGGAGTGTGGAATTTACTGAAGTAGCCCTATCCAAGGTCAATCACTCAGGGAAGTAGGGATCAAAATCACATATTCACAGCTTTCATTTCTCCTGTTAGAAAAGGGAAAAAGAGTGATTAAAGTCTATAGATGAGTTTTACACAGAAACTAATTTTCTCCCTAATAATTACAGTTTTGAGAGGGATTTGGTGCCAGAACCGTGATTTCCAGGAATTCAGTCTTCCAAAAGAATCATCTACATATATTGTGCCCCTGGTTAGTGGGGTGGTGGAGGGTCTCTGGGACTAATCACACAGTGTCAGTTTTGTTAGCATAGACCAGCATCTTTGGCTCATGCTCTTCAGGGAATGAAGGTAAAATCCAGGTTATCCTCAACCTCTTTGGAAGTGTTGGCAGAAAACAGGCTATCCTGATCCACAGCAATGTCTGTGGATTTATCCCACATTTAGCCATCTACTTTTCCTTTTCCTCTCCACAAGCAACCAACTATCTTATACTCCTCTTTCCCCATTCACACCTATCAAGTGTCTATTGCTCTCAGTTACCTTTTCCTGGCTCTTAGCTGGTTTCAACTTGAAGGTCATTTTCTATGATCAGTGTCCAATTACCAGAATGCCCAATTTGCAGATCTATTTGCAGGTTTAATGTGCAAGGATAGTTCGTTTAATACAAAGCCAAAAATTAACGATACCATATCATACTCCTTAGACACAAAGAGTTCTGTGTTCACTCAAGAGGCTGTATACAGGAAAGATTTGCTTCAGAAGCCCTGCCAGATGATCAGGCCAACAGCATCTCCTGTGGAATCAGATGGTGATGGAGCACACTTCCTTGTCTGAGTGGTGGCCTTTTATACTCTTTTGTATACACCATCCTTTCATTCACTTATCTTAGGTTCCGTTTCTATGGCCTTAAATCTCTATATACTTCATTGTCTATAATAACTACATATTTATGTTCTCACCATGAAAATTGGAACAAAACCACATCTGGTAGTGGAAGAGGTGGGGGGAAAGAATGTACCTTAATGTATAAACTTTTGTCCTTATTTATCTTTATTTATATGCAACTATAAACTAACAAGCTAATTGCTGTTGTACAAAATCCACCCTATTTGCTAGCTGCTGTGGTGCGCAGAAACTGAGATACCACAAGGTTACTCAACACTCCATTGGTCTCTGCCCACTGTGAAAGCAATCAGGTTGCTGAGGATAGGTTTCAAAGAGTGGTCAGGCAACTCAAGCCAAGCTAAGCTTCCAACAGAAGCCTGACTGCAGGTTATACTGTATTCAGCAAGAGCGTACTTGCCTGGAAAAGAAAAGGAAGAAAACGTTGTTACTGGAATTTGAATAGCTGGAAGCAGAATATACCCTCCTATCCTGCGGACATCTCTGCTGATCCATGCAGAAACAGTTCCTGGTGTTCCCTAATCAGGGCAAATACCATGGGACTTTAATGTGTAATAGTAACATATAGCCTTAGAATAGATACTCCCTGATGACTAATACAATCACAGTTAATTAGCCGTTAGGTACAGTGCAACAATAGGAAGGGTGGGTGAAACATGCCAGACTAGACAAGATAGAACCACTCACTTTGGGTCATTTATTTTTACCATCATGCTAAATCTGTGGTATGATGGTTAAGCCACACCTTGAACTAAGTAAAGAGGGAAAATCCCTCTAGTGGCTTGTAATAAGTAGTTCTTGAAACACCATTTCCATTCTCCTTTGTGTTCAAGTTAAATAAGGATGGGGAGAGAGAGAACTCCCAATGTCCCTCCTTGGCTCAGGATGCTGTGTAGTGACCAGTAACAGCTGCAGCCTTGCCTTCCACCCACTGCTGCTGAGAGAGAAAAGAAAGGGCAAATGCAGAAATGGAGAGAGAAGCTTGCATTGAACAGCTGGGGAAATGCATCAGGTTTCAGAGCTATTCAGCTTTTTGGCTTGTGCTAAAGCTCGGCTCAGAGGTTTGGTTCAATGGTCTCTTCTCAGCCTCAACCAGGTCTCCTCCCTGTTTCATAGTAGTCATGGGTGTGCACTGAAGATGGTTTGATATCAGGCACAGAAAGGCTTTGCTCAGCTGAGAAAGAGAAACCAATTTCCTCCTGAGACACCTGGGAACAAGACAGAAACATGCATCAGACTTTGTTTCTTTTAATATCCACTTTATAGAATCTCTCTGAGCAGAGAGATTTCTAAGCCCTTCTCTCTTCTCTTCCCCCCAATAGTTTCTGGATTCTGGCAGCTGCCCTCTCTCCTTTTGCAAATCCCTCTTTAAAGTGTTGTGTTTCATTTAGATCATAAGCTCTTAGGGCTTATCTGTCTATGTGTGTAAAATAATAAATACCACATATCTCTATTTCTATGGCACAATATTGCTGTTGTGTTCCTGCATTATCCTGTACTCATTTTTAGGTTTCAGAAACAACAGAAAAATATGTGTAGCTTAATTGCTGTTATTCTAAATGGATTTATGTAGTGTGACTAGGCCACTATTTATGAACATTTTGCATGAGAATAAAATGAAGCTGCAGGACTGCAACGGTCAAAGCTACGACAATGGCGCAACCATGAAGGGAAGAAACAGTGGTGTCCAGGCAAGGATCCTTGCACTGAATCAACTACCTTTCTTCATGCCTTGTGCCTGCTGTTCCCTCAACCTGGTTGTGTCAGATGCAGCAGCATCTTTAGATTCAGTATCTCTCTTTGGAGTACTGGAAAGGAGATACGTCCTCTTTTCAGCTTCAGCTATCAGGTGGAAGATCCTCACGGACAATATTTTAAATCTGACAATGAAGTCACTAAGTGACACTCTTTGGGAGAGCCACATAGACAGCATAAGGTCAGTGAGACCAAGTGACTGAGGTTTACAATGCCCTGATGGGAAGCAGCACAGTCTCGCAAAGCCCAGACCAGAATCTGACACAAGTCACAAAGCCTGGCACACCAGATCACTGACTTCAAATTTCTGGTCTCCATTGTGGCTTGGCAGGATATCTTGTTCCAAGTAACATTTGAAAGCGAGGCATTACAAACTCAGTTGATGGATACCACGACTGTTACTTCTTGATTTTGGGAGGGGAGCACCGAAGATGTTCCTTGTCTGGGGGTTATTTGGTCTAGGGCCACCCTGTCCCTACACAAACAGACATTTATAGTCAGCAAGCTGCACTGGCTGCTGTATGTTTGTGGTGCTATTGTGACAACTAGTGGCCGGGATAGGTAATGCAAAAAGCATTATTTAGTGTGGCTGTTCAAAGAGGAGTATGAAATAATCAGCACAATGAAACAGAACTTCTCAAAATTTAACATGATTTGCATTTTATTAGATAGTACAGTATCATGTGGTCCAAGCATCTCAGTTATAAATGCATATATGCAGCACTTGAGGCTAAAACCCAGGCCCTCTGCCTCAAAAACACACCTGTTTCTACTGCATTGTCTGTCATTAGTTGCAGGAATTACATTCTCTGTAGGTCAGCCACTAAGCAGTAACTTATCCCAAAGCAGGGTTGAACATTTGGGGGTACGGACAGCATTTGGAAGGCGTTGGACAGTTCTATCCCAGGGGCAAGACTGGAAGTCTGGGAGAAAGTTGAGATCACTCACCTTCAAGGCATTGTTGAAATGGTTCCCAACATTTTGGAAATTGACGTCTGGCTTCTGTTTACTCGTCAGCCAGATCAGGGTTTGAGATGGGCTGTGGTCATGATATAAATGCAGCATTTGGCTTAAGATGGTGAGGCTTCAAAGGGAACACACAGGCAGGAGTGAGTTGCAGGGAATCTCTCTAAGCTGCCTTATGAGTGTGCCCCAGTGAGCAGTGCTTGCTGAAGAAGTCTGCGCAGTAGACACAGGTGGGACCAAAGGAACTCAGTTTACGGCCACCGTGTTTCAGGGCCTGTTTTCCTGGGTCTCAGAACTTTCCCCCAGCACAGCAATTCTTGGGGGAAGGACATGGACACCTGTATGTTTCTAAGTTCCAGTAGGGGCAGTTAGAGGCTGTACTGATGATTCTGCCACGCCTTATGCAGAAAAGGCAGGATGCGTCTAATCAGTCTCTAGTGAAAGCTGCAGGATAGACATGCAGCCCAGCAGACTAGATTGACAAACCTTAAAGAACAGTTCTCAGTTCATGCACAGAACAGGTACAACCCACACTGCAGTGGTGTAGGCTTCACCAAGCTAGCTGTCCTTTCACCTACCCACCTCACAAAAATTGAGCAAAAGGCTGCTTTTGGGGTGTGTAGAATATATTCAGAGTGGGTTCCAGCCCTGAGAAAGAGATGACACAAGCCTGTCAGGATGTGCCTCTACCACAAAATGTTTCAGAACTTGAGTATTTTCCAGGCAACATTAAGCTACTAACTGTGGAAGATTTTTCACAAATGTATCATCATGCATCAGCCCAATGCTAAGGTCGTTAAAAAATTATGTGAGGCAAAATAGGACCATCAAGGAAGCAGAAAACTAAGTGGTTCCAGAATATTGGTGCATTTTACTCCAAAGCATGAAATGTGTCTCTAGTAGGAATGTCAGGTGTTATTCCACAAATAGAGATTGGAAACTGCAACCTAGAGCATTTGCTTCCACACCATTGTGAAACATAAAGAGGAATTTCAAAGAGAGGAAGAGGCAGTAGGTGCTAATTTGGAGTAATTAATTTCATTAATCATTGGAAAATCAGTATTCATCACCATTCCCTAGAAAAATCTGGTGCCCGGAGTCATGCATTGTTCTTATAGCAACAGCTGTGATGCAAAGATGAGCTTTGACCTCCATTGCACGGGTACCTTGTCAGATACAATACTTCAGAGGAACATGCTGACACCAAGGTAGTGCCCTAAATGTCTCTGATATCAAGGAGGAGGAGAGCAGGTTTTTATTTGAAATGATAGGAGCAGTGAGGAATAGAGCTGTCAGAAAGGTACTGTGATCAGAATTTACTGGTACACATAAAAGGGAGATAATGACAAATCATCTTGTCCTGTTGCTACATATAGAGGTCCAGAAAAGACCCTGAGACTGAAGATGATGCAAATATGTTTACTGACATGAAAATGGATCTGTTTTTATTGGCCTAAAGAATCTGTTACTCTAATGGGTGAACCTAACAATGGAGATGAGGAACAGGTGTCAAATACCCTTCCAGACTCAGACCTTCAGACTTAACATAAATGCAAACCTCCCAAAAGGCTAAACATGTAAAAGTTAATGAACTGCAGGGTAGAAGCTGAAGCTATGTAACTGAAGGGAGAAGCTGTCATTTAGTTTTCTGTGTACTGCACTTTTTACTGTTGAAGAGCCACTTTGTGTGCTGTGGGGACAGCCATTCAGATGCCAAATGTTACCAAGGCAGTCATTGTGTTTGCTCTCTCTTCCAAGAAAATGTATATTTGTTCTTTCTCCCCTTGCTATTTTCCTAGATCTGAAATAAGGTGCAAAACATTGCCAGAAATTGCCAAAAATTTGGCAATTGCAAAAATTTGCAAATTGCAAAAATTGCCAAAAATTGTCCAATCAGCTGCGCATAACTAGACCTTCAGATGTACCAGGTTCCCATACTAGAAACAGGACATTCTCCCCCTATGGCAAAGGCCGTTGTTGCATCTGTGTTATTCTTTGTTTTTGTGGAGGAGTATTTAGTTCTATGAAAAATAAGCAGAGCCTCAGGGATGAAACCCTGGAGTCTCTGGGAGAGAAATCATACGTGTTTCATAGATTTGCTTGTTCCTGACATGGCTTCCATGTAGAATTTGCACAGCACTCAGAGCTGAAAGCGCTTTCCAAAACAAAGCCTCACCTGAGGTGAGGAGCCCTTTCCATGGCTCATCTATAATATATGGCAGTAAACCTCTGTTTAACAAAAAAAATGCAGTATGCCCCCTAAAATGCCCTGCAATCTCTCTGAAGGTTGCTATCAAATCCCCACTCACTCTTCTTTTCTGCAGATTAACAAGCCCAGTTCCCTTAGCCTCTCCTCCTAAGTTATGTGCCCCGGTGATACCAGCTTTACATATTCTGCCGCCCTAGGCAAAATAAAAATGTGTCCGTCGTCCATCCTCCCCCGCCCATCCCCTGCAATCAGAAAAATGTGAGTATTTGCAATGGTGGAGGGGCTGTCGTTCTTGTCAATTTAAAGTCAGGGGTGGCTGGAACTTGGCTCTGGGGCAGGGCGGTTGCTGCCTCCTGCCAGTGAGGACACGGGTGGTTGCCACCCACTTCCTGGGATGCTGGCAGCTGCTGCCGGGCTCCTGGCTGTGTGTCAGGACCGAGCAGGAGGTGGGTGGCTGCAGCCCAGCAGAGGAGAATGTGCTGCCTTTACCTTTTGCTGCCCTAGGCAATTGTCTACTTTGCCTATGGCTGAAGCTGGGCCTGTGCCCAGCTCCCTAATCATTTCTGTTGCCCTCTGCTGGACTCTCTTCTATTTGTCCACATCCTTTCTGTAGTGGGGGGCCCAAAACTGGACACACAACTCCAAATGCGGCCTCACCAGTGCTGAAGAGAGGGGAATAATCACTTCCCTCGATCTGTTGGCAATGCCCCTACTAATGCAGCCCAATATGCTATTAGCCTTCTTGGCAGCCAGGGCACATTGTTGATTCATATCCAGCTTCTTGTCCACAGTAACCCCCAGGTCTTTTTCTGCAGAGCTACTGCCTAGCCAGTCGTTCCCCAGCCTGTAGCAGTGCATGAGATTCTTTTCCTGTGCATGGGAGCCCTAAGTACAGGACTCTGCACTTGTCCTTGTTGAACCTCATCAGATTTCTTTTCGTCCAATCCTATAATTTGTCTAGATCACTCTGTATCCTATCCTGACCCTTCAACATATCTACCACTCCCCCCAGCTTAGTGTCATCCGCAAACTTGCTGAGGGTGCAATCCACCCCATCCTCCAGCTCATTAATAGAGATCTTGAACAGAACTGGCCCTAGAATCAGCCGCCAGGACACTGCGCTTGATACCCACTGCCAGCTAGACATTGAGCCGCTGATCACTATTCGCTGAACCTGATGATCTAGCCAGATTTCTATCCATTTTATAGTCCGTTCATCCAACCCATACTTCTTTAACTTGCTGACAAGAATACTGTGGGAGACTGTATCAAAAACTTTGCTAACATCAAGATGTATCATCAAGATACGCCTGATGTATCATCACAATTGTCCAGCAAATTGAGTTTCTTTGAAAATAATGCTGTCACACTGATTTATGGGACGCCTACACTTGCTGTTAAGAGTTTATGGGGAAGCCACAATTGTCAGATCCTTTTTCAGGCAAGCCCACACTGGATAGATTCTGATGCTAGGGCAAAGATTCAGTGTTGCCTTGCCCATAACATGTTAGGCTGTGTGTATTTGGATTTTCCTGAACTGCGCATGGCATAATAAATATTTGGGTAAGTGATGCATGTTTCTCAGGGACCTGGGTACAGAAACGATGAAATTGATGGAGCAGGAAACAAATGATGCAACTTGTCTCAGGCTCCTGGGGATGCAGTGTCTAGCATGCTGGGTACTGATGCACAGCCTTGGTATGTTCAGAACATACCTTGCCTATTTGCTCCATTTGTTCAAAGCAGTAGGCCATTTACTGCCACTTTGCTGTGTCTGTGCTAGTTATACTGTTGCTATCCAATTGTATTGTCTGCACTTGGGCTCAGTTAGACCCCACCACAAATGCCATGTGGTGTGCTTCTGATGCCAAGAAAGCTTTAACTTGTTCATCGTTTTACAGTTAACTGGTCAAGTCCATTTTAAATGCATCCCATGTGGGTTTTTCGTTCAGTTTTGACGTAACAAGGCTCTCCAAGAGCCCAGTAGGGAAATATCTGGGGGATTATTGATGCAATACGAGGGTTAAGGTGTTTCGTGGGGCCATCGGCTTTGAATGATCATCTGTCTGCATAGAGCTGGTTTGTTTTTTCCCTCCTGAAAGTGCATCTGGTCCCTCCACTAACAGTTCTATTAAAAGCTGATGCTCACAGCTGGGACTCACCGTGTCCTGCTGGCTGTCACAGGATGGCATTTAGCCTGCACCACCCACAACCATGGGAACTGTGCATGGTAGCAGCCAGCAGCCCCCACCTTCCACCAGCTGCAAACAGCCAGCTCCCTGTACCCCTGCATCACCCACTCCCGCCCGGCAGCCAGAGTGCCACAGGCCACGTAACACCCCACCCGGCACATCACAGGAGCATGGGAGGGCATAGACCGAGTGTGCCCCCCGCATACAATGCTTTATACTCTGGGCATTTTTCTTGCTCATACTGCACCCTCGCAGCACTGGTGGTGATGGGATTGGCATCGCCTCCTGCCTCTGTGATGCCCTTTTTGCCCTGCCCTCTCCCTACGCCCTGTGGTTAGTCTGGCTTGGTCATGTGAGCACCGCGCGTGAGGTTCGGGCCTGAGGAAGCAAGTGGATCATGTGACTCCAGGAAAGGATGGGGCTCTGGCGCCACTGCTGCCAGGGTGAAGCAGGAAAAGCTGGGAACAGCTCAGAAGACAAATCCCCAGTACCCCGACCGCACACACGGTGGGGCTAGACTCTGCTTCCCACCTGTCTTCACTTCAGCAGCTGTCATAGACGCTCACCCCCTCACCCAGAGGAGACAAAGCCCTAGCTGGGATGGTTTAGTTGGGGTTGGCCCTGCTTTGAGTGGGGGAGTTGGACTAGATGATCTCTGGAGGTTGCTTCCAACCCTAATATTCTATGATTCCATGAGAGGAGATCCAGCGGGGAGGAGGGGAGAGTTGGAAGGGAGAAGGAGACCCAGAGGTGCTGGGAAGCTGATGGTGGGGTGGGGGGAATGATGGGCTCCATAGGTATGCAGGACAGTGAGCTGTAGGGGCTGATCGTGGAGAGACTTGTCTGAGGCCATCCAGCCTGTGATCAGCATGGCCAGGGCAGAGAAAGCACCAAGGTCTCAGGCCTGCTAGTCCCAGGCTGTGTCCGCTTGGGCAAACTGCCTGCTGCATGACCCGGGAGCCGTGTTACTGGCAAAGCTCTATGGGAACATAGTAACCGAGAGCAACAAAGGTGAGACTGGATTCCAGCACCAGGAGATCAGGACTCAGTACGAATAAAAATAGTAATACTTGTAAAGAACAGAACAGCATCAGAAAGCATCATCAACAACCGATGTGACCCCATTTTCAGCATGCCGCCATAATTTGCAACTGTGAAATGTATCGGCACATCCTGTTTGCCGATGTGTAGACACTGCTAAGGTGGCCCTTCTGCCTTGTTAATCAGCTTGTAATGTAAAAATTCCAAATAAACTTCCACAAGGTTAATTGCCGTTGTGATGTAACTGGTAAGTGTGGTGTATGTTACTAAATGTAGGTGACAGAGTAGTATATATTGCATTGATCTGATGCTCAATCGGAGTGTAATTTGTTAGATTTTATTGTAGTCCTGTCTGTCATATGATTGGCCTCACTTTGTTCACTTACCCATCTCTACCCCTTTCTAACACATTCACAGAATCATAGAAGAATAGGGTTGGAAAGGACCTCAGGAAGTCATCTAGTCCAACCTCCTGTTCAAAGCAGGACTGACCTCAACAAAATCATCCCAGCCAGGACTTTGTCAAGCCAGGCCTTAAACAACTCTAAGAATGAAGATTCCACCCCCTCCCTAGGTAACCCATTCCAGTGCTTCATCATCCTCCTAGTGAAAAAGTTTTTCTAATGTTCAACCTAGACCTCCCCCACTGCAACTTGTGACCATTGCTCCTTGTTCTGTCATCTGCCACCACAGAGAACAGCCAGCTTTCCCTGGCCTCCTTCTCCACCTTTCTGTCTCCTCACCAGAGAAGATTATGCATTATGTGGCATGCCAGCCTGCAGCCTCTCTGCATGACAGATCTCATCTCTCTGTCCAACCACCTTTACTCAAGCAATCCCTTTGCCTATGCCAGTTCAGCCCTCTCCCCCCCAGGATCTATGGGAATATTCCCCCAAGAGGCCATCTAACTACTTTTCGAACATACTGTCCCACCAGACTCATCAGAAGGAAGGAAGTATGATTTTGTAGTTAAGAAACATGAGTAAGAGTCAGGACAGTGGGGTTTCAATCCAAATTCTGCCACAAATGCCCTTTGTGCACTTCACTGTGACACATGCCTTCTCTGTCTTTTAAGCATGGAAGTACCCATGCTGACCTCCCTCCCAGGTGGGGGATGTTGAAATTAGGTATTCATTAGTATTCACCACATTTTGGAAAGATGTATTCCTCTTCAGGGAAATGGACCAAGGATAAACCTGCCAACACAATCATGTATTGTAAAAGGCCTACCCAAAATGAGCAGAGCTTGCAGAGTAAATTGGGTAGATCTTCATAATAATTCTTTTTCTCTCTGCCTTGCTTGGATGAGCAGTGAAATATTTTAAGTGTCAGCCCTAAACTATCATCACTGGCATCTGAATATCTCGGAGCTATTCTTGCACGGTCTCTGCAAGCTCAGGCAGGCACTGCTGTATCAATTACTCTCAGGTTTTCAGGTTTTCAAGGTGCTGGTTGAAACTCTCACAACCAGGGATTTGCCTTAATAATTTTTTTAAAAAAGAGAAAAGTATGGGCTTGTAATTCCCAAACTGTGCTCTGCTAAACACTTGCTGGTGTTCTGGAGAGAGATGGTTGGACACCTAGGGCTGGCTCTCCTCCTTTCCATCTGTCTGAGCAACAGATGAGGTGGGATGAGATAAATTGAAGGATAAAATAGTTATCCTTTCTGGAAAAAAAAAACCCACCTTTCCTGCATTAAAGACAGCTGCAAACACCTAAATGCTTTCGTAAGGATTTTCTCTGTGAGCATTTGCAGTATCTGCCATAGAAATGTTCTGTGATTATGAGCAGGAGGGGTGGTGTCTCATGCGATCACAAATGAAAAGGTCCATAAGTCCAGGTGAGGTTCACTCTGAAGAAGTTTGAGAACCTACTACTTTAGGTGCCGAGATAATTTGTCATCAACTAACACTGTTACATAATGTGCAATATCTTGCCACAAGCACCAACCACAAGCCATAAAAGGTTAAAAAGTGGCTTAATGGAGCTTTCACATCTTTGCAATTCGACCACAGACCTCATAGGAAACACATTTCTGTGACCACAGATAAACAGATAAAAACAGGAAAGCATTTGGTCTACCTTTATGTGGTGCTTTGCAAGTCCTTCATTGTGCACCTGCTAGCGCATGGAAACAAATCTCTGAGCACCAGGCAGATTTCAAGGCGAGCCATTCCGTAACAAAGATCTAATCTGCAATAGCTCCAGCATGGCCATTATAGACAAGAAGATGCTGCCATAGTATCCATTGCACAAGGTAAACAATGGGAGCAAAGTGACTAAGCCACTTTATAGGCAGGACACATTACGGGTTATATTACAATGTGGGCTGGATAAAAAGTGTGTGAATAGCTAGCATGGCTGTCAGCCACAGGAGAATCATCACAACCTATGGAGTCAGGGTGCTCGGTACCTTTCCTCTGCCAATCCTAAACTACTGATTTTATACAGAGCCAAATTCCTGCCTCTTTTGAATGAAAAGCTGTAGATGCTGTGTAGATGTGTGGCCGTAGACGAGGGAAGCACCAACCCATCTCTCTGGCTCTGCCTCCCGCCGCCCCTCAGCAAGAGCCTGGCCCAGGGAAGGTGGGTTGGGAACTCACCAGCCACCTGTGGAGTCCCAAGCCCCCATGCCCCAGCTGGGATGGGGCAAGGGAGTTGCCCAGGGGAGCACCCTGGTGACTGAATGCCGCAGGTGCCTCACCTGACCAGAGCCGCCTCTGGTGCCACACATTGGCCCCACGTGTCTCCAGAGGCGCTGCCCAAGGCCCCTGGTGAGGCTGCATGGTGCAAGGCACCATTTCCTGCTGGTGGTGCCAGTGCAAACATCAAGGCGGTGCATCTCCCTGCCCTTGGAGCACCAGCTGGGTGCTGCAGGGAGGGGTCGCTACTCCTCTCCCCCCACCCCACCCCCATCTCCACCCATATTTTGGAGGCTGTCGAGGCTGCAAACAAATCCGGTGGTGGCTGCATTTCAGAAACGCATCTGCTAGTACCACTCCTAGGCTCAGTTTCCAGCCAACTGTTCCCCTGTCTTCCTTGGCCCTCTTCTCCCTATCCATTACCTTCCCTATGACAAAGTCCTGGGAACAACAGCTAAACCAGCACTCTGATTAAAGGCCAGTTAATTCCCCCTCCCCCCACTTCATGGACCTGACTGTACCCAATTAGCAGACTAGAATGGGCTGTGGAGAACAAAAGAGCACTTAACCCATTAACACAGAGGGTAGAAGAAGGCATAGGAAGGGAGAGTCTCTGGCTGGAGAGAGATCTTCCCTCTCTACTCTTCAGTAAAGGGCGGAGGAGTAACAAATGATGTAAATGATGTGGTGCATGGGTCAGTAAAGGTAAGACAATGTAAATAAGTTACACAGTTGTGTATAGCAACTGAAGGGCTCTGAATAGCCTGAGTACATAGAGAAGAAGACAGGAGAGGGACCTCTCCCTGTCAGACCTCCCATCTAAGGGTACATCTGTGCTAAGTGCCGTGGGATCCTCCCAACTGGGTAGACAGACCATGCCAGTGGGGCTCAAGATAGCATACTAACAACAGCAATGTGGATGTTCTGGCTCTGGGTGGATTTCAGGCTGTCAAGTGTAAAGGTTCAGCTGTGCGGCAGAGCTGGATCCCTAGCTTGAGCCAGAACGTCAACATACAATGTTCAGCGTGCTACCTCAAGCCCCACTAGAGAGGGTCTGTCTGCCCAGGCTAGAAGGCTTGCTGCCAGCTGCAGTATAGAAATACCCAGCAGCTGCAAGAGGGAGCCCTGCTCCATTGCACCTTAGCAAATCCATCAAGTGATATCCGTCCTCTCCTTGGCTGCTGACCCTGCAGCTCTTTTTCCTAGGACAGGTTTCCTTCTGACCCACCCAGCTCTGCCACTCCCTACCTCTGGAAGAGCTCTGTGCAAGCTGGAAAGCTCGTCTCTCTCACCAACAGAAGCCGGTACAAGAAAAGCTATTACCTCACCCGCCTTGACTCCCTACCTCAGGCAGCTCTGAACAGAGTGAAGCAGGTCACAGTGGAAACTTTGCTTAGTACTTAACCAGCAATCATCAGACAACAAAAACACTTTAATCTGACACAGTGGTGCCATTAGGGCACAGATCAGGGGAAGGGCAGCTCTGCCCTGCCCTGGAAAAGGCCTAGGGAGAACATGCTGATGGCTACACTCCTTTGTGGAGCACAGTTTTCTCTTCTTTGTACTAGTGAAGGCCCTACCTCCTTCTCTCCCCTACCTGCTTCTCTTGGGGCACTTTGTGACCCCAGAGATATATGGCAGGAGTGGTCTGGGTGCTCCCTCAAGTTGTGCAAAAAGAGGAAGGCCATACATATACCCATGTACAAGCCAGGCATGGTGTAATCCAGCACAATTAAAACCTTAATCACCATATGGAGACCCAGTCCATAGCAACTGAAATTCATGAACTCTTCTAGAACATAGGAATGGCTGTATTGAGTCAGACTAATGGTCCACCTAGCCCAGTATCGTGTCTTCTGACAGTGGCTGGTTCCAGACACTTGAGAAGAAGTGAACAGAACAAATAATCTGTCCTCTGTCATCCAGTTCCAGCTCCTAGCACCCTAAAATGTCCTACCTATGTAAACTCTGCTATGCTAGTGTGAAGAGCCCTCCCATATCTATGTGCGTGAAGTTTGGAGTACTTAAATATATCCAGTGCTAATAAAATGGGGAAAGAAGCAAAGTATTGTAAAATTTAAAACACAGCTACTTTTTGATAAGTACAAAGACTTTGATCTTCTAGTTTCCAAAATCTCAGGAAAAATTCAGTAAATTCCTCAGTGCAAATTTAAAAAATGCTTTCCATGAATACTCAACTATGTGGATATTAAACTCAGCATTTGTGATGACTTGTGAGATTAAAAGGCACTTAAATGAATGTCTGCAGAAACTGCACATAAATGGGACATGAGACAAAGTAAAGAGGAACCATTCTAAAATTCAAACAAATAAACAACTAAACTCAAAGCCTGGCTATAACCATGGTGAACTCAGAAGATTTCATGTATGTGTTTCTAGAGGATTTGACTATAATGCTTGTTATTAATATTGCATAATCTTTTCTTTTTATTTTATAGCTTCAAGAGGATCATAAGGTGATTTGTACAGAAAACAAGAACAATCATGTCCTCTTCTAGCTGGAGAGAATAGGTTGTAGGAAAATCACTCCCCTTTTTATAATGTATCTTGTTTATTTATGTTTGGGTTTGGTTTGGCTGATTGTTTCTGCTTTTTACAGTTCTTTTGAGGACAAAAGTGTTAGCAAATACACTAACGCGGGTGAACAAGGATCTCATTGGCTGGATGGCATTATCTGCATGGAGATCAATTTGTTTGCCCTTAACTTCAGTTTAGGATCCCCTCTGCTCATCCTAGTGGAGACCAATCTGTATTCTAAGTCTAACAGTAAGAAATCATTTTTCGTTCTCAGTTGAGCAAGAATGTCCTGATTTACAGCAACATCAGTGCTGATCTATGACTATTACAAAGCAGGTAGTTAGCCTGCCTGCAACTGTGCCAAAATTTTAAAAAATATCAATCAAATTACTGATTCCAACCTTAGCAAGGGAGAAGCACCTGATTTCTTTAAAATTACTGCATTTCTTCAGCTGTTTCCTGGTCTTCTGATCCAGTTTCAGCTTCTGTGTCCTACTGAAGGTACATATGAACCAGAATTATGGATTCAAATGTGCCAAAATATTATAGGAGCTCGGATCTGAATGCAAACTCTGAAGCTCAGACTTATCTCAACTGCAAAGTGATGCTGCATTTAATACAAGTTGCCTGAGGCTTTCTTTTTGGTCCCCCATGTAGCCCAATAGGCCCAGAGAGTTTGAAGACAGGTAAAAATTAAGTCTATTTGAGGTCAGTATGGCCTTCGTCTTTAGCTCTCAAAGTTCTACATTTTCTACCCACGTGGATTTCTTTCCCCGAAAGCCACCTCCCATCTCTACCGTGCTGTGAAGAGTGTTTTAAGATTTATCCTTAATTTCCACGCTTTGCCAGCTCCTGAGCTGCTGCTGAAATTAAAGCTTTTCCCTACCACGCCTTTCACTAGAAAGATGGGATGGGAGGGGCACACTGGTGCAACAATGTTGCAACTGTACAGCATGACTCAGCAGTGTGCTTCTCAGAGGCCTAGTCTACACTACAGAGTCAGGGTGACGCAAGGCAGCTTACACCAACCTAACTCTGTAAGCATCTACACTAAAATATAGCTCCGGCCTATGTAACTCGCCCACTACACCGACTCAATAACTCCTCCTCTGTGGGAGGCATTCCACTTAAATTGATGTTGTTAAGTTCAATGTTGACACTATGTTGCTTACAGCAACTTGCTGCCTTTCAGAAGCCATCCCACAATGCCAGTTAAATAGATGCAAGCGTTCCTGGTGAAGACACACACCGCTGACACAGTGAGCATGGTGTGGACATTCACTGTGGTGTCTGTATGTCAATGTAACTTAGGTTGACTTAATTTTGTGGTGTACATTTACCTAGGGTGTCATCAGGTCCAGTCTCCAAAGCCGCTAAAAAAGGACAATTTTGGGATTAAAGCACGAGACATGGACTCAGATTTATGTTTTGTTCCCCAGTATGACACGCTCACTTTGGGGCCATGACCATTTCCCCTAATTGGGCCTTGGTTTCCCAATCTGTAAAATGGGATATTGCCCTACTCCCCAGGAAGGGTTGTGAGCCTTAGATTACTTTTGAGAGCCTCAGATAGCAGACACTGTAGAAGCACAAAGTATTAGTATGGTGCTCCGCTAGCTGCCATCAAACTAACGCACAAAAAATAGAGTATAGCTGTGGCAGCTGGAGCGGTTAGGGCGGCTAGCCACCCCAGGTAAAGACTTCAAGGGGCTAGCCCCTCCTGCCACTCTCACTCCTGTGGCTTAACTGCCTTTAGCATGCTGGGTCGATGAGAGCTGGCAACCACAGCCCCAAATCAAAGAGTGTAGACATACCCTGTATGCCTGTGTATTCCCCTAAATCGTCACATCAAAGGTGGCATCAGCAATGCGTGTTGTTCCAGTCCCTGGAGTGGTTCCACTGGAAATCACCCAGCACAGTGACCATGTGCTGTTAGATCAATGATGGTAAAACTGACTTCACCCTGAGATATAGATATCTCCCCTGTTCTGTTCTAGACAAATATCCCCTTTTGGAATATAACACAGCCTGTAGTCAGGATTCCTGCTGAGACCAAAAGATAGCATTTCACCTTCTGTTACCTTTTCCAGCTATCTGGAGACGCGGGAGGCAGCAGTAGGATAGAAGGATGAATAGTTTAGAGGGAAGGTAAAGATGGATAGTAAGATGGCTGTAATATCCTGGGGAGATGTCCATCCTCTTCTTCAGATTGCTAACCAGGGCTTTGTAACATCCAAAAAAGCTGCTCCAAGAAAATACGTCTCAGGCCTTTCAGGCAGGCTGTGACAGGAGTTTAATCAGTACTGCCCAGATATCTGTGCAATGTAGATGTGATCAATAAAGCCCGGAGTGTGGTATGTAAATGTCATGTCTTAATCCTGGGATGCAATGCAGTTCCATTACTCAGAAACAAGATGTGGCATTCCCCTCTGCAATCTGGACTGGTATATTGTTCTGTCACCCCAATCCTCCCACTCCTGGGGCTGTCTTGCACGTGCCTCGCTGTGTGGATCCCCACTCCTGGGTCAGCCCATGCTCAGCCCCCTGCAAGCCTGTGGTCTCTGACCTCGTGGATGAGTGCTTCTGGCCAGTCACTCATGGGATTATGCAATGATGTGATTCCCCCAGCCACCATCCCCAGTCCCAAATGCAGCCCTAGAAACTGCCGTCTTACAGTGTTGCCCCTTGGACTCTGCAAGCTCATTGGTTAGTCAGTTTTTCAGATAAATTGATATGCACCAGCTCTGTCACTCTAAATGAAGACTCTGTACACACTCAAGCCACATGCACTGCTTTAGATAAAACAAATAGATAAGTTTATAAAGTACAGAAAGATTTTGAGTGATTATAAGCCAGAGGTATATGTGAGATTTGATCAGGAATATATTAAACAAATTGCATGCCAAACTAAACTTAATATTTCAGTAGCTTTCCAGTCTTTGATGTTAGCTTACCACACAGGCTGGCTGCAATCCTTCAGCCAGACCCCCCTGCCATGGGCAGTCTGTCAGTTGCTTGATGTTGCTTCATAGATGGATTCCAAGAGAGAGCTCCAGAGATGAAAATGCCTTTACCTTTAACATGTTTCCTCGTCATCCCCTGGGGTTAGGTGATCGGCCATCTCCGGCAATGGGCATGATTTCCTCCACTTGAGTCAGAGTGTTGCCTTATCAGACGCTCAGGACAGTCCATTCTTCCTGTATGCATGCCTCTGTGAGGCATGAACCATCACTTTGCTTTGGGTTTGCCTGCATCTATTCAAGCCATGTGAGACACGCATTTGGAAATATCACATGGCAGAGTTTCATAGCTATCCATCTGTGACATTCCAGGAAATGCACTACCATAACAACAATGTTCATTATGTCATGAGCATTCCAAAAACACCTTATGTGACATACTTTGCGTTAGACAATACACAGTTACACTATAAGGGTGAACGTGAATGATACACCAATCATTCCATAAGGGTTTACATGGGCTACATAAGGCTACATGGGCTCCATGGGCTCCATCATACAATGGAGGGTCTACATGGGCTACATAAGGGTCTACATGGGCATAAGACCCTACAATACAGGGTCTACATGGGCTACATAAGGGTTTACATGGGCTCCATCATACAAGTGATGGAGAAGAGCAGGTGGAGTGATGTGTCCTAAACAGGTTTAGTTCAAATAACTCTGTCTCTGCAGGAATGTCTTGTTCTTCTGAGGGAAAAGGAGGGCATAAAATCATCCTCTCAGCCCCACTGCTGGAAGAGTGTCCCTGGAAGCACTGATATTTCCAAAACTAATTCATCCTGCCCGTTAACTGAGATTTTGAAATCAGCACCTCAAGTTCTGGCCTTTCCAAAGCCACACCGGGCACCATAGTTAGTGTATACAGCGATAGCAAAGGGTGTTGTACAGCTATTCCCTTGGCTTCCTCAGGAAGGAAAGACTTTCAGGGTTTCAAAGCTAATTATAATTTCTGGCAGGCCTTTTTTATGAGAGCTAACACACCTTGAAATGGTGCAACTGAAGTAATGGCAGAAGGTGTGGCCATTACCCCATGCATCGCTCAGATGAATAATATTGCATAATAATAGAGGATAATCCAGTATCTAGTGGTTAAAGTAGAAGAAAGAGACTATATATAAATGGCACCAACTTACCGAGTGTATGTCTCTATGCCACATTGACTGATTTTGCTCTAGATGGTGCTTACAAAGCAAGCTGTGGGAGAGCAAGCTGGATTATCTCCTGGCTCATTCAATGCCCTCAAGTGCGAAGGGTGCTGTGTGCTTGGTGGCTGGGTCGTTACAGAATGTTACCCAGAATTAGAGGTGGACCCACACTAGATGCCTGAATCCAAATGCACCTGAAGTCTGGAGAACACTCAAAATCTGAACCTAGATGCAAATTATACATATTACTGATCTTTTTAATGGATTGAACCATTGCATGTTTGAAAGCAAACTCAGATCCTAATCCTATGTCTTAAACCCATCTCAATTCAGAATACAGCCTCACTATAAAATCTGATGTTTCAGTTTGCTCAGCTATAGTAAAAATAAATCTGGAAGAGAACAAGGGAAATTATACCTGATCTTGTCACCTGGCGCCTGAGGCGGTGTGGGAGCCCACAACTAGGAAAATGCTCATCCATTCTGGTGATGATGGGCCATTCCTGGTAGTGGAAGAGGCTCTCTCCCATTCTGCACACCACAGTGAGCAGTTGATGTTATCAGATGGACGGGGTGTAGGGAGCTGTGTTCAGGTAAGATTCCTGCTCTGCAGTTGGTGGCAGCGTGTATCCCGTATATCCCTGAACAGCAGCAAGTGTGACATTTATGGTACCTTGGTGATCAATTTGTTGGTTGCATTCAGACACCATATGCTAGGTAGAATTATACTGGTAACCATAATGAGTTCTTTGGCTTCAATGTACCTGTAATCATTCTCATGGTGTGATTAACTTGTTTACCTACTAATTTAGGGTGAGCAGCATTTAATCAAACTGGAGCACGGGGTAGTTTCCAGCTGAATAGCAAACAGCAAACTTTGAACTTAGCAGTGTGTGTGCACTGGCTCACCAGGTGGGCCCCACCTGTTTGTTCAAGAAACAGTTTCTGCTCTAGATCTTTTGAGCTACTTTAGTGAGATGGTATTTGTATATGAGAGTGTATGATGTAGGATGACCCTAGACATGTTGATTTGGATCATGTGCCAATCGCTAACCATTCAAAAAGATGTTCAGCTCAAGTTGACTCTACCTCAGAGCATCAACTCAGTTGACATCTTGTACCAGTGTGCCAGATAGTGTCATAGGCTGCTGTGATGTCAAAAAAGATAGCCCCAGTTTTTTTCCTCTCTTGAAATTCATTCTCAATATACGTAGTGATTGCTAGCACTTGGTGACAGTGTGTCAATCTGATCAAAAACTGATCTTCAAAAGTTGTCCACAATTCAAAAAGGATGTTGATAAACTGCACAGAATTCAAAGAAGAGCCACAAGAATGATTCAAGGATTAGAAAATGTTCCTTATAGTGAAACAGTCAGGGAATTCAATGTATTTAGCTTAACATAGAGAAGGTGAAGGGGTGACTTGGTCACAGTCTATAAATGCCTGTGTGGGAAACAAATATTTGATAATAGGCTCTTCAGTCTAGCAGACACAGATCTACCAAGATCCAACATCTGGAAGTTGAAGCTGGACAAATTCAGACTGGAAATAAGGTAAATTTTGAACAGGGATGCCAATTAACAATTGGAATTGTTTACCAAGGGTAATGGTGGATTCTTCTTCACTGGACATTTTTAAAAACATCCTCGGGTTTCTTTTTTGTTCCCCTTATGTGCTCTGTTCAAACTGGAGTTATTCTGGGGCAGTTCTGTGGCCTGTGATTAACAGGTCAGACTCGATGACCCCTTCCAGCCTTGAACTCTATGAAATGTAAGATGAAAGACCCCCTGGGCACTGTGTTTATTCCAAGCCTTCTGGAACATTCATAGGCAATGAGAGCCATTAAAGGGCTCACAAATTATTAAAGAGATAGTGCCCTATTCCTAAATATTACAGCCTATGATTTTGGGTGCCCAACTTGAGAAACCTGATTTTTCAGAGGGGCTGAGAATCTGTAACTTCTGTTCAGGTAAGCAGAGTTGAGTACTCAACAGCTCTTGAAATCAAGTGTGTTGTCTCAAGTTGGACACGCAAAATAATTGGTCACTCTTGAAATTTTGGCCTTAAAATGAGTGAGGCAAAAGTTGCACAGCCAGGGTATCTATTTTGGCACCGAAAGGAAATGGCCTGCTTTTCTGAAGTGCTGAGCACCTTCGGATTTCTTTGATTCTGAAAACCTGCTCGTAGCCACCACCAGCTCTCCAAGTCACCTGCTGTTTGGGGTACAATCTATAAACATTCAGGATCTGCCAGTTATATTCTCTTCCCACACCCCAGCAAAGAAAACAGGATGTTGCTTCAATGGAGAGTGAGGCTGTACATTGCGTAACAGTCACAGGTCATAGAGTTTAGCCATTTCATCACAGGTTGACAGCACAATGAAGAATTTGTGGATTCATTAACACCTGCATGACAAAAAGCAAACATTTAGGAGGATGTAGAAAATTATTTTTTGATACATGAAGGGTGCCATGGAGCAGCTCTGCACACCAGCTCTCCCAACAAATCTCCCTGACTGTGTCAGGCAAGTTTTGCCCTGAGGTGTAAAAAGTGTTTGCAAGAAAGAAGTCTGGAAAACGCAAGAGCAGAGGGACTTCATTTTTTCCTAAAAAGCAAGGAAGCGGTTTAATCAGTGTCCCTCAAAGGCACAACTTCACAAGGAAAAAAGTGTTTTCTTAATTTGAGTTAGTCAACATGAGGTTAAAAGTCTAGTGAAGATGTGGCAATCTGTAGTTTTCACAAGTATGAACAGGTTAAGTTAAAGAGTTAGGGGTAGCCTAGAGTTTACCTTGACAGGCTTACTCATATGAAAACTACAAGTCATCTTGTTTTCACTTAGATTTTACCTCATGTTGATGAACTCTAATTAAGAACACACCTTTTTCCTAGTGAAGATGCATCAAAAATTCAAGGAATTTTTTTCCCCTCTTACTCTTTGTGTGCTATTCCATCCAGATAAGGCTGAAGCACACAGGCAGAACTGTGGGATCCTAGCCCAAGACTAATAGGGGAGGGGACACTACAGAAAGGTTGGAGGGTTATACAGTATATGTATGCCTTTTAAAACAAAGATTTATTAGCCATTTATTATAGATAAGCCATGGAGAGGGTCCGCAACTCAGGTGAGGTTATGCTTTGGAAAGTGCTTTCCTCTCTGAGTGTTGTGGAAATTCTATCTCGGAGCCATGAAAGGAACAAAAGAATTGATTAATTATGCATTATTTTCTATCCCAGAGAATCCATGAATTCATCACTGAGTTTCTTCCTGTTTCTTGTATGAAATAAATGATCGGTCCATAGAAACATGCATGTGACAAAGACTTTTTATCAAAGGGGTAGAAAGCCCTGTCTCAAGTATAGAGACTTGGTACACTCTGAACGTCTAAGTACTTATAGATAGCTGGAAAATTTTGCAAATTTTTATTCCATATTCTGACCAGCTCTACAGAACGGATTCTTAGATGCTTCCCTCCTCCTCTTTTCTTTTTCTAATGAGATACAGTGAATGGGCAAATTTTGTTTCTCTTGAAATAAAGGCACATGTTGGAAGTGTAAAAAAACACATGCATTTCTTAGCTGAAGTCTTCTTATTTTAGATATACGAAAGGAGCAAAGGGAGAAAGAGCAAATATCAAATCTTCTTGGAAGAGAGAGCAAACATTGTGAGTGGCTTGGTAACATTCTGCTTCTGAACTGAAACTGAAGAAAGCAGCTTGCCTCCTAGCTGCCCCCACAGTAACAAGGTGGCTCTTCAACAGCAAAAGAGGCAGTACGCAGAAAACATGACAGTTTCTCCCTTCAGTTACAGAGCTACATGCATCACACGCCTCCCCTGCAATTCATCAGCTTATACTTGTATAGTTTTTTGTGAGGTTTACATTTAGAATTTTAGAAGATTGGGGTTGAAAGGAACCTCAAAAGGTCATCTGGCATAACCCCCTGCTCAAAGCAGGACCAACCCCAACTAAATCATCCCAGATAGGGCTTTGTCAAGCCGCATCTTAAAAACCTCTAAGGATCAAGATTCCACCACCTCTCCAGGTAACCCATTCCAGTGCTTCACCAATCTTCTAGTGAAAAACTTTCTCCTAATGTCCAAGCTACACCTCCCACTCTGCAACTTGAGACAATTTCTCCTAGTTCTCTCATCTACTACCACTGAGAACAGCCTAGCTCCATCCTCCCTGGAACCACCTTTCAGGTAGTTAAAGGCTGCCATCAAATTCCCCCTCATTCTTTTCTTCCGCAGACTAAGCAAGACTAGTTCCCTCAGCCTCTCCTCATAAATCATGTGCTCCAGCCCCCTAATCCTCCACTGGACTCTCCAATTTGTCCACATCCTTTCTGTAGTGGGGGGACCCAAAATTGAACATGATACTTCAAATGAGGCCTCACCAGTGCCAAATAGAGGGGAATAATCACTTTCCTAGATCTTCTGGCAATGCTTCTGCTAATGCAGCCCAATGCCATTAGCCTTCTTGGCACTAAGGGGACACTGTTGACTCATATCCAGCTTCTTCTCCACTGTAACTCCCAGGTCCTTTTCTGCAAAACTGCTGCCTAGCCAGTCGGTCCCCACTGTGTAGCAGTGTATGGGATTCTTCCATCCTAAGTGCAGGACTCTGCACTTGTCCTTGTTACATTATGTCTGAAGGCATCAGTCATGAATGGCTTTTAACACCTGTTGCTCGTCTCTTCTCTTAGGTTCACCCATTAGAGTAACCAATAAAAACCAGGATTATTTTTATGTCAGTAAATATATTTGCATCATCTTCAATCCCAGGGCCTTTTCCAGACCTTTGCTTTTTAAAATCAGGATAATACGATTCATCCTTGTCTCCTCTGTTACATTTACCAGGTAAATCCTGATCCCAGTATCTTCTTGACAACTCTTTTTCCCACTGCCCCCATCATTTCATTTCCCACTGCCCCTCTGATTTCCCCCTCTGCTATGAGAAACAATCAGGACAGTAACGCACATCCAGAATGTTCCTCTGAAGCATTGTGTCTGACAAGGTACTCATATGCAATGAAGATTAAAGCTCATCTTTGCATCACAGCTGCTGCTATAGGTACAACACATGCCTTTTGGCCCTGTGTTTTTGTAGGCAATGGTAATGAATACTGAATTTAAAAGCGTTAATGAAATTAATTACTTCAAATTAGTGCTGAGTACCTCTTCCCTTTGAAATTACTCTTAGCTTTTCACAGTGATGTGGAAGTAAATGCTCCGGGTTATTCTTTCTCATCTCTGTGTGTGTTTTTGGAATAACACCTGCTACCGGTGGTAGAGAGACCTTGCAGGCTAACAGAAGGGGAAGTTTCAGCATAAAATGCACCAGTACCCTCGACCTATTTAGTTTTCCTTCGGTGTCCTTTTTTTTTTTTTTTTGGAGCCCCGTTCACATATTTTCTGAACAACCCTAACTTTCGGCTGATGAAATCTGATATATTTGCGAAGAATCTTCCAGTTAGTAAATTAATACTGCCAGAAAAGGACTCAAGCTTTTACAAATGTTGGAATACAGCAACATCGTGAATGGCTTGTCTTCTCTTTTTAAAGGATAGATCTCCCTCTGCATTTGTGCTCTGCCCCCCAAAATCATCCTGGGTCTGGAAGAAAGCACATTTTTTCTCAACTCCTTTTTACCCCCATAGTTTTGTAGCCTTCTCTGTAGTTTCTTATATGTCCCTCTGTATCTCCACCTCACTGGTGACAAATCCACGTTTTCCATACCCACGCAGGTGTACTGGCAGTGCACTGGGATAACCTTTCTTACTGGAACAAACATCAAAGAACAGCCTGGGCCTGGGTATTGCTGTCCTGAGGACACAGGGTAAGGCTCATTCTCTGCACAAATCTTCCTTCAGTCATGGCAGCTGAAGAAAGGTCAGTACCATCTCCCCTGGAGGGGAAGCACTCAACAGATGATAATAATAAGACAACCAAGAAAAATGATCCCACTTAGGAAATTGGTGCAATGCGAAAGGGAGGAGAATTTGGCCTTTTTTCAGACAAACGATGATCTTCTTAATTATGTATGTCAGTGGTTCCCAATCTTTTTGGCTCAAAGGCCACAGATATCATTGTTACAACCCTGAAGGACCACCAGTCTCTGCCAGAAGACCTCCTTCTGTCCCCCCACTGCAGCCAGACAGAAGGAGTTCAGCGAAGAGGCTGCCTCCCTCCTCACTGATATCCCGTCTCCCTGGCTGCAGCAGGGAAACCACATGCATCCTGTAGCTCTGTGCGCTTCACTTGGGTCCCTAGACAGTGGCTCCCTTCTGCATCCAGGGGGATGGAAGATCAGTGCTTCCCTCCCTCTGGCTCTAGCAGGGACAGCAGCACCTAGGGATCCAGGCAGAGCACTTTGCCATGCTCACTGCTACAGCCAGTGGGAGGGGAGCACTGATCTCCTGTCCCTTTGGCTGCTGCAAGAAGCCTGCACAGGCTTTTTATCCAAGTGGCAACGTGCTCCGCCTGGGTTCTTAGGCAGCAGCTGCCTTCTGCAGCCAGCAGGAGGGGAACAGCGGGCCACTTTGAAAGCTCCCATGGGCCACTTTTGGCCCCCGGGTCACAGGTTGGGAATCACTGATGTATGTGGAGTCCAGATATTGTGATGATGGCAATATTTAGAAATACATGCTCTAAACACAGTGGAGAAAACAAGTTAAATGAATGGACCAAAGCAGAGCACAGAAGTAAAAAATGTGCATGATTGTTTCCTGCTATCCAACACCATTCCACAGTTTATGCTGGCTTCCAGTTTGTTTCTGGGTGAAAATGAATATATTCATTTCTTTTAATCTATAAAGACCTTATGAGTTTGTATCTTGGCTACTTTGGAAACTGTCTCTCTACCCATGTGATACCCTGGCAGTTGCACTCAACTGAAGACCTTTAGCTAGGAATCCCCATGCCCTCCAAATATAAACCGGAAGGGCTGGTAGCAGGGCAAGCCCATCCTTTGCACTAGGACTTCCTCCCCACTTTCTCTGAGGCTATGTCTACACTAGAAAGTTTTGTTGACACCAGTTTTGCTGACATACAGCCACCGCTGTAATTAAACCACTGTTGCATGTCTTCACTGTTTCCTTGTGTCAGTGGATTGCATTCACACTTTCAGCTCATTTGTCCACACAGGGAGCAGTGCACTGTGGGTAACTATCCCACTGTGCAACTGCATGGCAGGGTGCTTTGGGAAGGGTTTGCAATGCCTCATGGGGCAGGCCAGCATCACATGACGAAGCTATCTGAATCCCATCACTCCATGGGCATCCTACTAGTTTTGACAGCTGCTTTTAAACTGCCCCGTCAGCCACACTGACCGTGCTGAACACAAACATAAGAATCCCACAAAAGTGTGTGTCAGAGACAGACTGTGTGTCAGGGGACAGTGAGTGTGTCCACCCGCTGTCTCTTTATGTTCAGACAGCAGCAGCTGTATGCAACCAATCCTGAGGCAGAAGCCGCTGCACAGACAGCTGGTGTCCCCCATCCTCCCCACCACAGCTCAGCTGAGACCAGGAAACCCACAGTGGGAGCGGGACACAGTCCATGCCTCCCTCCCTGGCTCTGCATAGCACATCTGGAGTTACACCCCTCCCTGCAGTTTAGGGCAGACGGGACTGAGTTTGTTGCCACTGTGGAGTGAGTTCTCCACTGTAAGTTATTTGAAAACTTCCTGGAGCTATGAAAGGGGAGGGGTGGATGGCTGCATAGCAGCCCAGAGCAAGCTGCTCATCAGGGCAGTCACGAAGGGCATTGTGGGATACGTTCAGAGGCCATTTACAGCGATATAACCAAGAGTTTGTCGCTTAAACTTTGCCAAAAAAACCCTTTACGCCTCTCATCGAGGTGGTTTTAGTTTGTTTTTTAAAAACAGGGCAGTTTTGTCGATGAAGGAGGTGGGTGTGATTGCATGTGTACACCAGCTCTGTTTTGTTGAAAAAGGATGGAAAATGGAATTTCTGTTCTATGGGGAATTCGGATATTTGAAATTTGCTTTTGTGCTGAATTATAATGGAAAGGCCAAATTTAGTAATTTCTTGCAGAAGGGAAATTCTGAAAAAGTTCAATTTGGAAAATTGAAATGTTTTGTTTAGATAATATGAAATAATTTGTTTCAAGAATGTCAAAATATTAGAATATATTATATATAATTAATTTAAAATTACATTTTATTATACTATAAACGTTGAAACAAAATTAATCAAAATGATGAAGCTGAAACATTATACCTCATCAGAATGACATATTTCAACATTATCCAACTGAAATAAAGTCTATTTGTTTTGACTTTTTCTGATAGAAAGTTTTGTCAACATTGACACATTGCTGCAAAGTGAGTCAGTTTTGTCAAAACTGCTTTTTCCAGCAGAAAACAGTTGTGTTGAAAATTTTTCAACAAGTTCAATTAAATGTACTGTCATCTCTCCCCCAGGCTTTCCCAGCAAATGTGGTTGGAAGAGGGTGTTTCGCTGGCAGACGAGATGCCAGCTCATGCCAAAGCCCCAGGCCTCACTGAATGCTTACAAATGCATAGCCAGGCCAATTCACTTGTTGTTAGTATAGATTAAATTGATTGTGAAATATATAAGAGCATATGTGGTGTTTAAACTTTAAGAAAACTAATGGGATGTTATTTGCATTGTTTTCACTTATCTTTACTCTGTTCTAACACAGAAGTAAACATTTTCACTGTAAAAATGACGAGAGTCCCGTAGCACTTTAAAGACTAACAAATTTCATTTTTGCAGGCACAAGCTTTCATGGGCTGTAACCCACTTCGTGAGATGCAGGGAACGAAAATCAGATAGGTGGTATATATATACAGTCAAGGGAAAGGTACAACAATGAGGGGGGTAGGTATTAGCAAAGTCCATACAGTTAGAGTAGCTGAGGCCTATTCACAACCATTGATTAGAAGGTGAGAATGTGTGAACAGTGACAATTACTTCTTGTAATGAGAGAACCATTCCAAGTCCCTATTCAGATCCAGTCTGATTGTGTCAAGTTTGCAGATCACTTCCAGCTCTGCAGTTTCTCTCTGAAGTCTGTTTTTGAAGTTTTTTTGGTAGAATTATGGCAACTTTCAAGTCAGTTACAGAGTGTCCCGGGAGATTGAAGTTCTCTCCGACTGGTTTATGGGTGTTCCAGTTTTTTATGTCTGATTTGTGTCCATTTATTATTTGCGAAGTGACAGTCCGGTTTGGCCAATGTACATGACAGAGGGGCATTGCTGGCACATACTGGCATATGTTACATTAGCAGATGTGCAGGTGAATGAGCTCCTGATGGTGTGGCTGATGTGGTTAGGACCTGTGATGGTGTCACTAGAGTCGATGTGTGGGGCAGAGCTGGCAACGGGGTTTGTTGCAGGGATAGGTTCCTGGGTTACTGTTCTTGTTGTATGGTGTACGGTTGCTGGTGAGTATTTGCTTCAGGTTGGGGGCTGTCTGCAAGTGAGGATAGGTCTGTCTCCCATTGCTTGAGTAAGTGAGGGATTATCTGCTGGGATAGGTTGTAGATCCCTAATGATGTGTTGGAGAGATTTATGCTGGGGGCTGTAGGTGATGGCCAGTGGTGATCTGTTTTTTTCTTTCTTGGGTCTGTCCGGTAGTAGGTGACTTCTGGGTACTCATCTGGCTCTGTCAATTTGTTTATTCACCTCTCCAGGTGGGTATTGTCGTTTTAAGAATGTTTTATAGCGATCCTGTAGGTGTTTGTCTCTGTCTGATGGATCGGAGCAAATCTGGTTGTATCTTGAGGCTTGGCTGTAGACAATGGATTGTGTAATGTGTCCAGAGTGTTACACTGTGTATACCCTGTAACTAAATAACCCATCAAAGGAGAAAGAAGCCTTGTGGAATGGAAATGAAACATATGAGCAGAAAAGTGCTAATTTCAAAGCAAGTGGCCATTGTGTGTGATGTTCGGATGTCAGAGACTCGAAAGTCATTCTTCATGCTCTGCCACCAAAAATGAACCCACATGGGCAGTAACACTGTCAGCTTGTTTTCAGTGAGAAGAAGCTGTAGGTAACTATGGATTCAAGGATTCAGTCATCTCTGGATTGTTTGGACTCTTACAGGGAAGTGTACAGATGCAAAGCAGTGATCCCCAGAGATCGTCTGGGTACCCTGAGAAGACTTTTGGGAACTGGCAGTTTATTACATCACTGTCACCATTTGGAATTACAAACTGTGACACACCTGTGAATATATTTTACCTGCTTTAACCTCTCAATATCTCTCAATTCCTTTCCTTAGCTAATAAACCTTTAGTTATTTTACTATAGAATTGGCTCCACTGTTGTATTTCATGTAAGATCTAAATACCAATTGATCTGGGGTGAGTGACTGGTCTCTTGGGACTGGAAGCAACCTAAATGTGACATGGTTTTTGGTATAAGGCACCTTTTATCACAAAGTCCAGTTTGTCTGGATGGCAAGATAGACTGGAGAATCTGAGGGGACTATCTATGACTCCATGGTAAGACTAGTTTAGTGAGCCAGGAGTTCACATTTGTCACTGGCTTGGTGAAATCTAATTATAGAACACACCACAAGCTTGGGTAGCTGCCTGTTTTCTGATAGTTTGCCCTGTGGTCAGAGCCACTCCAGACAGCGAGACTGAGTGAAGAGGTTTTTTGTAGTGAACTGAGACTGTACATTGTGTTTTTATAAGGATGTAAAGTATCAAGGAACGGGAAGAGCATATTTGGATACAGACTAGCTAACCTAGTGAGGAGGGCTTTAAACTAGCTTTGATGGGGCCAGGAGATCAAAGCCCAGAGGTGAGTCAAAAACATGGAGACCTGGGGAAAGGATCAGCATCTGGAGGGAGCATGGGCTGTTATACCAGGGATAAAGGAGAGACAAGAGAGAGCTTATGTGGGAGGGAGGAAATCAAATCAGTTTCTCAGGAAAGACAGGCAGGGAAAAAATGGAGGAGGTGCTGCCTTATATATGAAAAATGTATACACTTGATCTAGAGATGGAAATAGGAGACAGGCTTGCTGAAAGTCTTTGGGTAAGCATAAAAGGTGTAAAAAACAAGGGTGATGTTGTGGTCAGCATTTACTACAGACCACCTAACAAGGAAGAAGAGGTGGATGAGTCTCTTTATAAACAACTAATAAAATCATCCACAACACATGATTTGGTGGTGATTGGGTCTTCAACTACCCAGACATCTGTTGGGAAAATAACAGGGCAGGGCACAGGTTATCCAACAAGTTCTTGAAATTAATTACAGACTTTTGTTTATTTCAGAAGGTGGAGAAAGCTACCAGGGGAGAGGCTGTTGTAGATTTGATTTTGATAAATAGGGAGGAACTGGTTGAGAATTTGAAAGTGGAAGGCAGTTTGAGTGAAAGTGATCATGAAATGGTAGGGTTCATGATTCTAAAGAATGATAGGAGGGAAAACAGCACAATAAAGACAATGGATTTCAAGAAGGCAGACTTTAATAAACTCAGGGAGTTGGTAAGTAAGATCCCATAGAAAGCAAGTCTAAGGGAAAAAAACAGTTCAAGAGAGTTGGCAATTTTTCAGAGAGATTTTATAAGGGCAGAAGAGCAACCTATTCAACTGTATAGGAATCATGGCAAGATCCCACTCTGGCATAACCAGGAGATCTTCAATGATCTTAAACTCAAAAAAGTGTCGTACAAAATGTGTAAACTAAGTCCAGTTACACAGGATAAATATAAACAAATAACACAAGTACGTAGGGACAAAATTAGAAAGACAAAGGCACAACATTAGATTAACGTAGCTAGAGACAAAAAGGGTAACAAGAAAACAGTCTACAAATATATTAGAAGCCATTAGAAGCGAGAGGAAGACAAGGGCAATATAGGCCCATTAATCAATGAGGGAGAAAAACAATATCAGAAAATGTATTAATTGCAGAAGTGCTAAATGACTTTTTTATTTCAGTTTTTACCAAAAAGTTTAGTAGCAATTGGACATCTAACTTAATGAAAACCAGTGAAAATGAGGTGGGATCAGAGGCTAAAATAGGGAAAGAACAAGCTAAAAGATTCTTAAACAAGTTAGATGTCTTCATGTCATCAGGGCCTGATGAAATGCATCCTAGAATACTCAAGGAGCTGACTGAGGAACTATCCGAGCCATTAGTGATTATCTTCAAAAAGTCATGGAAATTGGGTGAGATGCCAGAGGACTGGAAAAGGGCAACTATAGTGCCCATCTACAAAAAGGGGAATAAGGACAACCTGGGGAATTACTGACTAATCATCTCGACTTCAGTACCTGGAAAGACAATGGAGGAAATAATTAAGTAATCAATTTGCAAACGCCTAGAAGATAATAAAGTGACAGATTTGTCAAGCATGGACTTGTCAAGAACAAATCATGTGAAACCAACCTACTAGCTTTTTTTGACAGGGTAACAAACCTTGTGGAGCAGGGAGGAAACAGTAGATGAGACATATCTTGACTTTAGCAAGGCTTTTGATACTGTTTCTCATGACCTTCCCATAAGCAAACTAGGGAAAGACAAGCTAGATGGAGCTCCTATAAGGTGGGTGCATAAGTGGTTGGAAAACTGTTCCCAGAGAGTAGTTACCAGAGGTTCACAGTCAAGTGAAAGGACATATCAAGTAGAACTCTCCAGAGATCAGTTCTGGATCCAGTTCTGTTCAATATCTCCATCAATAATTTAGATAATGGCATAGAGAGTACGCTTATAAAATTTGTGGACAATACTAAGCTGGGAGGGGTTGCAAGTGCTTTGGAGGATAGGATTAAAATTCAAAATGATCTGGACAAGCCAGAGAAATGTTCTGAAATATTTAGGATTGAATTTAATACTGACAAATGCAAAATACTTCACTTAGGAAGGAAAATCAGCTGCACATATACAAAACTGAAAATGACTGCCTAGGAAGGAGTACTGCAGAAAGAGATTGGGTGGTCATAGTGGATGAAAAGCTGAATTACAACAGTGTAATAATGTTGCCAAAAAAAAAAGAGGAAACATCATTCTGGGATGTATTAGCAGAAGTGTGATAAGCAAGACATGAGAAGTAATTCCTCCACTCTACTCCATGATGATTTGGCCTCAACTGTATTATTGTGTCCAGTTCTGGGTGTCACATTTAGGAAAGATATGGACAAATTTGAGAAAGTCCAGAGAAGACCAACAAAAATAATTAAAGGTCTAGAAAACATGACCTATGAGGGAAGATTGAGAAAACTGGATTTATTTAGTCTGGAGAAGACTGAGGGGGGATATGATAACATTTTCAAGCACATAAAAGGTTGTTACAAGAAGGATGAAAATTTGTTCTCATTAACCTCTGAGGATAGGACAAGAGGCAATGGGCTTAAATTGCAGAAAGAGCAATTTAGGTTGGACATTAGGAATAATTCCTAACTGTCAGGATAGTTAAGTAGTGGAATAAATTGCCTAGGGAGACTGTGGAATCTTTGCCATTGGAGATTTTTAAGAGCAGGTTGGACAGACACCTGTCAGGGATGGTCTCGATAATGCTTGGTCTTGCCTTGAGTGCAGGGGATTGAAGTAGGACATCTCTTGAGGTCCCTTCTAGTTCTATAATTCTAAGATTCTATTTGAAGTGATAAATGGGAACCAAGTCCATGCTACAAATACAAATATGTACGTTTTTAGCCAGTATGTAACACTGTCATTTGACTTGTTTACAAGAAGCATAGAGGATTGGTATCCATGCATTAACCTTCTTTGCAATGTGTCCACCATTTTTGCAACATCACCCACTGCCATGCTGCCTAACCATGCTGATATCAGTGCATTGTGGGAAGATCCGTGCAATGTGTCTCATAGTAGCTCAGCAGTGGTAGACATCTATTAGCTCCAGCTCTGGGCCCATGGGGCAATGCATTCTTCAGTATCCTACTGGGACATCAGAAAGTGGGAGAAAGGATGTCTGACTAGACTGGTTAGATGGGGGATAGTTAGGAGAATTATCTACACAGTAAAAAAATACTGTGTTGAACCAGTCACAAGGAAAACTACTATTTGCCCATCTAGACACCTACCAAGGGTGATATGCTGTTAGCTGACCCAGTTCCCAGCTGAATAGGAAGCACATATTTTTCCCCAGTGTATTCTGTGTTTTGGCTTGGTTTGTTTGTTTGTTTTTCTTTTTGGCTCCTCCCTCTGAACCACAAGAGGACCCCATATGCAGCTAAAACACAAGATGTGGTTGACTGTCTCCTATGAAATGGCACCAAGAATTCTCTCTCTCAGATGCATGGTTGGCTGGTTCTTGCTCACATGCACATTGTCATACTTATTGTCACAGGAAGGAATTTTCCCCCAGGTTAGATTGTCAGTGACTTTGGGATTTTTTTTCCCACCTTCCTCTGCACTGTGGGGTGTGGATTGCCTACCAGGGACATCTGGATACATCTTATGTAATCAGTTCCCTGCCGTTGCAGGAGCATTAGGCACTGATGCACATTGGTCCCATCTATTCTCTGCTAGTGACATGCAATAGTTGAGTCCCCTGGTGGCTGTAATATTTTGGTTTAATTTCAGTTGTTGGGTTTGGTGTGCAGATGTTGGAGCGGGTGCTGGTGGCCTGCAGAACATGGGAGGTCATATTAGATGATCTGGTGGTCCCTTCTGGCTATAAACTGTATGACACACCGTGGTTACAAGCTCAGTTAAAAACTGTAATGTTGACAGGACTTTAATAAGTAAATAAATGAACAGTTGCTTTTTTCCATCGTTCTGTTTTTTGAGCTTGAGCCTCCTTTTTTAAAAAAAATGAAGGCTGTTTGGGATTTCTTCCCCTTTCTTGTTGAATATAGCCACACCCCTGATGCAAGTTATCATCATCCAACATTCCGGGCCTATGATGCAGCAGTTGTGTGGGCGTTCTGTGTCCTGTGATGTCCTTTGGACTGTACGTAATGGAGCACGCAAGCACATAAGCAATGATATGTGTTAACAAGCTAGATCATCAAGGAATCTTCAGCTGATGACAAGCCCTGTTGCCGAGGAGACCAGAGAGGTGAGCACAAGTGAAAAATCTCGAGGTGCAGGAAGTGGCACGGCTTGTAAAAATGAAGGCATTGGCAACACTGGAATTTCCCTAAGCTACTTTTATGAAGCAACACCTGAAAGGGTGTGAAGAAAAGGAAATGAATCTATGCAAATTTTATTGCTTTGTCTTTTCATTGGACTCTAAGTGAGGAGGAGGAGTCAGCCATAGTATTTTAAACGCCAGCAAATAAGCTCTGTCAGTAGGAGAGGTTCAACCTTCAACTTTCCCTCATCTCCGTGGACAACGATGTGGTCAAAGATTTTTCTCAGCGTCCTTGTCTTTCATTTGACTGCTGCAAAATCTCCTGGGCCGTAAGAGATCACATATGATTTGTTTTTACCATATATTATCTCATTATTGTCCCATCACTGAATTTGTTCTGGAGGCATGGTTGTATGATGCACTAAGACTTTTGTCTCTGGAAATTTGGGTCCAAATTGCTGTTGAAGGCTGAAATGAATGTGGTTGATGTTTCAGAGTAGGCTACAGTGACTCTCTCACCTTTTCACAAAATTCGGATGAAATCTGATTTGTTTCGTAGAGATCTCGGTCTGAAATAACAGGGATTGGTGCAGATAAGGGCGGAGGTGCAGGAGCAGAGCCTAGGACTAGATAAGCAGAATGGAACTAGTGGTCAGGAGTAATGTGCATTGGCAGAGCTGGCTGAGAGATAGGGTTGGAATAGCAAGGGGCGCTGTAGGGACTTCTCAGAGCTGTGCTTGAGGCCGGTGGGTGTTATCTGTTATAGAGCAGCATAAAGCGTGCTCATGGTTTTACAGAAACAGAAGGCTTGGGGTAAAATGATCAAATTCACCTCAGTGATTTAGGAGCCTAACTTCCATTTCCCAAAGGGACTTAGGCACTTAGAAGCATAACACCGGGTGAAAATTCATGGGACTTAAGCTCCAAAGCCATTTAGGCATTTTTGAAAATTTTACTCCTGGTCTGTTCTCTGAGGATTGTACAGTCTAAGCCAGGCAAGCTCATTCAAAGATGAAAACAAGCAGAGTTCGGGGAGGGAAGGGAGTGGCAAGGATGACAACAAAAATCTGATGTGATTCATTTTAAATTGCATGTCCTGCTTCTCAGTGCTGACTTTTATTTTTATGAAAGAATCAGGGGAGCGGGGAAAGTTAGCAGCAGAAGCCTAAGCAAACAGAGTGAGTCTTGAGGAGGGGCTTGAAAGGGTAGAGTGAGGTTGCCCTGAGAGAGGGAGGCTGTTCTAACATAGGAGGCAGTATCTTTTTAAAAGGCAGCATGGCAGAAGGAGACATAGGGAGCAACAAAGTTTGAGGGGTGGGAAGAGGAGAGTGTGATAGAAAAAAAGGCGGAGATCCTCCTGGAATAGCCAATGCCAAGACAGAAGTGCATTTCCTGTGTGTTACGGTGAATAAGTTATGGCATGTCAGTTCCTTTCTCGATGGAAGGGAATTCAGAGGAAAACATAAATCTACCACCACAGTTAGCACTAACTGGTACTTTTATTGATAGTCTCAGGAAATCAGTTCATGGCTGACTAAGCCAAAGAAACAGACCTCTCTACCATGGGATGGTCAAGTGCTTTGGGCACAAGATGGGGACCTGGGAGACCTGGATTCATTTCCCTGCTCTGCCACAGATTTCCTGTGTGACCTTCGGCAAGTCATTTAGCCTCCCTGTGACTCAGTTCCCCATTTCTAAAATGGGGATAACAGCACTTCCCTCCCTCACAGAGGTGTTGAGAGAATAAATCTCTTAGAGAATCTGAGGCGCTCAGATACTATGGTGATGAGGGCCAGATAAGTATGACGCATAGCACCCCTCAAGCTGTTCCCTCCAGTTTAGGTTTGAGGTGAGGAGGAGTGAAGAATTATAGAATAGTGGAATAGCTTGAGGGTCAACGTGCTGTGTTCACTTAGGGCCTGATCCAAAACCCCTTAAAGTAAATGGGAGTCTTACCACTGATTTCAACAAGTTTTGGATCAGGATCCCCAATAGCCATGAAGTGGGTTTCTACCCACCAAAGCTTATGCCCAAATAAATTTGTTAATCTTTAAAGTGCCACAGACTCTCGCTGAATAGCCACTAAGTTTTTCCCCAAATGTATGTTGTTGTCTCCTTTCCGCTGGCTGACCTGGCTGTTTGGTTTTGTTTATCATTAGTCAGTACGTCCTGGTGGTCCCTTCGGTTCTGCAGAGCATCTCTCCGCAGAGCCTGTGTGTGCAGCTGTACAACGTCAGTGAGCCGCTGTCCCTGAATGTTCAGTTGGAATATGATGGCACCAAGAGCACACTGTTTGAGGAATCAGTGACAGAGAATAATTTCTTTAAATGCAACGAGTTTGAGGTATTTCATATTTTAATTCAATTAAAGAGAGACAGAAGTGGAATCACCCCTCCTACAGTCCAAATAGATCCTACTCTAGAAGAGCAAGAGGAGAAAGGCTCAAGGAAAATTGTGATGGGAAATAAGAAACAAAATGACGCTGAAGCTGGGAGTATAATTCCCAGTTTGAGGAGAAAAGCCTGCACTAGGTCTGATTGGGCTAACACACTATAAATCAAAAGAATAACCACAGCTGGCCAGAGTTAAATCCCATCTGAAATCCCACGTGCATACTCAGGTGGCTAAACCTCTCCCACTGTTTCTCGCAGCTGCAGCCACACTGCCACATGCTACAGCTGGAAATTACACTTCCAGTCCCAGTGTAGACATAACCAAAGACAAACTGCAGAGACAGGAAAAAAGACTAGAAAATGAGCCTGAAGAAGAAGAAAGATGGATTAGAGTGGAGAACGAGAGATCAGGGAGTGTTATTGCGAAAGATATTTGACTTCGATCCCCTGGTGTTGATGTCTTTGTCCCGATCTAGCCCAAAACCCAGTTAGAACATGCTAGTCTCTTTCTCATTACAATGCAGGGCTGCGGCTTAAAGCCACAGAAGAGTCCATGATTAGGTGATCTGTACACAGCAAGAAAACCACATTAGAACTTGCTAATAAACTGACAGCCCTGCACATCAATAAAGTCAATATTCAGTAGCCTTGGGAGATTAGGAAACATTTTTGCTAACTGTTCTGCATGTTGATTTGAACCAGGTGTGGTGTCTACAGCCTGGGGACAAAACTAGAACAAATCTGTAGCATAGACTGTAAGGGGCATGGACCCGGAAGTGTGATTCCAGTTGTGGTAGAAGCACACACGGTAGCTTTTGATGGAGATAACACGCTAAAAATAGCAGTGCAGCTGCAATGGCACAGGCAACAGTTTTGGCTAGCCGCCCCAGTGCAATCCCAGAGGAGATTCTAGGTCAGTGTTTGGGACAGCTAGCCCCTCCCGCTGCTTGTGCTGCCGCGGCTCCACCATTTTTATTACAGTAGCAAGATCAAAGCTAGTGCATTGTAGATCTGCCAGAGCTGGAAATTACACCACCAACTGCAGTGAGGACATACTCTTAGAGATTGTTTTATTGGCAGACACTGAATCTTCCATGACGCCCTCCTACCCCCCAACTCATTGTGACCTACTTGGGGGTCATGACTCCCCATTTGGAAACCCATCACATAGATGGACCCTAAAAGACTTTGTCTGTTTTTTTTTTATTCTCTCCCAGGCTCCTCATGCCACCTCTGATCCTTTGGCTTTCATCACTTTCTCTGCCAAAGGCAGCACAGTCCACTTGGCAGAGAGAAGGTCGGTAGCAATTCAGAATGTGGACAACGTTGTCTTTGTCCAGACAGACAAACCCATCTACAAACCTGAACAGACAGGTAAATGGGAAGCATGAGTTAATTACTGAACTGAGAGTCTGGATGTCAGGGGGCAGAGGGGCCAGGCTTCTCATTGATGAAAAGGAGAAGAACTGGAGCAGGATAACCAGTCCCTGGGATGATCTCTGGCTGCCGTCCCTGTTGGGATCATCAAAAGACAGTGGGGAAAGTAGCTCATTCATAGACTTTTAATGTGTACATAGCATTTATATGTTCCTAATTGAATGAATTTCCACTGGGGGATCTTGTGGCTTTCCAGATTTACAGAAATCCATCACTTCAGGAATATCCAGCTCTTGTATTGTTTATGCTTATCTGCTAATCTGAGTCCAAGATTCTGATTCATCATCATTTCTATACTACAATTCATATTGTAACATCTAAGTGCTGTGCAGGGCTTAGAGTACAAAATAAAATAAAAGACAGCAAGATGTGTCCAGAAGAGAAAATCAATTTGCCTTCCTACTCTATGGTTTCTGTCATTGAACATATGGCTGGGTTTTCTTCTGCTCTTCTCTTTTGGGGACGTCTCTGATGAAGAGACGGGTCTTGCAGCATGACCTGAAGACAGCAAGGGATGGGTTATTTCTGATTTCTTTTGGAGAGTGTTCCAGAGCTTTGTGTGTGCTGGAGAGGTAGGACGGTCCAATGGATAGGACACTAGTTCTGGATTTGGGAAATGCAGATGCAGCTGCCTGCTCTGCAACAGATCTCCTGTGTGACCTTGGGCAAGTCACTTAGCCTTTCCATGACTCAGTTTCCCATCTGTAGAATGGGGATAACAGCACTGCCTTACCTCACAGGGTGTTGTGAGCATGCATTAAAGATTGTAAGGTGCTCTAATACTAGGGTGACTGGGGCCATATAAGTTTCTAAAATATATAGAGAGGGACCTGCCAGTCCCTCCAGGTTTCTACCTGGACTGTCTCATTGCGGTGAAGTTGCTTCCCTCTTTTCAGGTGCTTCATATTCCAGGAACAGAAACCTGCTGTGCTTTTTAACACAAGCATCATTTGTTTTGAAAGTGTAGAATAACCTCGTTCAGTCAGATTTGAGATACCCGAGCCTGATTATCTCTCACGGGGCGCGTGACGCACTGCAGGACGGGGCCTCCTCCTGGCCATTCTGGGCATTAGCTTTGTGCTGCCGCTGGCCCTTCCTGCAGTTGCACATCTCTCTCTTGGTCTGCAGCCAAGCTCTCACTCCCGAAGCAGGCACTGTCTCTTCGTGACTTGGCCCTTCTGCGAGGTCACTAAGTGGTTCTCACCTTCTGGGGCATCAAAGTCTCTTCTTATGAAGGCTCGGGTAGTCCTCCCATTCCCTGTCCTGCCAGTGTCACTTCCCCAGTGGCTGGTTAGGGAACCCAGGCCCACCCTCTACTCCAGGTTCCAGCCCAGGGACCCTCTAAACAGCAGCTCAGGTCTGTTTCCTCCACAACCTTGCTGCCTCTTTCCTTGAGCCTTTCCTATCTGTCTGACTCCCCATTTGCTACCCTCCCTACACCCCTTCTCAGGGAGTAACTGTAGGCTACATGCCTCTGTAGCCTTCAAACACGCCTCCCTTCCCCTAGCGGGTTACTGCAGTCTGCCTCTGTACAGCCCCCTCTGCAGTGATCTTCCTTCTAACTATCTCCCTCCACACATCCTGAATCTCCCTCATTTGTTGCTTGATTGGCTGTTTGGGCCTGCCTGCCCTAACTCAGGCCTCTCAGAGCCACTGTGAGGGCTCACACAGTAACTTCAAGTTACTTTGTGATTTCATTTCAGGTGAAGGGATTTTCATTGCTACCGCACATGACCATAAAACACATAGCAAAATGAGACACGATGCACAGTTTGACTAGTCCACAATTGAATTAGGTTGGGGAAATAGTCTATTATTCTCTCTTCTTCCAAACGTCAAAACTAGGAATCATTTTATCTTTACATTTATCTTTCCACTGCCCGAAGAGTCAAGTTCAGGAAGTACAAGAAATAATATGTGGGCCAAAATCACACCAGGTGTAATGGAGTAGAAGCTGAGAGATGGATATATCCATGTGTGTTTACTATATAGATATATGTGACCCCAGCTGAATCATGGAGGAAATAATTTAGTTAGTTTTTTTTCACCAGTTAAATTAATATTTAGATACTTTTTGCTTCTCCCATAACTCAAATGGCTTCTCTTTAACACTCCAAACTTTCCTTAAATGATGCCTCTGAAGAAACTTAGTTTCAAAATAGATATTAGAAAATGACATTCTGCTGCTAAAATTGCTAATTTTCTTCTTTCCCCACCACCTCCTTTCTTTTCAGTGATGTTTCGAGTTGTCTCTTTGGATAGCAATTTCAAACCTGTTGAGGAGACGGTGAGTGTGACTGGGAGTCAACGTTTTTCAAGAACCTGTTCTAGATTCACTTCATCAGCCACTACCTCACCTTTATATAGGGGAAAGGGGCTGAGTAGATCTCCTGACGTCTCTCGCATGAATATACTCCTAGGATTCACATCGCTAGTCACCCTTCCATAGGGGAAAGAGCCTGGGATATCCCTCGAGAAAACAGAGCTGGAAGGGGAGAGTTACCTCACCAGGCTGCACACCAAGAGACTGTGGAAATCTGTAAATAATTTAGATTGTTATCTTCACAGACAGATGTCACAAGTTGAGATAGGCCTCAACCAAAACCTTGTGCTTTTACTCCATTCTTGTGCACCCAGAAAAGGAATAGCCAGAGTCTTGCCTTACAGTCTGTTATTTTTCTAAATCAGTAATTAATAACCTTGAATTCTGATCTGTTTTTTGCTCTCTCTCTTTTTCAGTATCCCCTGATCATCCTTCAGGTAAGAGATTCACTGTATTATGAAACATGATTTATTTCTCAGGACAGAGTTCTCTCAATGCCCAGAATTGAAATATTTGCCTAATATATTGTCACCCTAAGGGTGTATTCCTCCCGTGAGCCCAATGGGAGATCTGTGCAATTGGAACAAGTGCAGAATATTCCCACGTATGTTTAGAATGAGAGTCAGGCACTGAGCATTGCAGCAAATTGTCAATAAAGTGTTCCAGGAAAGGAAAGAAAAACAATTTCCCCCTCACGGGTACATTAGTACTATCATCTACGTGATGCTTCCTGAATTAGCTAGCCCCTCTCTAGTTTCCTTTTAAGGAAACAAGAACATCTGATTAGAATACAAAAAGAGAACAGGGCTGTTCATTTATATGATGATGCATTAGCTTCCTCACTCTTACAGGGAGGAGCCCTGGTTAAAGCAGATGACTGTGAGTCAGGAAATCTAGATTCTTTTCCCATCTCTTCCACGGACTCTATGTGTAACCTTGGACTGAACACCAGTGACTCAGTTTCCCCGTCTATAAAATAGGGATAATAATAATTGTCTATTGCATTTATTTTGAGGCTAAACTTCATAGTGTTTCTAAAGCATTTTGAGATTCCCCAGATGGATGGTGCTTTAGGAGTACAATATATAATAATAATAAATATATTGGTCTATACACTCCATTATGTTATATAGGAAATAAATTATGCTCTGTTGTAGAATAGAGGACTAGATCCTTCTCAAAGGTTTTTGGTGAAGAGTGTAAAACACAATAGTAAAAAGACATATATACTTAATGTACTTACCAACTTAATGTAATGTAAGTAATGTTCTTACTTAATGTAAGTACATTAGTAGATACATTACTTAAGTAAGTACTTTAAGTCAATAAAGTACATTAACGTACTTAAGTACATTGCTTAAGCACATGTAACTTACTTAATGTAAGTAATGTACTTACTTATTTAATGTACTCTACAGCATTTAAATCCAATACCTATATTTTTGTTTATGCCAGTTAACATACCTGCCTTCCCCACCTCACTACACTGACCATAAGGATAAGTGTCATTTTCTGTGCTGTCACAGCAAGGAGTACCTCTCCTTGAAAAGGGATTTCCCAGACCGATGTTAGCAGCTAAGTTACACAGAATCTAATGGTAATGGAATAGAGCAGGGTTGAGTAAATGCAAACCCACTTGCAAACGCTAGAGGGAGATGGAGGGAAGGAGTCACAGAACTGAGGGGCGTAACATGAGTGGCAGTTGTAGTGGTGTTGCTATATTTTGTGAGGGGGCTTGAATAAAGAATCCAGTTTAAATTTCCCTCTGTCAGATTATAGAAGACTGGCCGATGTGATGACTTCACCAGGGTTACCATGTATGTATAGGAGTTATCTTTCCCTGTAAGACCATGTCTTAGAAAGAACAAATGCAGATAATACCTAACTTTTATTCAGGGTTTTTCGCCTGTAGATCTCAAAATACTTTACAAAGGAAGTCAGTGTTATTATTCCTATTGTATAGATGGATAAACTGAGGCACTTAACAGTGAAGTGACTTGCACAAGGCCATCCAGCAGGCCAGTGGCAGGGCTGGGAATAGATTCCAGATCTCCTGAGTTCCAGTCTTGTGCTGTTTCTGGTAGATTGGCAGCTTGTGTATCCAATATCCAATCTAGCCTAACCTGAGATTAGTTTAATATACAAACACTCGAATCCTGGGAGACAACAGGAGTTCAGAGCACTCAGCATCTTATAAGACTATAAGCATCTATAAGACACATCTTCTATCTTCAACTAACCCCTCAAAGACAGGACAAGGTGTAATAAAGAAGATAAAGAGGAACTGATCACAGAACAAAAAAAATTGTATCTTAGATTCAAGTGGTTATGACTTGATCCAATTTAAAATGTGCACACAGAATAAACTCTAGACCGGTAATATATACGTGTGTGTGTGTGTGTGTATATATATGTGTGTGTGTGTGTGTGTGTGTGTATATATATACATTTTTATGCACGTGAGTAATCAACTGTTTGGTCAATTTACCAAGGATCATGGTAGATTTTCCGTCACTGGCAATTTTAAAATCAGGATTGGATATTTTGCTAAGAGATCTGCTCTAGGGATAGTTTTGGAGATGTTATGGCCTGTGTTACATAGGAGGACAGGCTAGACGATTACAATGATTCCTTCTGGCCTTGGAATCTGTGAATCTATGAACTGTAAAAGAAGGAAGGAAAAAAAGTGGGAGGGCCTGAAAGAAGATGATAAATGCATCTCTATTTATCTCCCCACACTCACTAGGATCCCCAGAACAATCGGATCTTTCAGTGGCTGGATGTGACATCTAAGAACGCCATTGTCCAGCTCTCGTTCCCGTTAATCCAAGAGCCAATCCTGGGGAGTTATACAATCATTGTCGAGAAGAAGTCAGGTGACAAAAAGTATCATTGGTTCACTGTGGAGGAATATGGTAAGAACCTGCAGTGGATCTCATCTGTACTAGTTAATTATGTGTTATATGGCCAAGTCCCACAGCCTGAGTCTATGAGGGGCTCTTTGTCAAACATAGGCATGAGGCAGAGCAGACCTCATACACTGTATAATAGTTACTTTTCCTATTGAGCTCACTGGTAAGAGAAAGCATGGAAGCAGGAAAGAGAGACTGAGGCCATGGAGGAGATGGATAAGTGATGAACATCCTGATAGATACCGAGGAATGCGGCCTAGTAGTCAAAGTAGAAGGCCAGGAGTCAGAAGTCTGGGTTCTTTTTCTGGCTTTGTCACTAAATTGCTGTGTAAATCTGGTCAAGTCGTGTCACCTATCCATGCTTCAGTTTCTCCATCTGTATAGTATGAAATAATATTAAGTTAAACCTCATATCATAAAATCATAGAAGGTTAGGGATGGCAGGGAACTCAGGCGAGCATCTAGTCCAACCTCCTGCTCAAAGTAGGACCAGCCTACACTAAATCATCCCATATAGGGCTTTGTCAAGCCACACCTCAAAAACCTGTAGAGATGCATACTCCATCATCTCCCTAGATAACCCATTCCAGGGCTTCACCACCCTCCTAATGAAAACATTTTTCCTAATATCCAACCTAGACATCCCCCACTGCAACTTGAGACCATAGCACCTTTTCCTGTCATCTGCCACCACTGAGAACAGCTTAGCTTCAGCATCCCTGGAACCACCTTTCAGTTGATGGCTGCTACCAAATCCCCTCTCTCTTCTCTTCTGCAGACTAAACAAACCTAATTCCCTCAGCCTCTCTTCCTAAGTCATGTGTTCCAGCCCCCTAATCATTTTGTTGCCCTCTGTTGGACTCTTTCAAATCTTTCTATACCTTTCCTATAGTGGGGTGCCCAAAACTGGTCACAGTACTCCAAATGTGGCCTCACCAGTGGCAAATAGAGGGGAATAATCACTTCCTGTGATCTGCTGGCAATACTTCTATTGATGCAGTCCAATATGTCATTAGCCTTCTTGGCAATAAGGGCACACTGTTGACTCATATCCAGGTTCTTGTCCACTGTAACCCCAGGTCCTTTTCTGCAGAAATTCTGCCTAGCCAGCTGGTCCTCAGTCTTTAACAGTCTTTAGCAGTCTTTAGCATGGGATACTCCCGTCCTAAATGCAGGAATCTGCACTTGTCCTTGTTGACTCTTGTCAGATTTCTTTTGGCCCAATCCTCCAATTTGTCTTAGTCACTGTATAACCTATCCCGATTCACCAATGCATCTACCACTCCCCCTGTTTAGTATTGTTTGCAAACTTCCTGAGGGTGCAATCCACCCCATCTTCCAGATCATTAATGAATATATTGAACAAAACCAGCCCTAGGACCAACTCCCGGGGCACTCTGCTTGATACTGGCTGCCAGCTAGACATCGAGCCATTGATCACTACCCATTGAACTTGATGATCTAGCTGGCTTTCTATCCACCTTATAGTCCATTCATCCAACCCATACTTTCTGTAACTTACCGGCAAGTATACTGTGGGATACTGTATAAAAAGCTTTGTTAAAGTCAAGCTAGATCACATCCACTGCTTTCCCACATCCACAGAGCCATTTATCTCATCATAGAAGGCATCAGATTGGTCAGGCATGACTTGCCTCTGGTGAATCCCATGTTGGCTGTTCCTGATCACCTTCCTTTCTTCCAAGTCCCTCAAAATGAATTCCTTGAGGATCTACTCCATGATTTTCCAGGGACTGAGGAGAGGTAACTGGTCTGTAGTTTCCTGGATCCTCCTTTTCCTTTTTTAAAGATGGGCATTATATTTGCCTTTTTCCAATCATCTGGGATCTCTCCCAACTACCACATGTTTTCAGAGATAAAGGCCAATAACTCTGCAGTCATATCAGCCAACTCCCTCAGCACCATCAGATGCATTGTATTCGGCCCCATGGACTTGTGCATGTCCAGTTTTTCCAAATAGTGTTGAACCTGAACTGAAGGCTGTTCACCTCCTCCTCATTCTGTGCTGCCCAGTGCAGTAGTCTGGGAGCTGACCTTGTCTGTGAACACAGAGGCAGAAAACAAGCATTGCGTACTTCAGGTTTTCCCACATCATCCATCACTAGGTTGCCTCCCCCATTCAGTAAGGGGCCCACACTTTACCCGACCACTTTCTTGTTGCTAACATACCTGTAGAAACCGTTCTTACTCTTCATGTCCCTTGCTAGCTGCGAATACAGTTCTTCTTTGACCTTTCTGATTTCACTCCTGCATGCTCGAGCAGTATTTTTATACACCTTCCTAGTCATCTGATCAAGCTCCCATTTATTGTAAGCTTCCTTTTGGTGTTTAAACTCACAGAAGATTTCTCTGTTGAGCTAAACTGGTCTCCTGCCATATTTGCTTTTCTTTCTGCGCATCGTGATGGTTTGGTCCTGTGCCCTCAAAAAGGATTCTTTAAAATTCTTGGACTCCTTTCTCCCCCATATTAGCCTCCCAGGGGATCCTGTTCATCAACTCCCTGGGGGAGTCAAAGTTTGCTTTCCTGAAGTCCAGGGTCTGTATCCTGCTTCTCTCCTTTTTAGTTTTTGTCAGGATCCTGAACTCTACCATCTCATATGACTGTGTGAGGTTGGTATTGTATGTTAGGCACTTACATATCCTGTGCTATAGAAATCTACAGTTATTATTGAATAGGAGGATACATAGCTTGATATCTGGCAGCAGTGCTGGACTGCAGGGCAAACAGGGTGAAAGGTTACTGTAAGCACCTAGAGAAATAAAAGCCACCAGTGCCTGATGATCTCTCTGGTATTTGTAATTTTATATGGAATAACTCCATTGATTTGTTTTCTCCTCATGAGTTTGGCAGCCCTCATTTTGTTGCTGGGACTTTCCCAGACAGGCTCTCCTGTGAGCTTCTTAGGCTGGGCTTTGACAATCCCAAGCTTTTGGGGGGAGCAGGGAGAGCTCCCTTCCCACCTGCTCCTTCACAAAACTCTGTTTTCAACCTACTGGGAGCAAGATGAAAAAAGGGAATCTTGGAGGTGCTTCATCACAGCTGAAAGCGACCTGGGGCAACAGATGAACTCATCATAGAAGATGGAGACAGAGACTTGTTAGTCTCATTTAATCAGTTTCCTTCCATCTCCACCACTTGCAGTCTGTACTCCAGGGCTTTATCCAGTTTTAAATGTCTCCTGTAGTAGGATGTCCACTTCCCTTGGGACACTATGCTCCTAACTTTTCTAATGGAGCAGTGCAGGATAGTGGATTAGCACTGCACTGAAAACTAGGGGATGTTGGTTCTATTCCCAACTGTTCTGCAGGGTGACCTTGGGCAAGTCACTTTAATCATTCTGTGCCTCAGTTTCCCCATCTGTAAAATGACACTTACATCCTTTATGTGCTTTGAGAGCTACACATGAAAATACGATATGTGTTATAATAGTAGTATTGCAGCTCCTTGTAAAGAAGAATGTTTCCTACTTTTAAATCTAAATTTTCCTTTTCTAAAAGCATCATCTCCTTATTCTTACTTATGCCCGTCTGTATCCTTCTAAACAATTGCTCTCTCTCTCTTTGGTGTTCTGCCCCTCAAGTGCTGATATAGTTAGTTTTCCCTGTTTCTTCTTTTCCCTTCACACCTACCATGTCTCTTAGCAATGATATTTGCCTTGCATTTTCAGTCTTGCCAAAGTTTGAAATGAAGATCGAAGTACCAAAGAGGCTCTCTTTCTTGGATGAAGAACTCAAAGTGAAAGTTTGTGCTGTGTAAGTATCAGAGTGGGGGGGGGATGTAAATTCAGATAAGCAGCATGGTCTTGTGGATGGAACACAAGACTGGGAAACAGAAACTCTTGAATCCTAATCCTGACTCTGCTAATGATTCACTTTGTGACCTAGAGCAGGCCACTTACCCCCTGCATCTGACTTTCACTCTCTGGAACATCCTATTGATGATATTCACCTGCACTGCACAGCAGGGGCTGCGAGGATTAATGTTTGCACAGCAGTTGGAAGTCACAAAGCGATATATAGGTACTAGGTATTGGGTTCCGTATTGTCAAAGAGACATGGAGGAAGGGGAGACAAAGCAAAGGAAGAGAACAGGAGAGGTACATAGGTTAATATATTAGGAAGTCTTGCATTAAGATCTCTATGTACTGCACTGTCACAGATCTACAGGGTCTGTGCTATCTCCCATTTTTTAAACAGCCTCTTGGAAGAACCCCTTCAAATGTTCCAGACCTCCAAGGGGCCCCACTTTTCCTTCAGGATGAGCCCCACAGCCTCACTGCCTCCGAGACTGAGACTCTGGGCTCCGGCACTCCTGCTTCATACCGTGAGCTCTGCCCAGCAAGTCCAACTGACACAGAGCGCCAAAGATTTGTACACTCTCCAGGGACCAGCACACCTCAGCGAGTATCTGCAGTAACACCAGGAAGCCCTTTCAAAACAGATTAGGGTTTAGTAGTCACCGGGGACAGAGTATCGGAAGTCCTTATCTTGGCACAGAGAAAGGAAGGCTAAGGCATAGTCCATCTGGCCAAGCCAGTGCCATTGGCTAACCAAGCTGCTGTGGAATCCTTTTCTGGTCTGTCTCTCTGTGCCTTTGCCAGCCCAGGTGGAGAGCAGCCTAGCCTCTCCCAGAAACCAGCTCTTTATCCCCTGCCCGTCACCTCCCAGACCTCGGTACTCCAGCTGGACACAGCTCAGCTTCCTGGCTGAGAGGTGTGGGATAAACCTCCTTCCTCTTGAGTGCTAGGTGTCAGTGTTCTGGAGGTTTCCACTGTCTTATTGGATTTGCCCTTGATGTGGGTCAGCCTCCGCCAATCCCTGAATGACCCATTAGGTCCATACCAGATGGCAAGGTGACACACACCTCATGTTTCCTGCACCACTGCAAGAATAGACTTAACTCTGTAGCCCCCACTGGGTAGCAATGCCCAGTACAGGGGCAACTGAGGCACACATGGGCTTCATAAAATATATTACAGAAAGTTCCCATTTCATCACGTGCACTGCCAAGGGGAAAGAGTGACGCAACCCTGCATAATAGTGCCCAGACAGGCACTTTCACGGGACATATCTTGTTCTGTGTAAGGCAGTAGTGGCATTTCGATGAGAAGCAATGCATGAGTTGGGAAAGATGTCCAAAGACAGAGATCTGCAGAACTAGCCTTATCTGGATTTTAGCTTTTAGTCAATAGTGTGTTACAGCCGGTATCGGTCTCCTGATAGCCTTGGCAACTGCAGTCATGTGAGCTGATTCCTCTTTGTGTTTCCTCCTCCTCTAGATACACCTATGGCCAACCTGTCCAGGGGAGAGTGCAGTTCAGTGTGTGCAGAAAGCACTATAATGACAAGTGTAATGAGACCCCCAAGGGAATCTGTGAAGCTGTTACTGCACAGGTATGATACGGGCCTGCACTGCTTGCTCTTCCTTCCTTGAAACTTTATCATCCAGGACATTACACGATGTTTGGAGGCTTTATTGGCCCCCTTTCCTTTTTCCTGGTGTGGGCCTAGAGGCGCTATCAAAGGAAGGCATGTTTGTCCCAATATCTCATGGGAATGGTTAGAGGCCCTTGGATGGGCAGAGGTTTTTTTTTTTAATACACTGTGGATGAATTTGGCCCATTATGTATGGGAGCCACAGAGAGATGGGTTAGATGGGGAGTGCGGTATTGTGCAGACAAATGCAATGACTGTTCTACTCTCGGCCTCAGATGCTACAGCCCGTTTCACTGAGTGGGGCACTTTGGCCAGGACACTGGGGTTTCTTCTTCAGAAATTCCCAGGGGACCTTTGACTTCTTCCAGAAAAGAAGAGACAGGATATTGATTTAACTGCACCACTACCAATGTTGCACTACACTGCAGTGTCAGCAAAGGGTGTGAATCTGCAACATCCTGTTCCAGGAATAGGAGTGCTAGCCGCTGAATTGTGTCCTATCAGAATTAACACCAGCAATGCCAGCCTGTTGACTCAAAGAGAAATAATCCCATTTCAGAGGAAGGGGTGGGTGAAAAATAGTCACTTTTTTGATAAACAGATCTGTATTGCTCTTGTTTATGTATTAAAGGCAACCCGCACAGGGTATACAACACTGTGCTTTGGGCCTTTTTGTTTTTATAAATTTTATTATGTGTAAGGAAGGCCAACAAGGTGTGATTCTTTGTTCTTCTTTTTTCCAAAAACATTTTTTCTGTATCTTCTTTCTCTCTCTCTCGCTCTCTCTCTGTCTCTCTTTCTTTCTTTCTTTTTTCTTTTCTTTTGTTTTACTTTGGAAATTCCGATTTTATCTGGCCTGGAAGTTTCCATCGAGGAAAGGAGAACTAATAAAATTCTGTCATTAGATGAGTTGAGAAAATGAAACTGAAAGTGGAAGAGAGTTGCAATCAGACTGTTAAAATTGTCTGGGCCAGATCTTTAACTGGTATAATTTGGTGTAGTTCCATTAAAGTCAGTGGAGTTTACTCACATGCTTTTAAATTAATCATATGCGTAAATACTTCACTGAATCAAGGCCAGAGCGCTCAGCACCTTGCAAGATTGAATTTTTGCTGAGTGAACTAAGGGCTTGTCTATATGGAAAGATACTCCAGAATAACTATTCCTGATTAACTCTGTGTGGACACTTTTATTCTGGACAGAGGCCTGATGTACACTTGAAAGTTAGGATGACCTAGCTACATTGCTCAGGGATGTGAAAAATCCACACTCCTGAGTGGCATAGTTAAGACAATCTAACCTCCAATGTAGATAGCGCTCCGTCAACAGAAGAATCTTTTATCAACCTTGCTACTGCCTCTTGGGGAGGTGGAATAACTACAGTGATGGGAGAACTCCTCCCCACAGCATAGGTAGTCCCATCCTGAAGTGAGACAGTGAAGCAGCTGTGCTACTGTAGCGTTTCAAGTGAAGAAAAACTCTAAGAGTGCCTCACTCCAAATTAGCGTAATCCATTTTATATTAAACTGATTCAAAATAAAGCACATTTGTTCCAGAATAAGGGTATCTACACATGAAGTTAATCAGGATAATTAATCCACTTTAAATTCACATGCTATTCCAGATTACCTTTCATGTGTAGACAAATCTTAAAATATCACTCAAGAAGTGTGTTTTGAAAGGAGATCTGAAGACACAGAGGAGCAGGACAGGGAGGCAATGTTTCAGTGGAGGGGAAGAAGGCACAGTAGTGACAGTGGTGGAGGGTTGGGTAGGTGTGGAGCAAGAAGGAGCAATAAAACAAGAGCAGAGAGGTAGGCATGGCAGATGAGAGCAGAGGTGATCTGCTATGATCTGCAGAGCTTCATAGATGAAGTCAAAGAGCCATTGCCCTTCAGAGCGCGGGGCTCTTTCCCATTACGCTCACTGGGTGGTCCCTTCGCTTTTCAGCTCGGGAAGGATGGCTGCATCACGGAGGTCATCAGCACCAAGTCATTCCAGCTGTATCACCCCAGGATGTTCAGATACCTTGACGTGGAGGTGATCCTCACAGAGGATGGAACAGGTAACTCTGACCAGAAAAAGGACTAGGATGTGGCTGAGGGAGGGGTGGGGGCTGCGGGCTGAGTTTGAGAGGCCGCTTTGAGAGCTAGCACTCTTTAAGAGGAATTCTTGGTAGCCCAGCATGAGACTCATTTCACCATCAAGTGCCATTTTATTAACACAATTATCCCTTCCAGGGAGCTGGAGCCTGCACTGGTCACTCAACGCAGCTTTCTTTAAAGCTATATCTTTCCCCCAGCTCTGATTCTTGTCTCTTCTTCATCCTTCTTCAGGCGTGCAGATTACAGGCTCTGACTACATTTCCATCTACCAGGCCAGGGAGAGAATGTGGTTTACGAACATGGACACATACTACAAAAGAGGAATTCCTTACTTTGGACAGGTAGGATGGCAAAGAGGGAATGTCCTGGACAAACTCTGGCGTTGCAGAAGTGGTCTCTGTGATACTGTTTATGTCCATCCCCCATTGCATTCGGGGCTTTCAGAGAAGATGAGGAAACCTGGCTGGATCATGAAATCTGGAGTTATCAGCAGGGGTCTGTACATTCAAAGTGACATGAGGCATGTTGGGATAAGGAAGAACATTTATGCCAGGGGGAAATGGATTTTGTTAAGGTACAAGATCAGTTACAAGCCCCTGATCACACCAGGTTTCACAAGCCAGGACCCTGCAAAGAACAGCCATTCCATCCCTGCAGGCCCAGGGAGCAAGGGTCTGGGGTCAGGATTTGAGCCCTGATCTCCCACTTGGTAGCATTTAATGTTCTGTGGTGCTTTGAACGGACCACTACAGAAGAGTCATGGCTGGTATTTCCTGACAGAGGCTAAGGAGAATATTTTATAAATAATCCTATATATAAAACTATCCTCCTCTCCTCCATGGCAGGAATATTCCTCCTGCCTTCCTTTGTCCCTCGTGTGAAGCTCTACAGGGAATTTTCCCTCCCTGCCCTTCACAGAATCCACACTAAATACTCTGACCTGTGACTGGTGCATGTGTCTTAAGTACACTTTACTCTTTGAGGCAACACCTGCTACTATACCTACCTTTATTTGTTCAGATCCAAGTAGAAAAAGAGGATGGCATCCCCGTTGCAAATGAGATCATCCGGCTAGAGCTCAATGGGAACCATGTGGCTGACTATACCACAAACGAAAAGGGCACTGCTTCGTTTTCCATCGACACCTCCGAACTCTTTGATCCCAGACTAAAGTTGACAGTAAGTAACTGAGATAACTAAGGGCAAAGGGCTCTATTCCCCAGAGAGTCATTCAGCTGGGCGAGGAGGGAGAAGCAAACAGGTATTCTCAGGGAAAATATTGTTCTCAGTGAGTTGCAATGTGTGGGGAAGTATCTGTTCTCCAGTGTCTCCTGCATCCGTGGGGAGTGTAAGTAGAGAAGAAGGAAGGAGAATTTTTTTGTTTTTAGAGGAACACAGTGGGCTTGTTTTCATTTGGTCTCCTAATCTTGATCCTGCAGCAACCTCAGATGTGATTATTTAAAAGGATGACATGAGGTAAATATTTACAAGAGAAAATGATGGTCAGCTGACTTTAATATGATTATTTCAACTGTCCAGCTCTATTCCCCCGTTGTGTATCCATCCCCTGATTGTCACCTCCACCTGAACACAGAGCTCTGCTCTCACTGGGCTGAAATCTCCCCTCAATGCCTGCAGCCCACCCCGCAGCTCTCCAGCTTGCTCTGCAGTTTGGTACTGGTACTCCTATGCCCCCTCAGATTTTGGTGTTGTCCCCAATTTTGATCCTGGGTTAAGTTGCATGGCTCCTTTGCATCTTACAGTTTCTTTGGTGCAACTTTACCCAGGATCAAACTTCTTGCTAGATTTTGTCACTTGGTCAAAACAGCCTGTAGAAACCCCAAGAGAGACCTGGCCAGGGACTGTCAGTGCTCAGAGGGTGACAGATTGAAGCCTTCAGTTCCTTCCTGCCTCCTCAGTGCAGAACCTCCTCCCTGCCTCTTTGTCTGTCCCTGTCCAACCTGGATGCACTGCCACCCAAACCAACTATTCCTTTTGATATTACATCTTTCCCTCCCTACCGGGCACACATGTCCCAATGCACATGCTCCCTCCGTTCTTTATTTTGCCCTTACATGGGGAAAAAGGAGGTGGTGGCAAATCCAGGCTGCCTGGGACTGGTGCAGTGCTAGCTCTCCAGAGTCCCCCAATAGCTTAAGCAGTCATAGCCAGCCCACAAGGATGTCCAGTGACCTGTCTGTCTATGCACACCAGAGAGGTCTGAATGGATTATTGACTCCACAGAGCTAGTGCAGGGTGCAGCCTAGCTGGATTGGACTTGCTGTGCAAGAATTGTTCCCAGAAGCTCATACACAAAATACCGGCAGAGCGATTAGACTAACTAGCCCCTAAAAACCATTTCCCACTGCTTTACACAGATTATCTTGGAAACAGATATGAAAACACTTCTGCACCAGCTGCCCTTTGACACTTACATTTCCTCTTCATTAAATCCTGTTTGCTTTTTTATCTCTCTCTCTCTTGTCAGGCCACATACGCAACAGATGACTGTAGAGACTCTGGCTGGATCGACACTTATGAACATGAGACCGCATACTACATCCAGCGCTTCTATTCCCGCACTAACAGCTTTGTGAAGATTGAGCAGGTCCAAGAGAAGTTGAGCTGTGGTCAGCAGAGGGCGATCATAGTGCACTACAGTTTGAACAAAGAGGGATATGGAAATACCACCACTGTGAACTTCTACTACATGGTAAATGTTAGGTGTCTGCGCTGCTTCCCTAAAAGCCTCTTTACCTTTAACCTCGGTTGAGTATTGATCATGTCAGATATATAACCTAGACAAGCCAATGATAAAAAATCAGAACTGAGCCATTATCTTGTCAATGGGTTCCACTTGGGCTCTGCCCATTTAAACCTTGAGCCAATTAAACATTGATCTCTCAAATCATCCAGAGTACCGTGAGCTCCAGGGAGTGGAGAGCTGAAAATTACCACCAGGGGGACTCTTCCTCAGTCTGTCGTGCTGCCCAAATGCCAGGCAGCAGATGCCAGGACTAGAGTTTCAGGAGCAGGTTTGGGAGACATTGGCAGAGCTGTGTGGGGAGGCCGGGGCTGGAATAGCAGAGGGAGGAAGGGAGCTGCAGGGCAGGACGGAGAGGCATTGATACAGTTGTGTGTGAGGAATGGGGGAAATTAGCACTGGGTCTGCCTACAACTATGTCTCACTATCATGAAGCTATACATCCCTTATTTCTGTGAGCATCAAACTTTACAACCCTGTACCACAAGTTGTTACTGAATAAAAGATATTTACTACTAGACCAATGAAATCAATTGGACTTTCTCTCATTCTGTCTCATGGTGTCTTTCTGTGCACAGGTGAAGGCAAAAGGCAAAATTGTTCTCCATGGTCAACAGCAAGTCAGCATCAGCGATGGTAAGTGCTGAGATGTTAGCGTTAGAAAAGAAATATGTGAACTCCAAAGCAGAAGTATCTTGTGTGAAATAGTCTAAAAACTGAGTACAGCAGCTGTCTGGAACCTGTTTCCAGGTTAGTTACTAGACCTATCTGACATAAGTCACAATCAGGGCATTATTAGCCCTGAAAGGGACCATTAGTGCATCATGTGGGTCCATCCCCTGGCATTACAGCCAGATTCATCCCGTTGTTCCTAAACTGAATGATTAGCTGGGAATGATACTTGATGTGAATTTGTCCCTTTCTTTCTCTTTGATTTCTCCTTAAGGGATGTTAGCAAACTGTTCCCTATGACTAGTTACTATTCATCATTTGACTGATCACCTAGTCACATAATATTATTTCTGATTCCTGATTGGACACCTAACCGGTCTTTAATAGTTGGTTTTCAACATTAAACTTGTGCATGTTTTACTTCTGGTGTAACAGAAACACCCAGGTTGTGTATTTCTCACCCCTTCTCATCCTCCAGGGGCTTCTGTAATACACTAGTCCAGCACTCAGAAGGCTAGCTCCCTCTTATGATGATAACAGCTTGCTGCTATCTCAGCCTGCTAAGGGGGCTTGCCTTTAGCTCAGGTGCCAAAGGTCCTGAGTTCAATCTCTGTGGGCAATGTTGTCAGTGTGTGCCTGGCTTGTAGCACTCACAGGCATGTTTTCCTACCCAGAAGTGAAGCTCCTAGAACTCCTTTCTGCCGGCAGCTCCCCTCACACTGTGCCTGGTGCTCAGCATCTTGATACTGGCATGTGGCATCTCCCCGAGGGGAGCAGTTCATGGGGGGTGAGAGCTGGGGTTCCAATAGCCAACAATCTCATTTTAAAGAAGCTTTTAGCTTACAGGCAAAGAAGCAGTTCATCCACTGAAGCCCTGATTCCTCCTGTCTCTTCTCTTCGCTTTCCTACTACTGGTTTCCTGTTCCCCCTGCAGCTCCCAATGGCATGTTCTTCATCCCGCTGGCTGTCAGTGACAAGCTGGCTCCCACTGCCCGGATGCTGCTCTACACCGTACACCCTGGTGGAGAGCTGGTGGCTGATAGCGCCAGATTCCAGATCGAGACGTGCTTCAGGAACAAGGTGAGAACAAGGAAAGGGCAAAGATATCTGGGAGACTGACCAAGTGAACGCCAGGGATGAAGGATAGTGGGGAGATAGGAGATGCTTATATAGGGGACACGGATGGATGTTCAAGCACAGTGAGGGCTGCCATTGAAGCTGGGGCGAGAGATGAGCAGGGATGCTTTGTGGGCCCTAGAACAGGACTCTGGGAGATTCTGTTTGATGGTGAGGCCTTTGTGCTGCAGAGGATGGAAGGGGGCTGTGGTCAATGGTGAGATTAAAATTTACCCACCAAAATGATTCTCCTAAGGGGTTCTGATTTCTCTGCTCAATACCAGGTCGAATTGCAGTTCTCAAAGCAGCAGGGGCTCCCGGCCTCTAACGTCAGCCTCCACCTTGAGGCTGCTGCCAACTCCCACTGCGCCCTGCGGGCTGTGGATCAGAGCGTCCTGCTCCTGAAACCTGAGAAAGAGCTGTCTGCTGACACTGTAAGTCTTGCTGCAAATTCTCTCCTCTTTCTACTCAGAGATGTGCACAGTATTGGGCTTCCCAAGAGGGTTTATAGCTTAACATGGCAGGGAAGCGCCAAGGAACAATTCTGACTTCTGCTTCATTACTATGCTTCTAAAAATCCTCTGGCCAGCAGCCTTGCACTGAGGTATGACAGGATGTAGCTGTGGCCACAGACTCTGAAGCCAAAAGAGAAATCTACAATTGTGCTGTTGTTATTGCAATGGCTTTGTTCCTTTTTCGCAACTCGTGGCTATCTAGTGACGGCTCAGAGCTGGCCCGTTGGATTCGGCACCAGACAGGGACTCAAAACACCTGGCCCTGCCAGTGGATTGCTGGGTGATCTTGGGCAACCCTGAGTGCCCCTGTCTTCCCATCTGTACAATGGAGATAATGACACAGACCTTCTTTTGTAAAGCGCTTTGAGACCTACTGATGAAAAGCGCTGTATAAGAGCAAGGTATTACTGTTATTTTATGGAAATTATAATACTTATAATTGGTATATAACTCTAGGGAAATGAAGGAATAGGTGATGGCTCAGGTGCTGTTGGGACTTAAAGGCACTTGTAGGGCTCCCTCTCAGATACTGACATTTACCCACGTTCTGATTTCTCTGTTACTTACCGTGATTCCTCTTTTCTGCAGAAATAGAAATTTAATTGACTCAAACTGGGCTAAGGGCTGTATAGGAACTGCTATATAAATCAAGATAATCAGTGGCCAGACCAAATGTTTCTTTTGGGAAAAGCAGGGTATAACGAGATCTGAATTAAGAGAGAGACCAACTTGAATTCTTGTAGTTCAGTTCTATCCTTACAAGTAAGTGATTATGTAAAAATGGCATTTTTTTACTCAAGTAGGCTTGCTTGTTGGGCCTGATCCAACACCTGTAGAAGTCAATTGAATATTTCAGTGAACTTCAGGGGATTTTGATTTCAGGACCCTTGTGCAGAAACATTCAAACTCATGCCTACTCACTTTAATGAGAAAAATATGTTTGCTGATTTTTGCTCCTGTTCACCCTGCACAGCTCAGAGAAAAGGAGGTGGAGTCTATTCCTTCTTGTGCATCACCGTCATAATTTTGTACTAAATTTCAGCCAGTTACAGCTGTGCAAACCTCCTGCAAGCAATGGGATTGCACGGGTGTCACCAATGGTCTGCACCATCTGCATTACTGGTGAAGATATGCAAGAAAGAACAAAAGTTGACGCTCACATCCCAGGGCGAGTCTGTGGTGCTAGCAATTTGAAAAAGAACCTGGAATTGCTGGGAAACAATAAACATGGAGCCCCTGTTGCCATTTTTACAGAGTCACTTTTCAAAGAAGAACCACACTATAACAGAGGTGGTTTTCTCATAAAGTTGGCGCATACTTGTGCTGTATACATTGGAGGAGATTTCTGAGGTGGTCTCTTAAAGAAGGAGGTTGCATAATAAGGGCGGTGTCTTCTTCACTGTGTTTTCTCCCTTGTGATCTCCAAAACCACTGTTAGTCCACTCTGTATTAAGAAGCTGAGCATGTGGATCTCATACAGCCTGAAATAAACCAGGACAGTTTTCTCACTGAGCCCCGGCACGTCTTGGATCTCCTTTGAAGTGCAGAGGGGGCCAGCTTGGAGTTTGCTCAGGCCTGGTAATTTTCAGTGACGAATCAGGATTTTACACCATTCTGAGATATTTCCTTGTGCTCACCTGATTTCATCCCTTCCCACCAGGTATACAACCAGCTCCAGATTCAAGAGTTTTATGGCTATTACTACCGGGGGCTCAACCTGGAAGATGACAGCAAAGAGTCGTGCATCCCAGTCACAGACACCTTTTTCAATGGTTTATACTATCTGCCTGTGAACGTCACTAATGATGGGGATGTTTATGAAGTTTTCAGGGTATGTCTTCTAAATGTTTCCCCAATATTACTGCCATTGCATTGGCTCCATAAAAGGGGCATCAGAAGAGAGGAAAGCTGTAGAGGAATTACATCTCAGATCTTTAAGCCATGCTCATGCAATGGCTCTCCACTGCTAGGGGGAAGTCGGATTCTTTGGAAATATCTGTCGTATCTCAGGGTGTCCTTCACTCTCCCCTTGCACGGATTGTTGTTTCGACTGTCCCCTGAATTATGCTTAGTTATATTCACTGTGATTGAACCCACAGTGGGGTAGGCATTTTTTAAAGAAGACACAATCCCTGTTCCTAGGAGCTTGCTGTCTCAAAGACAACTGATAACATCCACTCAATGTGCAGCATTGGTCACAGAGGCTAACAGAATGTTAAGAACTATCAGGAAAAGTATAGAAAATGAGATAGAAGCTATAATGCCACTGTATAAATCTATGGTCTGCCCACACCTTGAATAATGTGTTCAGTTCTGGTCATTCCATCTCAAATAGGATATAGTGGAACTGAAAAACATTCAGAGAAGGGCAACAAAAATGATCCAAGGGTATGGAATAGCTTCTGTCCAAGGACAAACTAAAAGGATTACTGCTATTCAGCTTAGAAAAGAGACTCCTAAGGGGAGGATATGACAGAAGTTGATAAAATCATGAGTAGTGTGGAGAAAGTAAATAGAGAAGTGTTGTTTACCCCCTTCACACAATACAAAAACCAGGGGTCCCTTGATGAAATTAATAGACAGCAGGTTTAATACTAACAGGAGCATGTGTTTTTTTTCACACAGTGCACAGCTACCCTGTGGAACTCATTGCCAAAGAATGTTGTGATGGCCAAAAGTATAACTGCATTCAAAAGAGAGTTGGATCAGTTCATAGAGGATAGGTCCCTCAATGGCTATTAGCAAAGATGTTCAGGAACACAGTTCAGTTCTGGAGGAAGGCTCTAAACCTCTACCAGAAGCTGGGAGAAGACAGGGGTGGATTACACGATAGTTGCCCTATTCTATACATTCCCCCTGAAGCTCTGGTATAGGCCACAATTGGAGACTACTGGGCAAAATGGGCTATGGTCTGATCCAGTATCCAGCTCTTATGTTCTTAATTAAAAGAATCCAGTATCCAGCTCTTATGTTCTTAATTAAAAAATGAGAAATGATAGGGGAAAGGTATACAGCAGACAAGTGGAATGGGCAGGTAGAGAGCCATTGGTTCCACTTTTTGCTTCTGTTTAGCACACATGAACCACCCACAGCAGCTCTAGTTAGTGGTTACTAGCTTGCTAATTCATTGTTGACATCATGGTAGCTGTGGGCCTTGAGGAAGGAAATGAATGAAAAAACTAATGACCTGGGCTGAAATCCTAGCCCCACTGAAGTCAATGTGAGTACTGTCATTGACTTCAATGAAGCCAGGATTTCATCCCTAGTGCTAGCTCAGCAAAGGTGTTCTGTGTCTAGAGGGCAGCATGGAGACCATTTCAGGAAACTGGTCACAGATTATATTAAGGTTCCATGTATATATGGTTTATAAGGATTAATAATCAATATTGTAAGAAAGTTATGGACATGAGTAGTATGTTATAGATGGTTATGAGCACATCAGAAGAAGGTGATATAGATTATTATAAACCATGGTTATAAGCAGTTTATTGACCTGTTGGACTCTGTAGCAATCTATAACAGATTATCTTTACATGAAAATATTTATTATTAATGATATATGAATTCAAATGCTTACTAATAGTGAATAAAATGACAGAAGTGTGGAGTGGTTTGGGAATGATTTATGAACCAAAAAATTCATCAGACCTTTGGCTCATTAATATACAGCCAACTCTGTCACTCATGTAGCCATCTAAATCTACGTATTTATGTCCTGCTTCACCATAATATTACAGTTCCCCCATGGATAGCTCAGTACTGATCCCCTGTGCAGACCAAACTTGTGGAGTTGAACAATTTATTCGCTTCTACCAGGCCTTTTGCCTTCTCAGCTGTGGGTTGTCCCAGCCACACAAGAGATGCCTGATATTTATACTCTTCCACAGGCAAGGTGCTTCTAGTTATGAAGGGACTTGTTTTGTCTAATAAAATCCAGAGATTAGAGTCAGAGTTAATGCTGCATCTTGTTTTGAAGACCTTATCTAACCTCACTCCTCTCCTGTTAGCCACGTGTCACCATGACTCCTCTTCTCCGGCTGGAACGGGTTGACCTGAGATCCAGTATTGATGTTCTTGACTGAGCAGCAGGTGTCACCATCACATAGGAAAGGGCTGGAGATAAAATGAGTAATAGTAACTTGCGACATTGCATACAACAGGAAGAAAATGACTGCAAGGTGGACATAAAGGGGAAAAAAGAGGGGAGATAAATGGGATCTACTGCTTCCTCCACAGGATGTGGGAGAAATGATGCTATTTGGTTGTAAATTAATACACTGAGTGAGCAATATAATTAATTGTTTTATTATTTTATTTTAAGAATATGGGTCTAAAGGTTTTTACTAATTCTACAATACGGAAGCCAGTCCTGTGCCCATCTGACAAATGCCCGGAAAAGTCCAAGCCTGAACATTCTCTCGCTACGGGAGCTGCTGGTAAAGATAATGTGTAAAAAAGGGATGGACTGAATGGCCTGGGAAATGGGATATGGTATTTTCATTTTGATGTCACTACTTCCACTCAGGCTGCCCCTCAAAAGTGTCTCCTGTGTAGAATGAATTGTCCAACCAGTGTATCTAGTTCCTAGTGGGACAAGTCTCCATGTCATGGTTTGCCTCAGTTGGTCCCCCCTTGGCAATTTCTGCAGAATGGCCAAAGGACTGAATGGAGTCTGAACTCAGCTTGCGTGCAGGGGAAAATGAGGGAAAGGCTGCAATGTTCTCTCTTTTCAGAAGATGATAAAGATTTCATCCTCCAGGGTTTATTGGTTCGGAGCTCTTCGCAGTCTCAGAACTGACCTAATATCTACACAAGGAAATATCAAAATATAACATATAATATAGATAATATATAACCTTTTTACAAAGGAGGATAAATATTCTAATTATCCCTCTCTGTAGACCAGGCAATTTGGAAGTACCATATGCCTCATACTGCAGATGGGAAAACTGAGGCACAGACAAGTTAAATGACATGCCAAATCCTACATCTTGGCAGGGGGTTGATGATGCTTGATGAGCACTGTAGTCCCTTCTAACCCGATGGTTCTATGACTTGCTCAATATCACAAGCAGGTCAGCAGCGGAATTGGGAACAGAACCCAAGGCTTGACTCCCAGTTCTATGCTTTAACCAACTGAATCACAGTAGCTGTCCTGTGGATATGATATTCAGAGGCAACTGTCAGTCACAGCCACACCTTTAACTAGTTTAAATAGTTTACATTCAAGTCGGAGTCCTGGATAGGTCCCCGAGGCTCTTTGTAGCGAATGCAGCTCTGGAAGTCACCTCTCCAGCCTTTGCCCCACCTTTGACTATAGAACAGGGCCTGGCACAGATCACAGGAAATAAGTCCCTCCAGTTACTCTAACTAGCCAGTGGACGTGACTGACTTTCCCACAAGAAAAAGGTGGAAAATAGCCAGAAAGTGTAAAATAAGGGAGAAAACACAGGAGTGGAGAAGTTGAGGGAAACCTAAGCAGTTACTGTTTTCTAACTTTGCCAGTTGGAAAGCAGAAAATGAGAATAGTTTTCCCCCACCATACTTCCTTATTTTTTAGAATTTTCTTTCAAGAAAAACAGAATTTCTTGGTGGGAAAAATACCATGGGAAAAAAGTCCTTTTTTCCCTCAGCTCAGACCATGCTCGGTGGATTTTCCCAGCAGATCCCATAAGATATCTAAACTCTACCCTCCCTAATATGACACATTTACCATATATACAATTCCTTTCTTCACCTCTAGACAATGCAAAGCTTTCTGGTGGCTCTAATGTGATAAAGACAGTTCGGAAATTCTTCCCTGAGACCTGGATTTGGGATCTAATTTCCGTTGAGTGAGTGATCCTCTTCTTTTCTTTCTTGTCTATTATAAGGGTCTGTGAGTCACTGCCCTGTGTTCACTGGAGATCAAAAGGAAGTTCATGGAACATATTGCTGCTTCCCAGACTTCTATGTTCTTACCATTGTTGTCTTCCTTCCTATTCAGTGACAGACAGACTCCCATATTTTACCCATCTCCAAGCCCCTGGAGACTGACAGATTCAAAATTATGCCCTGTTGGAACTTTACCTGGCCCTCATTTTCAGTACAATGCAGGGCTTTAATTTTCTGGTCACCGATATGAACCTTCACTTTTACCTCCAGTTTAACAGCTTTTTCTGAAACCTAAGTGGGAAAGGAGAATATTATTTCAGCTTGGGAGACTCTCCTATTACTTATCTGAAAAATATCCTTTGAACGGTCAGGATCTTTTCTCACTTTGTCTCTTGTGCCTTTAGTTCTAATGGAAAGGCCAGTGTTTCGTTCACCATCCCCGACACCATCACGGAATGGAAAGCCAGCGCCTTCTGCCTGGAGCAGGAGGCTGGGTTTGGCATATCCCCATCTACCTCCCTGACGGCCTTCCAGCCCTTCTTCGTTGATTTGACCCTGCCCTACTCCGTTGTCCGAGGGGAAAAATTTAATTTAATAGCTAATGTCTTCAACTACCAGGGCAAATGCATCCAGGTATAGCATGTCCTTTCTCTTTCCTTCCTGAGCCCCTTCTAGTAGGTGTTCCCAGAAAAGCACTACCTCTTGCAGCTAGAGCAGGAGGTAGCAGCAGTGCAGGCCTAAGCATTGACAATCCCATTCCAAGCACTCTGCCTTCTTTACACTGTCTTCCTACACAGAAGCGGAGTGACTTTTTTTTAAAGCTAGGCCTGTCTGCTGTATGCTGATCTGTCCTGTAATGGAGAAGGGCCTCACTGTAACTGAGAACTCACTCCGACTGGTATCTACATCCTGACCCAACCCCCATTTCAAGGTTATATCACTCTGTGATCCACTGATGGGGTGTGGGTGTCCATATCTCTCTGGCTGGCCCACAGAGGATAAGAGCTGTCTATTTATCCACAGATAATGAAATTTCACTTTTAATTTATGTGGTAAGGACTTGTGCTTTTAGTGCAGAAGCACAGGGTATACTGTGTTGCAGGCAAACACAGCATCCACTGAATGCTCAATAGTAGCTCTCATGGCGCCTCAGACATTAGAATCTGTTTATTTACGGAGGGCTTGTCTGCACAACGAATTAGTGTGCAGCAAGCCAGGCATGAATTTACAACGCACTAGCTTGCTCTGCACTAGCTGGTCATGGGGACCCTGCTGCCACAAATTTAAAGCTCCATGGTGTTCTTTGGGGAGCTGCTGTTTAAAATGGGAGCACGTCAAAGCGCAACACAGAACTTTTCATGGCAGCAGGATGCACACCGGCAATTAACACATAGAATGCTTGTGCATTGTAGATTCACATCCTGGCTTGCCACGTACTAGTTCACCATGCAGACAATCCTTCAGAGAGGATATTAGCCAGGGGATTGGAATAAGTCCTTTTGAAAAGTACAATTTGCTTTCTACTTGAATGGCCACTGTAGAGGGGCATAAGGGTCAGGGTTTATTATCTCCTCTGAAGAATGTCCTATCCCTCCTACCTATCTTGTGCCTTTCCACCCCAGGACAGCTCTCAGCTGACATCAGTGGGTATGCAGCAGAATCAGTGAGAAAAGATTTCCTCTGGAGGAGATCAACAACTGCTCCTCTTGTCCTCCAGCCTGGCATTAGGAACAGCCTGGACAATGTTATTTTTTTCTCCTTCTTTCAGGTCAGTACCACACTGGAAGATTCCAGGGACTACAAGATAGAGCCCCTTTCCCAAGAAGGTAACACAGCAAGGGTGTGCGCCAATGAGAGGAAAACCTCCACCTGGACTATCATCCCCCCAAAACTGGGTAAGTTTCTCTGCCTCTGTCACTCTAATGGCACATTGCTGATGGGTCCAGTCACACTCCAGAACTCTGTCACACGATACCCTGCCCGCTAACCTACAGACAGGAACTACTGGGAAGTTCTGATAACAGTACCAGACTTCAGTGAAGCAGCTCAGATGAACTATTCTGGCACAATCTCTGCAGGCACACGGTAGGCCCCTGTGTTCTGCCTCTGCTCTTGTTCCTGACAGTTCATTCCTCTCATGTCTCAGAAAGGACCATTCAGCTCATCTGGTTTTATCTGAAACCTTTGCATGAGTCCACTTGCCTAAGGTATTTTTGAGCGCAGTCCCCACCCCTGCCCAAGCTTGGGAGCTTGCCCCATTTCAAGAGAGAATTTTAAATGCCTAAGTCTTGCTCTTAACTCACCAAAACCCACAAACAGCTAATACTTTAAGGGTTAGGGCCTGGCCACTGAACATTTGCACATCAGCAACCACGATTAGAAATTATTCAGTAATAACAAAACATGCTAGGAATATGGGACCAGACCCTGGTGTAAATTGGCATAGCTCCATTGACTTCAGTAAGACTCCAACTGAGGATCTGGCTTGGTTTTCAATATTTTCTTGTCAAAAGTAGCCTTGTGTGAAATGGTTTGGAGATTTAATACGTGTAGAAAATAGGAAGTATGACATTATTTTTTAACTTGCAAAGACTTCCTTACAGACTTCACTGTTACGGTCCAAATTTCTTGAAAGGATCATTTTTAAAGTCCAGAAATAAAAACAACAGATTGATCGATTTACTTCAAACTTGCATTAAAAAAGTCTGATGTGTAAACAATTTTACTGAACTGAGAGTGTAATCATGGTATCTCAAAAGCCAAAATAATGTTTCTATCCAAAATTACAGCTGAGTAAAAGGAAGGCTTATAATAGATTCCTGGCTGCAAGGTTAACAATGGAAAAGCTACTGTGTCTCCATAGTAATTTAATTTTTATTAAGTTATATTTTGTAATGGTTAGAAAAGTTTTGGCATCTTCTTCCAAATTTCATGTTGCTGGTACTTGCAGGGGTTAGATGAAGTTCTGCCAAGCTGCCCTGAAAATGTCAGGAGGGCAGGATTCACCAGTAGTTATTTTCTCATTAGTGAATTCTGTCTGTGATGAGATGTCTTAAACAACAAAACAAGTGACCCGTCTGGAGTGTTCCCAGAATTCATTCACACTGCTGGGCTGTGTTGGAAGGTATTGAATTTCCCAGAGGTCCTTCAGGCCACCCTAGGAGGAGTGTATTAATACCAGTGTAATTCTAGGCCTTTAGGATTAATTTTCTTCCTTGGGTTCGGCGGGTTTCTTTCAGGTAATGTGAGCTTTGCTGTTACTGCTGAGACAAAGTCAAGTGGCACACCTGAGGAGGAGATACAGCGCGTGGACACTGTCATGCAAATGCTGTTAGTTGAGGTATGATTAAAAAAATCACAACTCTCTGGGAGAGAGATGTGGTCTCTCTGGGGAATGTTTCTTTTTTAATTTTATTTGATTCTCCCTCTCTAAAATATCCTGTGAAAGCATCAAGCTATTTTTTCCCCCACCTATCTTGGGCTAGGCTAAAAGTAAAGCCAGCTTGCTGATCTGGTTAAGTTTGGCCCTGACTGTCTTACCAAAATGCTAGCTGTTCTGGGAGAAGCCTGTGATCCTTGGAGGAACTAGTGAGCCAGGCTGCAAACCACAGAGTAGTTATGGCATCCAAGTTAAACTCACTTTCTCTAAACTAGTTGCCAAACACTCTACCAACATAGCCAGTACAGGAATTTCACCTCCCCCGTATCTTGTAACTGGACCCACTTGGTTGGATTCTGCTGTCAGTAAAGCCTTATACCCATGCAGCAACAATGAAGCCACCACATATTGTCAACAGACACAAAATCAGGGACCATCGCCACCGAAAACTCAAGACCTTTCACTTGAGCTAAATGAGCACCTCCCCTGGCTATGTGTAAGGAGCAATCTGTCTTGTCCTCTGGCCCACAACAGTGACACATGGTCACAGCCACATAGCCAGAGTGGTTACAGTGGCCATCCATGGGCTTTCCCAGATGTAACTGAGGATAAAATTTGCGCTAATTTATGATATCCGGCATATAACATGCGAGACATCTGGCAGCCACATCTGGAACCAACCCCTCATGGGGCCAACATTTGCCTTCATTTAAACCTGTGGAAGCCCAATGAAGTCAGTGGGGAGAAAATGATCTCAGACTTTGGGGAAGTTCTTGTCCACACGTTTGGTGCCTTTGGCCCATTTCTATAGTGATGCAGCAGGGGCAGGATTTGTCCTGTGATCTGTAGGGCAGCCTTTGCACATAAGGAAGTTAGAACGATGACCAGTTCTCCTCAGCTGTGGATTTCTTCTGACCACCTTCCAGCTGCCTCCCTGGAGGAGACGAATGCTCCACAAGGAGCAAAGGCTTCTGGGTGCCAAGAGGGAGGGAGTGATGCTCCCAGAATGGAAGGGCGGTCACTTTCACTCACATGTCTGGGGGCAGCCTGTTTACAATGCTGCACTCTATAAAGATGTGCTTTCCAGTGTTATTTTGTTCCTGATTTCATGGTTATGTCCTGTAACTCTCCTCTTCTCCCTCTCCGCTTCCCTGCTGCCGACCAGCCTGAAGGCATCAAAAAGGAAGTGACCCAGAGCTCCTTCATTTGCACAAAAGGTAAGGGCATCTCTCCAAATTCCCTCCTGTGAGGCAGGCCTGCATACAAATTCAGCAAATGACCATTATAGATGAGACTTCCAGATTAAAGCACTTTTCAACCAGTGCCCTTCTCTGCTCTATTAACGACCCCTTAGTTCTTTGGAATTGAAAGCATTGTAGTCTTATTATTCATTCGGTGGTTGGCTGGTTGCTTTTCACATGCCACTCCTTTTGGATAATTAAAATAGTGTAGTCAGTTTCACTTCCAGGCCCTCAGGCAGTAACACCAAGACTGCCATGTTTGGGTTACAAACACTTGCCAGGTAATGATAGTGTGCATGTACACAGCTACCCTCCAATGAATAGAATTAAAACCACTCAACTGTGTATCGTAGGATGTGTCTACACTGTAACCAGCGATGTGAGATAGCACATGTAGATTTACCCAAGCTAGTTTAGTCTAGCTACGTCAAATAACAATAATAGTGAAGCTACAGAATCATCAGCTAACCACTCGAGTACATATCCAGGGACCCAGGTGAGCTTTTACAGCCCGTGTTGCTGCAGTTTCCCTGCTATTGTTACTCCAGCTAACTGGATCAAAGCCACTCAGGTATGTCTATCTGTGCTGCAGTCACACCTCTGATGGAAGTGTATATGCTCTTCATATTGTGAGGAAGGGTGGTCGTGTGGTTATGGCACTGGACTAGGAGTGAGGCTTCTCAGCTCTGCCAATGAGTCAGTCTGCCAATAAATCACATCACCTCTCTTTGCCACACTTTTCCCATCTGGACTGAGGATAGTAATGCTGGCCCAGCTCACTTGGGAGGCGTGATGCTTCAATAGTGTGACAGTTGTTGGAAAGAAGGTACTATAAAAGTGAAAGTGAATGACTGAAAAACCAAGATTTACTGTTATTATATTTTACCAACAGGCAGAGCCATCTCTGAAACTGTGTCTCCGAAGCTGCCAGCAAACCTAGTGCAGGGATCAGCCAGAGCTTCTTTTTCTGTCCTCGGTAAGATTAATGTTTATACTAAGAATAAAAGTCTTGATTCTCCCTTACCCTTGTGTTGTCACTGAAACCAGTGCAAAGCGAGTGTAGAGTGGGTATACTACACTGTCACTCTGAGTTGTTAGTGTTTCACACCCACTTTGCACAGCTGTAAATAAAATTCAGAATATTTTGTTCAATAAAAATCAACCTTGTTGAAATGACAAGAATGTTTTGATAATGTTGAAATAAAAAGGCATTTAGATTTTTTCTGGAACAAAACTTTTGGAGGTTTGTTTTGTGGGAAATCTTGAAATTTCATTTATTTTATTCCAACTAGGAATTGGTATTTCAGAATTTCCCACTGAATGGGAATTCCAGGCTCTGAGCATAACCAATAAATACAGAAGGTGCAAGGCAGTGAAAATGCTGAACCATAAGAACTGCTGACCTGAAATTAATTAATATAACTTTGAACTTAGGCTCGTTCTTTAAAAAGTATCTTTCTGGCTCTGCAATGCAGCTGGCCCAGTGAGCAGACTTGAGGAGTGACTTCTAGCAATGACATATCCACAGGCCAAACACTGCTCTCAGTTACACCCATGCAACTACTGAAAGTTAATCTCTTTGATATTGAAGCATGGGCAGCATGGGCTCAGATTTTCTTTACTTCCCTATTTGTCTCACTTGCCTGCAGCTACGTATTTTAAAATGAATGGCCAAAGAAGCCACCCATGTGGAGAGATGTGGGGATTTCTCTTTCTCCCCCAGGCTTTGTGTTCCGCGCTATAATTTCTCTTTCAGTCAGTCTCTATCTGTAAATTCATAATCCGATAGTATAAAACAATGGCTAAAGTAATGTATTAAATACCAACTCTGCACTCTACTGACTCCCTTTTTCTGCCAATCCTCAGGGGACCTTCTGGGCATGGCCATGAGGAACATGGAGAATCTCCTCCAGATGCCCTATGGCTGTGGGGAGCAGAACATGGCCCTGTTCACTCCCAACATCTACATCCTGGACTATCTGAATAAGACAGGGCAGCTGACTAAGGAGATTGAATCCAAGGGTATCAGTTACCTAACAAGCGGTGAGAAATATTAAGATTCCTACCTCTAAACCTGTGGCTGATTTGCTGAAATGCCATTTTAGCTCCAGTGTACATGCAAAAGTTATTGATGAGTTAGATAGCCCCAGAGGAGTTCATGATGGCACATTACAGGACACAAGCAGTTAGAATTCATAGCTGGTGAAATCATTCACCAAAATTGCTTTTATTCTTTAGTCCAAAATTCTTCAGCCTCCATTTATCAGAGAACAAAAGAGCTCCATTATTGGGGTTAGATAATATGTTTTCCTTGTTTTGTTTCCAGGGTACCAGAAGCAGCTGTCTTTCAAACACTGGGATGGATCCTACAGTGCCTTTGGGACCAGAGATAAGGAAGGGAACACCTGGTGAGAGCTGGGATGCTGCTTAGGGTCCTGGGTTAGGAAAGGAAGCTGTTTATGGTGTGGAACAGGAATAACTCTACAATCTGATTCTGTAGCCAGGGACAGAAATGCCAGCAGGGGGACTGACTGGCTCAGGGGGGTATGGAGCCTTTCATCTTTATGGCACTAGTTATAGTCCATCCCCAGAATAGAGGGACATGGATGGCCCAGGACTAGGGAATTGGAGATAGAGCCTTTCATCTCTACGGCATTATTCCACTTCACCCCAGTTCAGATGGCCTGGATTGCTTAAGGGAATAGGGCAACGGCAGATGGAGCCCTTCATCTCCAGATTTTGATGCAGTCCAAGTGGGGTGGGTAGGTTGAGGGAAATGGCTAGCCTGGTGAAGCCTACACCACTGCAGTGTGGATTGTACCTGTTCTGTGCAGGAACAGAGAATTTCGCGCTTTAGGGTTTGTTAATCCAATCTGCAGGTCTGCCTGTCAATCCAGCAGCTTTTGTTGCTGAGTGATTGAGGACACCCGGCCCCAGCAGGAAACACAGAGGTGTCCATGCCTATCCTCTAGGAATTGCTCTGCTGGTGAACAGTTCTGTGGATCAGGAAAATGGGCCTTGAAACATGGTGCCTCTACTTAAAGTTCCCTCAGTCCCACCTGCATGTCTAGCGTGCAGACTTCTCCAGCTAGCACCGCTCACCCTGGGATGGTCATGGGGAAAATCATGGAGGGGAGATTTATATGAGACCAGATTGAGCTCTGGCTTCTGCTTGATGAGCCTCCTCCAGCATCCCATGTGGAAGATGGTAGTAGAATAAAGAGATATTCCCAACTTCTCACTCCTGCTTTGTGGTTTCCTTACAGGCTCACTGCTTTCGTATACAGATCTTTTGCACAAGCCAAACGCTACATCTATATTGATGACCAGGTCCAGTCTCAAACCCTGATCTGGCTGGCAAGTAAACAGAAGCCAGACGGCTGCTTCCAAAATGTTGGGAACCATTTCAACAATGCCTTGAAGGTGAGTGATCTCGGCTTTCTCCCAAGCTTCCAGTGCTACCACTGTGATAGAACTGTCCAACCACTGCAAAATGTTGTCCTTATCCCCAAATGTTCAACCCTTCCCTTGGGATAAACTGCTCTCTAGCAGCTGTCCCACGGACAGAATACAATTCCTACTAGTAATGACAGACAATGCAATAGAAATAGTGTGTTTGTGATTCACTGGTTCTGGGTTTTATTCCCCAGTGCTGCATATATGCATTTATAACTAAGGGGCATGGGGCCATATTCTGCTATATTATCCTAGTGTAAACTCTGGGTAAACCTACTGAAGCCTCTATATTGCTGTAACCAAGAGTAGAATTTGATCCTGTGTTTTCTGTATGTGCACCCAGCACCTGGATTCCTGACAATGTCTAGTCTGGTTGGTAGTTGAGTGTTTAACTTGTATACATGTTGGTTTACCTGAGGACAAGCATATTGATCTGTTTTTAATTTGTGTTCTGCTCAGGGTGGAGCAGAAGATGAACTTTCACTCACCGCCTATGTCACTGCTGCATTACTTGAGGCCGGACTCCCCAATTCGGTATGAATTAAATGCTACCCAGCCTTATTAGACTGGTTGGTCTGGCCTTTGCACGCTGAATTTCTATATGGCCGTATCAAGGAATCTGTACCCAGTTATGTACTAGAATTATTATGTGTAAATGGCTTCACAAATTCACTGGATGCTTATTGCATGACATTGATTAGTCATGTCTTGAGTCCCCATTTTAACTGCCGTTATGGATTCACACATCAGTAGACAATCTTACCTCCCAACAACAGTTCAGCTGTGTTAAAAAACAGAGTTCTTTAAAAGCAGAATCCAGCACAAATTTGTCAGTGTGAACTGGACAGCTGTTCTAGCATCTAGCCCTGCAAACTCACTCCGGGGCCTTAGAGTCAAGCTGTGTTTTCATTTTACCACATCATGACTGCAATAGAGAAGAAAGATGTGGTTCAGGTGCTAGCCAGGGACTTGGGAGGCCTACGCTCAATGCTCTGATCTGCTACAGACTTCCTGCACATCACTTCATCTCTCTGTTTCTCTTCTAAAATGGGGGTGATGATGTAAGAACAGCTGTAGCTAGTCAAACCTATGGTCGCTATAGTCCAGTATCTGGTCTTCTGACAGTGCCCAAGGCCAAATGCTTCAGAGAGAATGAACTTAACAAGTCAATTTGCAAGTGATCTATCCCGTCACCCACTCCCATCTTCTGGAAGTCAAAGGTTTAAGGACGCTTGGAGCATGGGTTTGCATTTCTGACCATCTTGGCTAATCGCCATCGTTGGACAGATTCTCCATAAAGTTATCTGATTATTTTTTGAACCCAGTTATACTTTTGGCCTTCACAACATCCCTTGGCAAAGAGTTCCACAGGATAACTGCATTGTGTGAAAAAGTACTTTTCATTTGTTTTAAACCTTCTGCCTATTAATTACATTGGGTGATCCTTGGTTCTTGTGTTATGTGAAGGGGTAAATAACACTTCCTTATTCACATTCTTCAAACCAGTCATGATTTTGTACACCTCTATCATATCTCCCATAAATTGTCTCTTTTCCAAGATGAACTGTCCTAGTCCTTTTAATCTCTGCTCATATGGAAGCTGTTCCATACTCTTAATAATTATTGTTGCCCTTCTCTGTACTTTTTTCCATTTCTAATATATATTTTTTGGGATGGGCAACCAGAACTGCACACAGTATTCAAGATGTGGGCATACCATGGATTTATACAGTGGCATTATGATAGTTTATTTCTTATTATTTATCCCTTTCCTAATAGTTCCTAACATTCTGTTAGCTTTTTTGGCTACTGCTGCACAGTGAGTGGATGTTGTCAGAGAACTATCTACAGTGACTCCAAAATCTCTTTCCTGAGTGGTAACAGCTAATTTAGACCCCATCATTTTGTATGTATAGTTGGGATTATGTTTTCCAGTTTGCATTACTTTGCATTTATCAACACTGAGTCTCATCTCTGGTGATAGGATGACAGGATAGGGGATTTGATAGTGCCTTCAACTACCTAAAGGGAGGTTTCAGGGAGGATGGAGCTATGCTGTTCTCAGTGGAGGAAGATGATAGAACAAGAAGAAATGGTCTCAAGTTGTAGTAGGGAAAGCCTAGGTTGGATATTAGGAAAAACGTTTTCATTGGGAGGGTGGAATGGGTTCCCTAGGGAGGTGGCAGAATCTCCATCCTTAGAGATTTTTAAAGCCTGGCTTGACATAGCCCTGGCTGGGATGATTTAGCTGGAGTTGGTCCCGCTTTGAGCCGGGTATTGGACTAGATGACTTCCTGAGGTCACTTCCAACCCTATGATTTTATAGTTCTACAATTTTATTGTTCACTAATGCAGTTTTGTGAGATCCCTCTGTTATTCCTCACACCTGCTTTGGGCTTAACTATCTTCAGTAGTTGTGTTTCATTTACAATCTTTGCCACCTCAGGGGATGTTATGATGGGATAGTTTAATTTGAGCAATTGATTTTGG
>ML675697.1:335147-349762 GCA_007922155.1 Mesoclemmys tuberculata | reverse complement strand
TCATAGGGGTGTCGTAAGGATAAATCAATTAAAGATTGTGAGGCATTGAGATATGATGGTGGTGGGGACCAAATAAGCACCAAGATGGACAGTAATAAAACATTCTGCAAGATCAAGTTGTGCCTTTAGTTACACTTGTACAAACCCATTATCTCCATATTCACATTCACTATTGGGTGGCACAGATGTAACTGTAATGGTGCAGGTGGAAGATAGTTAACAAGTTCCTTCATTCATCCGGAGCTGGAATAATTCTGCAAGGCTGACAGAAGTGAAAATTTATTTTTGTCACTAAAGTCAGCAAATAAAGAAATACATAAATGTAACCTAGATCTCATATAGCACTTTTCATCAGTTAATCTCATACCATTCTACAAAGGAGGGCATTATCCTCATTTTATAGATAGGGAAACTGAGGCAAAGAAAAGCAAAGTGACTTAGTCATCAAGTTGTAAAGAAGCAGAGCTGGGAATAAAGCCCAGGTCTCTCTAGGTTCAGTCGAGCACTTTAGCCGCTTGGCCATACTGTTCATCACACTGCAGAAACCAAGGAATCAGATGTGTTGCATAAGAAGGTGCCATTTCTTCCTGGTCACTTTTCAAAGGAGATCTCCTCTTTAAGAGGTCTTCCTGCACGCCGCAGTCCCTGTGGAAGTGAACATGCTATATGCTTAGCATGAGAGTCCAGTAAAGAATATTTGAAACCTTAAAGAGAAACTGATGCACTAAACTGCATACCAGACAAACCTAAAGCACATTTCTATTGACAGCACACGGTTGTCCAGAACGGTCTGGCCTGCTTGGATGCTGCGTCTGCCAGGAACGTGAACAGTTCTTATGAGCAAGCTCTTCTGGCCTACACTTATGGCTTAGCTGGCAATGAGGAGAAAAGGAAATTCTTCTTGGAGGAGCTGGACAAATCGGCTACAAAAGTTGGTGAGTGTCATTTGTGTTTCCCCATGAGATGGCCCTTGAAAGCAATTTGGGTGAATAGCTTGTGCTTTGAAAAATGTCAGCCTTTGATCTCCAGCCCCTGCCACCTTCCCATTTCACAGCAACCTTGGTTGGACTTATCTCCAAAGTGAAATGTCAATTCTGTGAATGTCTTTTTACCTTGTGGCCTATGCAGAAGGGGAAAGGAGGCCTGATGTTTGTGCAGCCTCATTTTCCTTTCTTTTTATAGACCCATTGGCACGCCTCCCCCTCTACCATTTCCTCTCCCTGGAAATTGATCCTGGGTCTCTTGCAGTTCAGAACACTAGCTAGTGGAAAATGAGGTTGGCCTTACCCACCTCCCAGACCTGCTAGCTCTGCGTCAAAAAGGGGTGGGAGCAAGGGATCAGCACTGGGAATCAGGCTGTCTCCCCCGCATGGCAACATTGTGCATTAACCGCTAGGTGATTGATCAAGTTCCTCATAATCTCCTTTCTCTTCTCAGGTGGCTCAGTGCACTGGGAGCGGGAAGAGAAGCCCCTGGCAGAAAAATTACCCTCCTTCTACCCCCGTGCCGCCTCTGCTGAGGTTGAGATGACCTGTTATGTGTTACTGGCACTGCTCCAGAGAACCACCCTGACTCCAGAGGAGCTATCATATGTAGCTCAGATAGTGCATTGGGTTGCCAAACAGCAGAACCCATATGGAGGCTTCTCCTCCACACAGGTGACTATTGCTCATGTTCAAAGGAATTATCCCTGAAAAGAGTCAAGCCCTCAAACTGGGTCCCTCTCCCCCTCCACTGCAGGGAGGGTGCTCCTGGAGCAGACCCTGGGATTCTGAAACTTTCTTCTCCTCTTAGTCCAAAATAGCCCAAATCTGGTGCAAAAGCCATTTATTTGGCAGGGAGTTGGGAGCAAGTGGAGGGTCTGGTTCTGGAAACGAGGAGGGCAGAATGCTTTTTAGGTGCTGATTCACCGGCTGGCTGAGCTAATTTGTTCCATTGGCTTTAACGCTGCTGGGTGTCTTGTGCTGCTGTAACATTAGTTGTGAGGACAGAGAGAGCTCTCTTATGTGTGTCTTGGTTACCAGTATTTAAAGCTAAAGAAGTGATGTTTTGCCTGAATTCTGACAGCAAGTCAGTGGCAATCCGCAATAGAGTGCAGGTCTCCTGATTCAATTCAAGCTACCCAACCACATTCTCTCCCGCTCCGCTCCTTGTGATATATTCCATAACAGGAGGTGACGGGCATGTAGGAGCTGTGCCGATCTCATGCATTGTATCCCAGCGGAGTCTGTCTCTAATGAGGAGTCGTGTTGTACTTTTCAGGACACTGTTGTCGCTCTCCAAGCATTAGCCAAGTACAGGTATCTCACCTTCTCAAAGGACGGCCAAAACACCGTCGAGATCAGCTCTAAGAAACTTCCGAAGAAGGTTTTCACGGTGGATAACAGGAACCGCTTATTGCTGCAGCAGGAGCTGCTGCCCAATCTCCCAGGGAATTACAGCGTGGTAGTGAAAGGCAATGGCTGTGTCTATCTGCAGGTAAACAAGGCTCTAACCGCCTGGCTCCCAGCCCTTTCAGTTGACAACTCAGGAGATCGCCTCTCCTTTCCCTTCAGCAGGGCTGCAGCATTACAGCAGGTGACGTGGGGGCTGCTTTGCTACATGACTGTTTTTATCTCTTCCAGACAACTCTGAGATACAACATCCACCTGCCCCAAAAGGCCTCTGGGTTCTCTCTCTCCATGCAGACGGTCAATGGCACTTGTGCAGGCAGCTTCCTGCCAAAGTTTGACCTTGTCCTCTCAGCCAGGTAACCTCCTCTCACAGCTCCAGCTCCCTGGATGCCACATGGGGTAACATGTCGGGGAGGGATTTAAAAAGAGCATGCTGTAACATACTATTGTGTAGCTACAGTACAGCCTGCAGCACTGTCTGCTGAATGACACTGACTCCTACTGCTAACCTCTCCCTCCACCAAAATAACTGATTGAGCGAGAAGGGCCATGCAGCTCACTGAGATTTCACAGGATGGTTGAGCTCTGGAGCTGAGCATCTCGTTGTGTTTCCTCCCTAATTGTGATCCAGACTGACCAGGTCTCTCTTGTTTCAGTTACGCTGGGAAGCGCAATAACTCCAACATGGCCATTATTGATGTCAAGATGCTCTCGGGCTTCGTCCCTGTCAGATCAACCCTGCAGAAGGTACAGGAAGGGAGTGATGTCAATAAGCCCCTCAAAGGGCAGCAGGGTTAGAAGATATTACACTAGGGGCTGGATAAGAAGAAGGGTTGAGCAGCATCCTGGTGTCCTGAGCCCTGGGGAGAATTCAGTTAAACCCCCTGTGCCGGGGCTCTAGACACATCCTTTAGCTGCTCATTTGACGAAGTGAGATTTACACAGTAACTACTCCTGGAGAGATTACATGTGCTTGGCTGTGGGGACCATCCATGTGATCTAGGTGGGTCCCCATGCCTATCTGGACACCTTGCCATGTGATGTTGCCAATGTACATGCAGCCCATTTAACAAACATGGAAGAATCTATATTTTCCTTCCCCCTTCTTTCTTGTTCTATCTAATCCCCTAGGTTATGATTCACAGATTGCAGGGTCAGAAGGGACCATTGCAATCATATAGTCTGACATCCTGTATAACACAGGCCAGAGAATTTCACCTAGGATTCCTGTATCAAGGCCATAGCTTGTGGTGGTTGAACTAAAACTTATTTCTTACAAAAACACCCAATCTCAAATTAATGACTTCACACGATGAGAGATACAACATATGCCTTGATAAATTGTTCCAGTGGTTAATATCAACTCACTGTTCAAAATGGGAAGCCTGGATTGATCAAGTTTCAGCTTCTAGCCAAGGAATCTAAGACAATATTTCTCAAACTTTTTGGTACCAGGGAGCAGCTTGCTGCCTTTCTGAACTGTGTCAGGGAGATCTAAGAGACCAAGGACCTGGTCCTTGAGAAACACTGCTCTAAGGCATTTCTCACAAAGACATCAAGGGATCATGGGATTTAAACCTGAATGAATCCAGTAATAGGCTCAAATCCCCAAATCAAACACTCTCAAATCTAGGCTGGGAGTGGGTATTTCAATCTCAGTCTCATTTCCTGATGGGTATCTTTCAACAGCAGCTGTGGCTGGCATATACCACAGAAATGTTTGTGAACTTCAAACCATGCAACTTAACTGTCAGAGAAGTAAAGGGAGGAGGTGGGATATGATTGAAAGCATTTCTTTTCAGAGTCTGTTCATTCCCTATCTGCTTTTCTCTGTGAATGTGTGAGCATTTAAACCACATTTATTACCCTGGGATTGGGTTTATCCTTTGGGTTTGGACCTGTATGAAATCCTTAAATTGTCTTTGGAAACACTTTGTGTTTTTTTGCACTCATCACGTTTTTCCATTTGGGCATAGATAAGGCAAAATTTCTATTTCTTTAGCACTGAAAACATTAATTTTTGCCTATTTTCATAGTGGAACTATTTTGCTCAAACAGGTGCCTTGCATTAAAGACATTGTACTTTTCACTTGAAAATGAGTCTGATTGAGCTGAAAAAAATGGTAACATGCAAAATTTTCCATTGAAAAGGATCCAATTTTGAGTTCTTAATAAGATGCAAAAAGTGTTGAATTTTGAAAAGGCCTGTTTCCTCATGGTGATTGTTTCATACTCCTCTTGGACATCCGCAATAAATACAGCTTTTTGTATTACCAATCCTGGCCCCTAGATGTCACTGTAGCAAAACCAATATACAGCAGCCAGTGCTGCTACAAAAGGCTGTTTGACTAGGTTTGAGGATGTGTCTTGTATTTAAATTTGGTACCATTTGCCTTGTTTAAAGCTTCAGGATGATCGTACGGTGATGCAGGTGGATATCAAGAACAACCATGTCTTCTTCTACTTGGAAAATGTAAGTTTGGGGAAGGATGTACTTTTTTTTTTTTAGTTTCTATAAAATTTGGAACTTAAAATACAATCCTAAATAATGAAACAACACAACAGCAGCAGGTCAGCAACCAGCCTGTGTTTACTATTTTCTACAGAGACACTTAAGATGTCTGTTACCATCCCATATAATTAGTGAAAAGAGCTGTGCAAATGGCCTAGTCACATTGCAATTAAGTTATGCATATTTTTCTGTTGTCTCTAAGATCTAAAAATGAGTACAGGGTAATGCAGGAACACAACAGCAATATTGTACCGTGGAAAGAGAGATATATGACATTTATTATTTATCTTTACGGAAGAGTTGTGGAAAAGTTGGACAGAGTCCAGCAGAGGGCAACAAAAATGATTAGGGGGCTGGAGCACAAGACTTATGAGGAGAGGTTGAGGGAACTAGTCTTGTTTAGTCTGCACAAGAGAAGACTAAGGGGGATTTGATAGCAAACTTTAACTAACTGAAAGGAGGTTCCAGGGAGGATGGAGCTAGGCTGTTCTCTGTGGTGGCAAATGACAGAACAAGGAGCAATGGTCACAAATTGCAGTGGGGGAGGTCTAGGTTGGATATTAGGAAAACGTTTTTCACTAGGAGGGTAGTGAGGCACTGGAATTACTGGGTTACCTAGGGAGGTGGTGGAATCTCCATCTTTAAAGGTTTTTAAAATCACTGGGATTATTTAGCTGAGGTTGGTCCTGCTTTGAGCAGGGGGTTGGACAAGATTACCTCCTGAGGTACCTTCCAACTCTAATATTCTATGATTCTAAGAGTTGCATGTTTCCACAGCACTTACACACATAGATAAACCTCAGTCCCTGCCCCTAAGAGTTTATGGTCTAAATAAAAAAAAAACACTTTAAAGAGGGATTTGCAAACTAAGAGAGAGGGCACTGGCAGAAACTAGAAACTTTGTGGGGGAGAAAGAAAGGAGAAGGGCTTAGAAATCTCTGCTCAGAGCGATTCAGTGAAGTGGATGTTAAAAGAAACAGAGTCTGATGCATTTTTCTGTCCTGTTTCCAGGTGTCTCAGAAGGAAATCAGTTTCTCTTTCTCAGTTGAGCAAAACCTTCCTGTGTCTGATATCAAACCTGCTTCGGTGCACATTTATGACTACTATGAAACAGGTAGGAGGCCTGGCTGAGCCCAAGAAGAGTCCAATGAATCAAGCTTTAGCACAAGTCAGGCAGCTGAATAGCTATAAAATCTGATGTATTTACCCAGCTATTCAGATGCAGGCCTCCCTTTCCATTGCTGCAGTTACTTTTTTCTCTCTCTCTGAGCAACAGTGAGTAGAAAGTGAGGCTTCAGTTCATACTGATTCTACCAGTATTTACTGGAGTCTACCAATTCTTACTGGTTACAGTACAGCAAACTGGGCCCAAGGAGGGACATTCGGAGTTCTCTCTCTCCCTCTTTGTGTTTAATTTGAACAAAAAGAAGGTGGACAGCGGCACTCCAAGAACCACTTATTACAAGCCACAGTGGTTCTCAAACACTTTGTATTGATGAGGCCTTTCACACAGCAAGCCTTTGAGTGCAAACTCCTGGCCCCTGTGGGTTTCCCCCCATTGTCCCTGGCACCCATGGACCCCACTCCCCCTCCCCCCCAACCCTATGGGCTCCCCATTCCCTCTTCCCCCCTATCCCTGGCACCTGCCCCTCCTGAGCCCACGTGGGGAAACTGACCTTCATGCACAGAGCAGCTGGTTTTGCTTCTCGCTCCCCCTCTCACAGCCCCCTTAGGGGGCATGGAGAAATGTTACGGGGTGGGTGAGCTGAATCTGTGTGTCACCACTTGCTCCCCTGCCCATGTTCCACCTCCGGGAGGAAGCAGGGAGGCTCACAGCCCCATGCCTGGCTGGGCTCAGGGCTCACAGCTCTACAGGTGCCAACGCGCCAACCTCGCAGACACATATCTGTCTGGTGTCGGGATTACTCGTAGCTTGCGACCCCCACATAAACAAGTTGTGACCCCTGAGAGGTCGCAACCCCCAGTTTGAGAACCAGTGCACTAGAGGGATGTTCCACCTTTACCTGGGTCAGTGTGTGGCTTAGCTGTCATTCCACAGATTTGGCACGATGGTAAAAATAAAAAAAATTAAAAATGACACAGGCTTAGCATTTCCATCCGGCCTAGTCTGGCCTGTCTCACCCACTCGCCATATCATTACCATAGCAACCAAGTAACTATGGTTGTATCAGAGAGACAAGGTGGGGGAGGGAAGAGCTTTTATGGGACCAACTTCTACCAAAGGCTTGACAGCATTGCCATTACACATTAAGGTCCCATGTTGTTTGCCCAGCTTTGGGATAAACCCTGGGCACTGTCTCTCACCAAGTCAGTAGAGAAGTCCAGAGGGTGGGAGAGTATACTCTGCTCCCTGTTAGTCAGTAGTCTTTCAAAATGGCACAGCTATCCCCTCCCACTGGCTTCAGGAGAGAGCCACTGCCTAAGGACCCAGGTGGAGCATTGCTACATGGCTACAAGACTGGTGCAGGCTCCTTGCTGCAGCCAAGGGGATGGGAGATCAGCACAGTAGCAGGGAGCATGGCAAAGCAGTCTGCTTGGGTCTCTAGACACTGAGGTCCTTGTTGGGGCCAGAGGAAGGGGAGATCAGTACTCCCCTCCCCAGATCCAGCAGAAAGCCAAGTGCTCCATCTGGATTGCTAGGGTCTCTGCTGGAGCCAGAGGGAGGGGAGCACTGCTCTCCCATCCCCCTACCTGCAGAAGGGAGCCGCTGCCTAGGAAACCAGGTGGAGCACACAAGGGAAGCAGCCTCCTTGCTGAACTCCTTCCCTCTGGCTGCAGTGGTGTGGGGAAGCTGCTGGCGGAGACTGGTGGCCCTTCAGGGTTGTACAAATGATATCTATGGCCCTTGAGCCAAAAGGGTTGGGACCCCACTGGTGTACATGCTACTATCTGTACACAGTAAATAGACACCTGTGGCTGGCCTGTATGAGCTGACTCGGGCTCTTGGGGCTCGGGCTGTGGAGCTGTTTCACTGTTGTGTAGATGCCTGAGCTTGGGACGGACCTTGGGCCCTGTGAGGTGGGAGGGTCCCAGAGTTTGGCAAGGCCGGAAGTCCACACAGCACTGAAACAGCCCCAAAACCTGAGCCTCATGAGTCCGAGTCCACAGGCACTGGCCAGCCATGGGGTTTTCTTGGCTGTGTAGACAGCACCCAGAATAGCATCAGAAATGGCTTCCATGGTGATGGATAGTCCTCCCTTCTGAACATTGCCAGTGGGTCCAGTGGAATGCATCGGGCAATGACCTTGCATTCTAGATCAGCCATGGGAATAAGTCTCTCGACAGCTGGGGAGTCCACAACAAGATCCATTCATTGCCAGATGGATCTGGAATATTAGATGTGCATGCACTGGGGATGGAGCGATTTGTCACTGGAATATGAATGTTTTCTTCCTTTTCTTTTCCAGATGAGTATGCTCTTGCTGAATATAATACACCCTGCATTCAGGCTTCAAGCTGAAACCTGCTGAGAGCCAGGTAAAGGTAACTGAGAGCAACAGACTCTTGAGAGGTGCAGGGAAAGAAGAGCGTTAGGCTATGTCTACACTAGGACTTTTGTCGGTAAAACTTTAGTCAGTCAGGGGTGTGAAAGAAACACCCCCTTGACAAGTTTTACCAATTAAAGCTCCAGTGTGGCCAGCTCTCCCACCAACAAAGCGACTGCCACTCATTGGGGGTGGTGTAATTATGCCAGTGGCAGAGCTCTCTCCCATCAGCATAGCGCTGCTACATGGGAGACCTTACAGCGGCGCAGCTGAAGGAGTACAGCTGTGCCACCGTAAAGTCTGTTATGTGGACATAACCAGAGAGTGGGCTGTTTGTGGAGAGAAAAAGGAAAAGTAGATAGCTAGGTGTAGGATTAATTGACAGTCATTGCTATAGATCAGGATAGCCCGTTCTCTGCCAGCATTTCCAAGGATAATCTGGATTTTACCTTCATTCCCTGAAGATTATGAGCCAAAAGTTGCTGGTCTATCCTAACAAAGTTGAGAATGTGTAATTGGTACTGGAGACCTTCCACCACCCAAGTACCTGGGGGCACACTATATGCAGGTTTTTCACTGGAACCTTTTGAAAGACTGGATTCCTGGAAATCACATTTCTGGCAACAGAGTCCTCCCAAAATTATAATTTTTAGGGAGAAAAATCGTTTGTGTGAAAAAAACCACCTATAGATTTTAATCGTTCTTTTTTTTTTTCTTTTCCACCAGGAGAAATGAAAGCTGCAAAAATGTGATTGTGATCCCTACTTCCCTCAGTGATTGAGCTTGGCTAGAGCCATTTCAATAAATGTCACACTCCTAATCACAGCATGTTTGGCCTGGTTAATTCTAATGACATAAAGCTGACATCCCTTCTCAGATAAGGTTGGTTCAGGTAGGGGAGGGTTGTGTTCACACAGGCGATTGTCCATCCACAGCCAACAGGGCTCCTTGGCTGGCAGTTGCTTCTTGGCTGGTTTGCCTTCAGCTCAGGGCATCAATCCCTTAGGTGCTCAGAAGAGTTACATTGATAGCACCTTTTGGGTTCCCCAACCATTTTGGGAGGTTGTGGAGAGGAGTGACTTTGGGAAGGTGAGCGTTTAGTCTCTCAGCAACCCTCCTTCTTTCCCCGGATAAAACAGAATCCCTCCTCCCCCCCAGGTTTAAACTCCTCTTTCTGTCAATAGATGACTGGGTTTGCACAAAGGCAAAGTGGCCATTTCTGTTGCAGATTTCACCGTTTTATCCCAGAGACATTGCTTTACATCATCTTGACATATGCTCAAGAAATGTTCCTGACCAATGAGATCAATTGTTCAAAATTTTCAACACCTTTTCCCTTAATCCATTTTCTTATCAGATCATTCATCCTATAAATATATTCATCATTACTCATACCAGCTCTTAAGATTTCTAAATTTTACCAGACTCCTCAGGAGTAATTTGGAACATTTTCAAAATAGTTTCTTTAAATTTTGAATTATACTAAAGCATCCTGAATTAGCATTTAATTAAGTATATTATGGACTTTACCAGGTAATTTTGCAACCAGTGAGGGGAATCTCCTGTCATCAGGAATTTCATGGACTTCGAACAGCTTTTCAAAAGTAGTGAAGTATTCCTCACTGCAATCTGAGTCTTGGTGTGCAAAACACATTTGGTCCCAGCTGTGGATTCTCCACGTGATAGGAGACGTTGATGGCAAAGGGATCTCCTTCTGCTTTTCTAACAGTTCCAGTTGATGTTTCCACTCCCTTTCTTTCTCCTCAGCTTCTTTGGCTTGTAGCTCAATGGCCCTTCTGTATGCAACTTCCTTTCTGGCAGCCTCCACCTCTGCAGCCGCTTTGATTTGCTTTTGGGTCTCAGGTTCCAAGACTTGTTGGTGTGCTGCCGCTTCTATAACAGCAGCCATTTTCTTCTCCTTCAACTCTTTCATTTTCATTTCCGTTCCCTTTCATTGACACTTTCTCTTTTTTCCTCTGCCTCTCATCTGAACACGTGTAACTTTGCAATTCTTTCATGGCTGCTACTCATTTTTATGAGTTTCTGTCTCTATTTTCCCTTTCCCAAAATAAGCAAAGAGAAAGTAAGAAAACCATAACCTTTATTTGATTATTTCCAGCTACCACCCCTAAATTTATCACTTAAATCAGTGTTTGAAGTGCAAACCTCACTCAGAACACTGTGCCATTGTGACAATCCCCAGGGTACGACCTGGACTGCTGAACTGCTGTGTCCCCTTAACTCTCCAGCCCTGGGTGCCTTATACACACACCAGCCCTTTCACCAGGGTAGAGATTTCACAAACATTTCAATAAAACACACTGGCTTAGATAAAACAGTAAAATAAGTTTATTAATGAAAGGAAAAGATTTTAAGTGATTATCAGTGATACGGCATACAAATCAGAGTTGGTTACGAAAGAAATAAAAAGATAAACACACAAGCTTTTCCCTAAACTTTAGCAAGGCTAATAAGCAAAAAGGTTTCTCTCACTCCAAACATTTCCACAGTCTGTACTGGCTGGAAAACCTCCAGGCTAGGACCACTTCCCCCAGTTCAATGATGCACCTTTGTCTCCTAAGCAATCTTGCTGCCATGAGTAGTGATGGGGGAGCAGGGTAGCGACGTGGTCACTATCTCCTTTTTATACTCTGACCCTTTGTACTAGAAAGGTCTTTGCTGGGTTATGGGGTCAGGCAATTCCATGGCGTACATGAGCTGCCAACTGTCCTTCAGGTGAATTATACATTTCTTGTTTACAGCTCCCCTTCTGATGAATTTCTGATTAAGCAGGTAATGGCTTTTTAGCACCTACCAATATAAATGCGCTACTATAGCAGTTCTGTATAGATGCTACCTATGTTGACGGGAGGGGTTCTCCTGTCTCTGTAGGTAATCCACCTCCCTGGGAAGTGGTAGTTAGGTTGATGGAAGAATTGTGCCATTGACTTAGCACTGCCTACACTAAGGGTTGTGTTGGCTTAACTATGTTGTCCAGGGGTGTGGATTATTCACACCCTGACAGATGTAGTTTAGATGACCTAATTTTCTCCTGTAGCCTAGGCCTAGGCAGCAGGTACCCAACTTCCACTGAAAGTCAACAGGAGGTGAGTGCCTAACTCCCTTCAGAAGTGCTGCTTCATGACTGCAGCCCTTCTACCAGGGCAGCTGGAGATAGAAGATTTGCACTAGCTCCTCTCATTCATCTACCTACAGGTATGGCCCATCACTACGGTATCTGAGCATCACAACTTGTCCTGTTCTACCTTCTAGTTTACTGCCTCTGCAGCTAAGTGCAGGATTCTGCCCCACACTTTATTCAGCAACATTTGTCACAGCGAGGTTTGAACATCTCAAGTGATGGCACTCCCACCACTATTTAGGGAAGACTTTCTGTGACAGGGTTTCTGGGGTGCAACCTGGACTGTGGGTCCACTCAGCTCTTTGTCCCACCAGTCTGGGGTATCCCTCTCAAACTGTGATGCTGTTGTCAAGCTAAAAAACCTCTGCTAGGCACTGCACTTACAGAGCCATCCACAGGCAGGGACACATCCAACTGATTTACATGAATGATCTTCCAGTCACTTATGAACCAATAACAGAGAAGCTCTAACCAATTCTCCCCAGTCTTGTGTCCCAGAACTGTACTATCTTGCACTGGTCAGCAGTTCATTATCCAGTTTGCTACTCCCTCAATATGGAAAGGACACACATTAGTCTTTATAAACTGAGCATAGAGATGAATAAGGTACACCCCGTCCTCCCCACTCCAGCCGCCAGCTGGCCTTGGCAGCTGGATCCTTATGGGTCTCCTGCAGGAACACCACAGAATACCCTCCTTCCTGAAGGAAGGAGAGCACCTGGCTCCTACAGAGACCTGTCCTACAGCCCCAGGTGTTCCAGGTTGTGAAGGTGACAAGCATGAGGAAGGCTAGTGGGGATCCTCATGGGAAGGAGTGCTAGTGGCTCCCATATGGTTCCACAGCAACCCGCGGCCAGTCCTGAAGGTCACCAGAGCATCACGAAAGCCACGGGCCCCCTGGTAGGCTGCAGCATCCTGCTTCCCAGTCCCTTTTCCCTCCTTCAGTATGACCCTCACAGCATGGAGGACACGGTGGAAGTCCCCCCAGCAATGCAGGTCGAGCTGCATCCAGTTCTGGGCACCCCATCTCTCCAGGAGGAAGGTGTGCAGCTCATCCTGCAGGAATCTGGGGGGTCCCTCTCCAGCCTGGTCCCCGCAGTGGCCCTGCAGCCTGCTGGAGCAGGCATGGGGAGCAGTGGCAGAGAACAGACAGCAGCCCAGGCAGGCTGGGAGAGGCGAGGGCAAAAGGCACTCCCTGAGAAACCTTGGGGGGAAAGGAGATGATTTCAGGGGCGGCAGAGGTGCGTGTTGCAAGGGGGGGGACTGAAGGGTTGGGCGTAGGGAGGGGAACTGTGGCAAGATCAGGGGCAGGGAGGGGGTTGTGAGCTTGGGCAGGAAGAGGGTCAGGGTGCGGAGCAGGAGAGGGGTCAGTGCCAGGACTGAGGGTGGGAGCCACAGCCCCATCAACCAGGCCAGAGGGGTTCAGTGCCTCCTGATCAAGGCTGGGAGCTGGATGGACAGGTAGGGGAGGGGTGTCCCCCATGGGGCCGGACCCAGGTGCCTCAGCAGTCTCAATGGCAGTGACTTTGGCCCTGGGTGAAGGGGTAGCCAGGCTGGCACCCTCAGGGGGTAAGAGGGGCAGCTGTCCCACCGAAGAGAAAAGGACGGCCGGGGCCCCAGAGACCGACCACTTGAACCCAGCCATCCCCACAAGGGCTGTGATGGAGGTGTCGCTTCCAGCTGAGAAGGCAGAGGGGTCTAGGGGTACCCCAGGGGTGGGAACAAAGGCATCAGCCATGGAAGGGAGAGAGATGAGCATTTAACACAGAGCATTTAACAAAGACCATCCAAGTCCCCAGTTATGCTGGAAAATGAACCTTTCCCCCCACTTCAATGAACAAACCCATAATTCAATGGTCTGGGGTGCTTGGGTATCTGACAGGGTGTCACCCTCCTTTGGATTCCATTAAACGCTTCAAGCAGAGTACCACCCTTTAATTGGATCTGTCATACTACTCACTCCAAGACTGAAAGGAAATGCACTATAATTGGCCCTCTCCCTCCCCCCACATCTCTCCCTCCTTCCAAAGTATCAGTTACCAAACCATCTCCCTGATGGCCTACCCCCTTCCAAAAACCTATAGTCTGTAATGCATCGGGACTACAGATATCTATAACCTTGCTCCCCACTGATTGGGTTCTCAGTGATACCTTTGTTAATTGTTCCCAATTTACCAGAGTAGGAGAAAAATGCTGCTGTGGGCAATTACAAAATCAGGAGGGTTTAATCTCTGAAAATGACAGGCTCTTGTTAACTATTTGTGGGAAGGGTGTAACTCTTTACAGGAATCTGACTCAGCAGCTCAAGTCCAATGACCTGGAACATGCCCTGGGGCTGCTAGACAGAGGGGGGATATTGCTGGGATCTGCACTGAGCTCCACCAACCACTTGCTGGGAATGGTTATTTTAACCCTTGAAAACCTCACCAAAAGCCTTATGACAGATTTGGTGAAAAGTGTCAAAATTATTTTATGGGGACAGGCTTGTGACCAGGTCCAGCAAACTCTAACAGATTATTTTGTAAACTTCTTATGGGATTCCCGTTTGGGGCTATGGACTTCAGGATTAGAGGATACTAATGTAGCAAAGCAATTTTAAATTGAAACATCATACTACACAACATATCACAGCCACAGTCACCCCTCCCCCAACAGAATTCATCACACATCATCCACACTCCACCCAGCACATACACAACATACATATCCTTCACCATGAGACACATACCCGAGATATACACAATCTCACACACAACACTCCACCATCACCCATGCCAAACAAAACACATAACGCAGCACTACCACACGCATTCCATCACACAGCACTATGATGTGCCACACCCACAATGCACCATTGAACATAATAGTGAAAAATGGCACAAAGATGCCCTATCTAAACAAAGCATTTCAATCTTCTCTTAGACTACCACTAATGGAAGGTCATAGCCCTTATCTTCAAGACATTTAGGCCCAGATCCTCAGAAGTATTTGAGGTCCACTGAAATCAATGGCAGTCAGGAATCTAAATAGAATAGAATCACAGAATCTATTCGTAGAATACC
>ML675697.1:292544-305147 GCA_007922155.1 Mesoclemmys tuberculata | reverse complement strand
TTTCATCTTACCTGAACAGATCACTCCGACATCATAGTCATGAACACAAGTAAATTTACCCCATCCGGGATGACTGCAGTTCCAGAGAGCAGACTCATCACCATGACACTCAACTCGATACAGCCAAGTCGGTCCAGATCCTTTCCCAAAATAAGCTTTTTTAAAGGCTCTCAGAGCAGAGCCACATCCCAACTGCTTACAAACCACCACAGCAGCTTTCATGTTCCAGTTACTACCACACACTGTCCCCCACCGATTCAGGTGTTTAACCTCCACTCTCCCGGCACAGCGTTTACTTCCATTCTCCAGCCTCAGCTCACCAGCACCTTCCAACAGACAGAGAGCAGAGTTACAGAGAGTTAAGGTGTGGGGGACTCCACGTAAGACTGGGGGTGGGGACATCAGGCTAGGCTTGTGCGGGGTGCTACAGTGCTGCACTTGGTGGCCCGGCATATACAGATGCTGCGGAACCCAGTCGGGCACTTACTAGCCAGGTTGCCCGGTAAGGCCTGAGGCCCAGGAGTCACAGCTTCATGGCCAGGCCATCCCTGCCATCTCCACGGAAACCGGAGAAGAGTTTGATTTAGGGGTCTGAGAGTGCTGCCCTCTAACTGGGCTGCAGAGAGAGCACGTGACACCCCATTTCTCCCTGCTTGGAGAGTCAGGGCATAGCAGAGATGCATTGGCCAGTCTTCTGCACAGCCTTCTGGCAGGGGGGCGGGCCACAGGTCTTAGGCTGCCCACAGGGGAGCATGAACATATCCCCCCCAAATGGTGTCATGTCAGCCATTGGGTCATCGGTCAGCCATGAACACTCCAATTTCCTGTTTAATGATCTTCCAACATTTATTAATATTTAGCTTTTATATTGGTGCTGTAGCAAAGATTCAGATGCTCAGTCAAATCAGAGACTAATTAACTAATTTCTTTAGTTAATGGTTAGATGCTGCAGAGGAGGCAAACTTGTTGCCAGCACAGACCATCTCTCTCCACCCGATCAGCCTGTAGTCAGCAATCCCCATGTCAGGGTGTACTGTCTGCTCTCCTACAAACTTCTATAAACTTGTGATCTAGGAGCTACCTAGAAACCACATGCTGGCAATCCGGGCAATGCATTTATTTTTTTTCCCCTAGGCAGTCAAAGTACTCTGTTCCTATTAAATCTCCATGCTGTGTCAGTTTGGAAACATCATATTAATCAACCCCAAGATAAGGAGGTAGCCACTTGCTTCCTTCCCTCCTCCTAGGATCTAGTAAAATACAAATATTCTCAAACCACCAATGCAAGACTTGCTTACCACTTCTCCCTATTTCCCACCCCAATACAGCCCACAACCTCTCTCCCTCTCATTCTGCCATCCACCACCACTTCACACAAACACACAAAGGAAACTGGTTCATAGTTGAGTCACTTTAGCTCTTATGTGCTTGAATGTTAAAGCCCTTCAGCATTTTATGTTTTCAGTGTATTAATCTGCCCAGGATTCTTAATACACAGGCTTTTCTGGGGTACTCTATACAATAAGGGTAAACATTCCCAATAACATCAATCTATATTATTTCTATGTTATCTGATGCAAGATTGTGTTTAGACAGATATAGCCAGATTCTGACACCCTTCCTCATACTGAGCAGCACCTAACTCCACACATGGTCCCATTGAACTCTGTGGGGCTATTCATGGAGGAAGGGGCTACTCACCATCAGTGAGGGAGTCAAAATCTGGCTTATATGTAGATGGTAATTTGTAGATTTGGAAAGTACCATTACTGAGGGAGGGTGGCAGAGAACTCAGGGGCTTTTCTAAGCTACTATTTCATTCAAGTTCATAGATCTAGAATCACAGAATCTTAGAAGATTAGGGATGGAAGGGCCCTCAGGAGGTCATCTAGTCCAACCCCCTGCTCAAAGCAGGACTAACCTCAGCTAAATCATCCCAGCCAGGGTTTTTTGAAGATGGACCTTAAAAAACTCTAGGGACGGTGATTCCACCACCTACCTAGGTAACCCATTCCAGTTCTTCACCAATCTCCAAGTGAAAAAGCTTTTCCTAACATCCAACCTAGACCTTCCCACTGCAACTTGAGGTCATTGCTTCTTGTTCTGTCATCTGCCACCACTGAGAACAGGCTAGCTCCATCCTCCCTGGAACCCTGCTTCAGATAGTTGAAGGCCAGTACCAAATCCCCCTTCACTCTTCTCTTCTGAAAACTAAACAAGCCCAGTTCCCGCAGCCTCTCTTCATATGTCATTTGATCTAGCCCCTTAATCATTTTTGTTGCCCTCCACTGGATTCTCTCCAATTTAACCACATACCTCCTGTAGTGGGGAGGTAGTGGACCCAAAACTGGACATAATGGTCCAAAAGTGACCTCACCAGTGCCACGTACACATGATCTGTTGGATTATGAACTTTTAACTAGACACAAGTGTAATGACGATTGTAGACCTGGCTTGACATAAGTGACTGGATATGGGTGAGGCCTTGTTTCTCAGAAAACATGATTGGGAAGGTAAATGGATCAGCAGACTTGAGACAGAATGTCAGTGCTAGCTCAGATAAGGGGGAACACCCAGGGAACCATCTACAATGAACAAGATAAGCCTGGAATGTAGGGAGGAAGAGAGTAGACTCTCCATGCTCAGCCCGTCGACAGAGCAAGCTGTACAAGGATTGGTTAAATAACCAAGCCAATCCTAAAAGGTGTGATGTAATGTATAGTAATGCAATCTATGTGTAAATGTATATAAAGGAAAGGGTTTTCTGTGTAACTTTGGATCTGTGGTGCACCCTGCATCCATCCCCTGCATTGTAGCCTTGCTCTATACTGAATAAAGAAAACTCAGTGACGAAATCCAGAATCAAACTGAGTTCTTGGGAAGCTGAATGGAAGAGGTCTGTGAAGGAATTCAGACCATTACATTCCTGTTCCACACAGAGTCAAATTAAAGGCAAGAATAGCAATGTTGCCAGCAGCTCGTATTAATTCTCAGACCAGACAGTTCATCACTGGAAGCCACGACTGCCTCTTCTCTCCGCAGGGCAAAAATTTTAGCTAAAGGGAGTCACTCTGACTCTGTTGGGAGAATAGGGCCTCATGATTTCTGATGAAGCCTTTCCCATGCCATATCAGCCTGCTTGCCCAGGAATCCCAGTGGAATTCTCTGCTGTATCCCTCTTATAAAGTTAGTTTTAGCATGAGAACAAACTCCAATTAATTGAAATTGAATTTCCTGGGAAGTTCAGAGACAAACCCCACATTAGCTGCTCCATAACATAATCTTGCCCTGGAATTCCCAGCAACTGCACTCCCAGGCACTGAGACATTACCGTGCTATCTGTGATCTGTATATACCAGCTGTGATACCACAGTTTGTCTCCAGCAAAACATTTGAGGTTTCTAAAATCTGACTTTCATCTTTAACTTCCCCTGTTCATACTTCAGCTACAGAACAGCAGCACCTTAAACTGCAGCAACTAATAGAAACAGGCTGCTACTGGACATTTCAATGTCCTAACAAGTGGATCATTCAAACCCTGAGGAAGTTGGTCTGGCATGTTGGACATACATAGAGCAACAGTGTTATTTTAAATTGTATGGACCATATATCAGGAATTATTCACAGCTTCCATACACAGGCACAGAGCTGGACAGGGGGAGGAGGCTGGAATTCACAGTACCAAAGCCCACTTGGCTTTTCTTGTGGTTAGTTTGTTTTTCAGGAATTTCTAAGCACTGAAGCCATTCGTTCACTAAAACCAGCACTGGGCTCACAGTGCTACAAGAATGGGGTATTTTATAAAGTACGCAAAGTCTAGGACTGGGTCAAATCTATGATTATTGTAAATATATAAACCTCCTCCCTCAGAATTACCTACAGAAGATAATCAGAAACACAAATTTACTTCAATTCAACTGCCTTCTTGCCCTTGGTTTCATTGACTTCTGAATTAAAACCCCATTTCTAATGGATTCAGAACTCTCTTCCTAGTTCTTTTCTGCCCCGCTGAAGTTAAATAAAGCAGACACTTACCCATGGTGTCCTGATGAAAGAGGAGAAACCAAAGCAGTTGAGTGAAGAGATGTCCCTTCATGGCCAGCCGGAGTTGCTGTTGCCTCCTGCCACTGAACTGAGATACTCTGCCAGGGCTCCTCTGTGTCGGACAAGTGACAACAAAGCAGTGGAAGGGAAATATATAGATTCAGAGGCTGGCACCAGCTACCAGAAGGAACCAATAGAAACAACATTCACCTTTTTAGACATTATCAGAGGGTTTATCTAAATCTTCATGCAGCTGAAACACCCAATACAACTCTAAAGCTCTGTTTGTGACCATATATGAGGGATGAGTCCGCTTCTGATGTCACGTTCGCTTCAGTCTCAGATCATCCTGTAACCGCCCTCCTTCGCATAGGGCAGAACAGTATGAAAAATGATTCTGTCTTATTAGAAAAGTAAAAGTGGAGCCTTGACTGCTGCTCATTTGATTAACTAAGTAAGAAAACAAATATGTAAAAAATAAACCTCTAAAATTCAACCTCACAAAGCTGTGTAGCCAATTGTAGCCATGTCACTAAAATCACAGGACTAGGATGTTACCACTGGGGTCAGCTGTATCTGAACGAAGACAATCTTTGCTCCTTCTGTGGTAGCTAGAGCGCTCAGGTCTGCATGAACAGATTGAGAACAGCAATGGTACATTGGTGATAGGAGTATGTCATGGAACTTCCTTCTTCAAATGTGACCATCAGTGGCAGCAGAGTCTCGGAGACCTTCCTGTTCACCCTGTTACAGCTTGTTCTTAACGCTTCCTAACTGACTATCACTAATACAACAGTGTATTTAGCAACCCACTCCAGGATTCTCCATCCAGGCCAGTGTTAGGGCTGCCGTGTGTGGTAACTCTAGGCAGCACAGGCTGCGTTAGTCAGGCTGGGAGCTAGAAAGACCCCCAGGGTCCTGTCCATTTCCATCCATCTGAATAGAGAATCTCCCTTATAGTCAACACAGCTGAACCCCATCCCTTCTGTACCACGAAGAGCAGCACACTGGCCATAGAACATGAGCTTCCCAGGAGACAGCAGCAAGTTAACCAGGAAAACAACAGACCCAGTGTCCAGTGGAAAGTAGCTGGGGGAGAGGGGAAATCAAGGGTAAAATCCAGCCCAGACAAGCCATGGGTAGGTGTGTGTCAGAAGAGGCCTAACTGAGAGGAGTTTAGCATGGCATTTTACATCAGCGCAGCACAGCAGCTGTGGTGCCAAACTGAAAGGTGGCTTTGTAGGAAACGGCTCAAACGCCTGCAACTCTGGCACTTTGCCACCCCACTTCATGAAGGCCAAACTGCTACAGCGCGAGCTCCTTGGCAATGAACAACAGGCTCTTTCCCCAGCCAGACCCCAGCCTGGTGAGTGTTAAGAACCCTGAATCGGCACAGGAAGTTCTCTCGCATCCGACAAGAGAGCGGCAAAGGCTGGGAACTATGCGGCAGCTACACCAGCTCTGCCTTAAATACAGTCCTCCTCAATGGCTCACCTTGAAAGGGCCAGTACAGCTCACTGCAGCCACCGACCCAGAGCAAACAACACAGGTCAGAGAATTCACGAACTGACTGATAATTGAAGAAGGGAGCTGGCAATGGACACAGCTTGAGAGAAAGTTCAGAAGTTGCACACATGGGGCCCTGGCACCGACAGTGGGATCCACACAGACAGGACGTGCCAAAGAACCGCAGACATTACAAGGTAAGTGACCCTTCTTTCTTGTGTGTGAGGCTGCTGCCTGTCCCCACCTCCAAGGCAGGTGGGGCTGCTCTGAGGGGGCTCTGGCTTCTATAAGTGTCTGTTGGGGTTTTAGACAAACTTTCTCTCCTCATTCATACAAACACCCCCGATGTCACCGTATTTACTGCTGTCACTTTGGCTGTTCTTGTTCAATCCACGTCTGATCTTGGTGGAATCCTCTGGATCCTTCACATAAAAGACACTCAGAACTAGGAGCTGGATATTCAAATTCCTGCTCGGAGCAGGGCAATCCGTCCCCTTGGGGGAGCCGGGGTGCAGGGTCAGCCAAACCTGTTTTGGTCTGGCCAATCTCAAGAGATCAAAAATCATGAGTCAGTTCCCCCAAAATCACGAGCTTGACCCAAAAAATCATAATTAAAAAAAAAGAGAGACTACATTGTGTTTTGGACAGTCTTTTGACTGTTGCACTGCCCCTGCCCATCCGCAGTGTGTGAGAGACAGTTACTGTTACCCATCTCCCTAATTTCTTGGGTAATGTGATTTTGGCTTTTGCTCTAGGAGCTCTCACCCTCACATCTGCTTGTTCCCTGCTCAGCAATGACTTCTCTCTAGCCTCCAAGTCAATCCTGTCCCTCCAATCCTCACATCAGTTCTATCCCCCCCCGTCAGTTCTGCCCAACCCCTGCCCCCACATTTGCCCAGCCCTGCATTGGCCCCTGGGGTCTTTCACCATCCCCACAGGCCTGGGTAGTGCAGTGGGGTCCACCTTCCCCCTTCCAGGATGAGGGGACAGATCAAGGGGCTCTATGCACCAGGCTGCCCTTCCCCACGCTAGTGCTGTGAGGCCATGAAGGAAAATGTGACCCTTCCCCCCCATTACTCACAGAATGGGAGGAGGGAATGGAGCTGATGGACCTGATGGGCTCTTTAGCTCCCCTCTCTTGCTGTCCCATGAGCATGGTTTCATGCTGCTGAGGGAAAGCGGGGGTGAGTGGGGGTTCTCCCTGCAGCAGATCTGATTGGCGGTTCTGCCCAGGAGGTGGGGAGGTTGGAGCTTCTAGCTTTATCCCAGATTGCCTGCCCACCACCAAAATCCCATCTCCGGGAACAGCTCACCAGAGCTGTCAGTGCTGTGCCGGCTGCTCCAAAGCCGCCCCCTTCAGAACAGGTGTCCTGGTCCTGCAGCCACACTGGCAATGGGGCGACCATGTCACATGGCTGATCCCAGGAGCAAGGGGGAAATTGCCAGGCGGGGATTGTTGCCCAGTCGGTGGGGAGCAGGAGCAGGAAAGCCCTGGGGAAGGTCTCTGCTCAGAGCCCAGTGTCTGGAGAGGGCCCAGCAGAGCTCCCTGCCTGAGGGGATCTGGGGCAGAAGCCTGAGGATGGAGTGGGAGGTGAGTCCATGGAGATGTGAGGTTGGGATCAGACGTCTGGACATCAGAGGAGCTGTAGAGATCTGGGAAAGTATAGCAGGAAAGGGCTCAAGGGAGAAGGAGAAGCTGGGGGAGCCCTGCTGTGGGGGTAAAAAAGGGAACACATTTCTGTGCTGTAGCTACCCCCTATGGGATGTGAGCACTTTATGGAACTGACAGAGGGGAAACTGAGGCAGGGTAGCAGCATTGCCACAGCATGGGGGCCCGTACCAGACTGCATCGTGTGATACGACTGTCCTGGGTCAGACATGTGGGGAGAAGTCCTGAAACCTCCTAAGCTCCACTGCCAGAAAGCACAAAATATCCACAGGGTCCTGGTACTGGGCTCTTGTGACTGGCACTGAGTTTAGAATGCACCTTAACCTAGAAGGGGTATTGGCTTTGCCCCATAAGGAGAATGGGGTTAGGAGTGGATTCAAATTTTCGCTTCTGTCCCTGTGACTACGTGGTGTAACCATTTCCTGTTTGAATTTCCCATTTACTCCTGTACGATTATGTATTTAAATACTTGCCTTAGTTTGCTTCCTCTCCCCCACAGATAGAGCAGAACCTTCCTCAAAGTCCCTTTTAGGCTCAGTTTATTTCACAGTCAGGAAAACACCAAAGAAGGGATCAATATGAAGTCCCCAGGAGTGACAGGAACAGTGTGGAGGGGTGTGCTCTGCCCCCAGCCAGACTCATCCAGAGAGAAGGCAGGGAGACTCCCCACGTTGGAAGGTGTAGTTCACAGAAAGGAGAATCGTACCATCTCTCCAGCACTCAGCACAGGGGGGCACGGGTGCAAGAGGTTGAGCCAATGCAACCTCATCTCCGTTATGGGATGTTCCTCTGCTTCAGTTCTTTATGTTTGGGTCTCTGCCACTCTGGGGTTGTATCAGAAATTCGAGGGGGCAGTTTCTCTCCCTGTGTCACCATCATCCCATAATCCTTCAGGGATTTCACTGCATAAGGAACTCCCACCATGCACAAGGCTCATTACAAGACCTGAGCTGGATTTTCTGTGTTCCCCTCTTATTTTGTGGTTCCACACTCCTAACCAGTAATATTGAGGGGGGGCGCCCCGAGGACATTGCAGCTGTTAGCAGTGAGTCAATCTCAGTTGTCTCTCAGCCAGATCTCCCTGCCCAAACTCTCCCAAGTTCTGCTGAGGCAGGTAAACTCTTCTTTGGACCAGCTGATGGCTCTGGGGTCAGTAATGCCTGACAGGGTGGGTGAGGGTCCTGGTCCTTCCCTTCTTCCTCCAAGCTGGGGGAAGTGGCCATATGCCCAGATGGGACTTTCTTGCACCTCCACAGCTGCAAGAATATGTCTCTCAGCACTGGCCCACACTGGACAGCAGCCCATAACCTTTAATGCCCTTTTCTGATTCCCACTAATACTCCTGTTCTCCGCTGCCCCTATTGCTCTTCTTTATTGGTTAATGTCAGTCACAGTGCAGTAGAGAAAGGGTGCCAGTAGCTGTCAGTTTTCCATTGGCTGAGGCCTGGCTGTGCCGTGTTCCCAAACCCAGCTGGGAGGCTGAACCAGCAGGGTCTTTCCTGAAGGAATGGGACCATTGCCTAAGTACAGTACAGCTGAAAGAGAAACATGGTCATGAAACTCCCCCACACCCTCACAACAGGGGTACACCACTAGAGGGCGATATAGGCAAAGCAGCCTCAATGTCTTTCCAGAGCACACACGCCCACTGGAGCACGGACTCTGTCCCTACAGCCGGACCAATCTGGCCTGGCTCTGATTTGGGTCCCCAGTGTCAGTGTGAGGCAAACATACTCCTTCTGCCTGATGCCCACTTACAGTGAGTGCACCGGATCACAGTCCGGCTCCTCCTGAACCTTCTCCTCTGCTTCTGGCTGCACTTTTCCCCACACCTCCTTACTTAGGCACACTCCATCCATGACTCCTTGAAGCCACAAGACCTTCTCATCCAAGTCCTCCTGGCACTGAGCAAGGTGACCGTCCACCATACCAGGAGGAGGAAGCTGAACGGGGGTATGGGGTACTCTGTGACTATGGGACTTACTTCAGATCTTCCCTTAAGTCACGTCTCTGGGCATAGTTCCTCTGGGCCATGTCCACTGGCTCCCTGGATGCCTTTGAGGAGTAGTGGGTGTAACAACCTTGAGGGTTCATTAAAGAACAAACTACTGAATGAGTAAGGAATAGAACTTTAGTAACACAGACAGGAGTGATTCCCCGGTGTTAGCTCTGATGTAGGGCACATCTCCCAATTCACACAACACTGTCCCATGCTAAGGAAAATCTCTAAATCACAATCTTCTACAAGCATATATCTACAATCGGTGCTATCCAGGGCTCTCCGCTCTTTTCCCCTCTGGATTCCTATTTCTAAACTTGTTGCCCATATTCCAGTCCCTGTTTTTTTGTTAGTAGTCCCCATAATCATTTGATGCCTAGGTCTGGTGGCTTCTCCCCTTAGACAGAGGAGATGGGCCTTTAGATGTGAGCGGGCCCACACCCACCCATCCCCAGTGCTTCATTAGCTTCACTGACTCACCCTAGGCTACCTGGTGGAGGAGAGGTCTGCATCCCTATCTGGGTGTTTATTTTTCTGGCACAGGCCCCTCCCTGCTGGATAATTTGGTTGATTTTGAGACTAAGTTGCAGAGGTAGATGGGACTGTTCCAGTGCCTTTCCCTGAGGGGGAGGGTGCTGGTGCTCAGCCAACTGATACCATCCATGTTCACCAGCTCAAAACTCCGAGCCTGCCTTCAGGTACCCTGGCTGGTCTGCAGAAGAAAATCTTGTAGCTCTTCTGACCAGGCCTGGACTGGGTCTCAGCAGGTGTCTTGAGCCTCCTCCTGGAGAAGGATGGACAGGGCCTGCTCTGCCTACACAGTCAGGTCCATGTCTTTTGCCTACAGGCCCAGTGGAGCCTCCTTTATGGTGAAGGTAGTCCAGTATGAAGCACGCTGGTGCATACCTCCCTCCACCGCCTCCCAGGGCTCTGATACAACCAACAGCTCTTCTACCTCCACCTGAGCAGTCACCCATGAGACCTTTCTGAGCTGTCAGTCTTTTACTAGGACCTCCTGAGGACCCAGAAGCTAGTTCCCATGACCAGGACGGTGGCACTTGCCAAGGGCAGAGGATCTCCTTGCAGAGACCCTGCTACACAATACCCATCTAGGTATGCACATGGCAGAATTCCCATCGGTGCACCAAAGGCTGATCCTGGCTGGTACTACCATGATTGGAGACTTCCTGGATTATGACTGGAAGGACTAGGTAGGCACCAAGATGCTCCACTAGTGCATGGACCACTCTACCCCTCATGCCCCCGTCACATGCCCCAAGAGGTGAGGGCCGCCCTGCTGCCCACTTCTCACATTTTTTGAATGGATTCTGTGGGAGGGTGCTCCCTTCCTTTCTCTCACTCCTGGGCCTCCAGATCTTACTATTGGCCCCCCATCTCATGAGCCTCCCTGGCCATGCCCGAATACCATCTGAGCTGGGTGCAAGACATGAAGCTGGTCCATCTATAAGATTTTGTGGGTGCTTCAGTAAGAGGGCTGAGCACTGCAGAGAAAGAGGTTTTGTGGGGAGAACTGCGGGCTGGAAGGGTTGTTGAGGTCCACTTGCAAAGAGTAAATGGATGATGGAAGCCTTGGTGTGAACTGCAGTGTATTATTTGATCTCTGGGAAGTGGGGGGGGCACGAGCCTGCCCATTGCTAAAGGCCCCTCCCCCTTAAGGGGAGCAGTCACTGGACCCAGGACACAGCTAAGTTCATGGGATAATTAATGAAAAAAGGAGCAGGCATGGTGGTCACAGGTTGAAACAAAGGGAACCAGAAGGGACACCGAGCAGAGAACCCCAGACAGCGCCCACTGCTCCTGGAAGGTGTCAAGGGAGCTAGCGGATGCTGCCCAGAGGAACTCTGCCCGGATGCATGAGCAGATGGAGGAATGGAAGTAGGCCCCACAATTGTAGAACGCCCCCCCCGCAGCCAACCATCCTCTCCCGGGTCTTGTAGATGGCCACTTTGTTCAGGGCTAAGAGCAGGTTGAGGAGGAGGTCCCGCAAATTCGTGCGGCCATGGATAGGGTGTGCGTAGAAAAATAGGTGTGAGGAGAAGTGCAGCCAGAACCTCAGCAGGAGATTCAAGAGGAGCCAGAACAGGGGCTGCAGCCTGGCACACTCAAGATACGTGTGCACCAGCGTCTCCCTCATGCTGCATAAGGGGCAGGTGTCAGGAAGAGGGGTGAACTGCGCCAACTACATGCCTGTGCTCACAGCTCCATGAAATAGCTGCCAACTGATGTTCCTGGCAGGCTGTGGATCAAATTGGACTATAGACTGGCCCACCAGGGGTCCTTGCCCTCCACAGTGGTAGCAAGCCCCGCCATTTGGTGTCAGGGTGGGACGCGAGGGTGAGGAAGTGGAGGGTGTGGAAAATGAGCATGTACAGATGTTCCCTTGGTGAGGTTCGGAAAAGGACTGGCTGCAAGTCATGCAGATGGCCTGGTGCGTGGGGAGAGGGCAGCCAGGGGAGATCATGGGGCCAGGGCCTGATGGAAAATGCTGGAGGGCTGGGACTGGAGGGGAGGTGGACAGTGCCCTCTCACAAGACCTGCTTGAGGTAGGTTCGAGAAGCAGGGGCCAAGGCTGCCCTCACCTCCTGAAGTATGCGCCGGAAGGTTCAAAGGGTGAAGAGCCCCAAGCGCCAAGCCAGCGCGTGGGGATCCACTTAGTCCCCCCAGTCATAGTCCAGGAGATCTCTGACCTTGGAGACTCCTGCCAGGATCAACCGCTGTCGGACAAAGGGGGTCTCTGCCACCTGCACTCAGAGTTGGGGGGTTGAGTAGCATGGGCTTAGCAAGGGGATCATCCCCCTCTGTGGCTGCAAGGGGCCTGGAGGCTGAGAGACACTGGAGCAGTCCTGTTCATCTTGCAGCTGCTCAGACGCCCTGCCTTCCAAATCTTGACAGTTCTCTAGCAGAGAAGGATGGGTAGCGGAGAGGTTAATGCCCAGATAGAGCAGTGGACACATGCTCCACCAGATAGCTTGAAGAATGGATGGGAGGGACATCCTCCACCATCTGGCCTCTACCATCAGGGCAGAGCTCTTGACCCAGTTGATCTGGGTAGAGCAAGCTGCCGAGTAGATGGCCATAGATGCCTCCAACCACACCAGGCCGCCTGGGTCCTGGACTGCAAGAAGGACATCATAGGCATTTGCTGACAGGACCAATCTCAGCTCTGGCTTATGCAGCATCAACTCTGTCAGCCTCCAGTGGAGGAGACAGAGGAAGGGCTCGATGGTCAGAGCGTACAGCTGGCCTGACAGCAGGCAGCCTTGACACACTCCTCGCCCAAAGCTGACCAGTTCAGTCAGGGTCCAGTTGAGCTTGACCAGGCACTCCGCGGAGGGGTACAGAACCCAGAGAAAACCCATGAGGT
>ML675697.1:224254-247544 GCA_007922155.1 Mesoclemmys tuberculata | reverse complement strand
GTGAACTGCACCCACTTGCCATCTCTGAAGTGATTGCTGCCTGTGCAAAGTAAGTGCAGCTGCAGTTAGACTGGCTGCCTTTGTGAGACAAGGGACATACTTCTCTAAACGGGAAAGGCTGAGCACAAAAGGGATTTGGAAGCAAAATCTATTCTGTGCTTATTCTTCAGATAAGACTGGGTGTAAATTGGTGTAAGTGGCTGATGTAAACCAGCACAGACATGAAATGTTTAAACAGAAGTAGAAAGTTGGTGTATGGGGTTCCTACTTGATAATGTACCTATTTATGTTATGCTCCATGTTGGGATCTCCTCCCTTGGTGAGATGCGTCCATTTTCATGCTTCTCTCCTGTACTGCCTTGGTGTGCAAGACTGCTGCCTGGCATGTAGACTATGGGAATTGTGATGTATTTGCCTTGGTGCCATATGGGTAATTGGCCACACAGGATTTGTATAGGTGCAGGGTGTGAGAGCCACAGGGTTCTCTACAGGCTAGATTGGTGGGGGACAAGGAAAGGGGCAAAGCAGTTCAGCTGATTATTGATTGGTAAAGTGGAGCCTTTCAACATCCTACTTGTCAGGAGGGGGAAAGGGTCATTTTGCTGCCCAATACATGTGAATGTTGCCCTAGCACAGACTCCTGGCAACTATACAGTGGCTGTGTCCTGGGAGCAGAACTCACAAACTGCCAAAGGCCAAACTTAGGATGCAGTTTGTGAAAAAGACTGAAAATGAAGGACACAAAAATAACCTCTGGGAAATTATTCTTCATCCCTGATGTAAATGATTTTAAATAATAAATATGAGTGGACACCCAACTTAAGTGTTTCATCAGTCGCTTTGGAACCACGAGTTCCATGACTCAAAATGAGGTACACTGGAGTGGGATCGATGTCCAAGTAAGGGTTTCTCACATAAGTAGGTTTCCACTCCACATTTATGGAATATTTGCCTTTTAAATGCTTGTTCCTAATTCCCAGACAGCCAGTTGAGTGCCTTTGTTACCTCTGAATATTCTCCAAGTTCCCCAAGCCGCAGTGACCAGCCCACAAATTCAGGATTTACACTCCCAGAGTTGATGCCGCAGAGACAAGAACAGACCCTGCAGGAATGAGGGTGTGGCTGCCAGGCTCATGCTTTTGGCTCCACCCATCATGGAAATGAGCTCCTCTCTGAATTTGTGCATTTCTGGTATAAAGGTGCTGGAGAATAAGGATGGTACAACTCAGTGAGTTACAAGGGGATCATCAGAGACACTGCGGATGCAGGGCTCACTTTACACGGGAAACCCAGAATCAAGCCCAGAGACAGACCCTTGGTCCTGGTGTATCATTGCACCAGCGCTCAACCTGGCACAGGGACTGAGAGGGGAGCCAATGCACGTCCATGTGCTGGGGTTTCTCAAGTTCAGGACCTGTCAAGGAGGCCATTTTGCCATGTGTATTTGCTGGGAATGTGGGGGCTTTAAGTGACTTTGTGACCTTTGTGCTGACATAAGTCATAGCTGGGGCCAAAATAGGTACAAATGGACTGGATCAGAACAACTTCAGGCTCCAGCCTCCTCTCCTCCTGCCTCAGTGAATGCTGGGAAAAGCTCCACAGCATTAGCCCCTGTGAGCTCATCCCAGCTCCAGCAGCCACACGCCACAGGCAGGGTCACAGCTGCTGCTGCTAAGCTGGTGAGACACTGGGCTGTTGTACCCAAGCACACACCAACACAGCTCTGCTAATGGAGCCATCCCCCCCAACCCCAACAACTGCCCCGGCTGCCCCCTGTCTGCAGCCCAGAGGATGGTGAAGCCTGCTCATCCCCAGTTTGTCCGGGGAGCTCAGGAAGAAGCTGGTCGGCTCCACACTGACCCCAGTGAAGGGGGCGATTCAGCCCAGAGTCACTGGGATTGTCATGTTCACTCCCTTCTCTTCCATCTTACCTGAACAGATCACTCCGACATCATAGTCATGATTACACTTGAATTTACCCCATCCGGGATGACTGCAGTCCCAGAGAGCAGACTCATCACCACGACACTCAACTCGAAACAGCCAAGTCCGTCCAGATCCTTTCCCAAAATGAGCTTCATTAAGGGCACTCAGAGCAGAGCCACATCCCAACTGCTTACAAACCACCACAGCAGCTTTCATGTTCCAGTTACCACCACAGACCATGCCCCACTGATTCAGGTGTTTAACCTCCACTCTCCCGGCACAGGGTTTACTTCCATTCACCAGCCTCAGCTCCTCAGCACCTTCCAACAGACAGAGAGCAGAGTTACAGAAAGCAGAGCCATTGTTGTTAATAATCCCTCTGGCCTGGACACTATTTCCCAGGGGAACGGGGGTTTACACCCTGCTCCAGCACTCAGGCCTGTCACTGGGGAAGAAGCAAGGGGTATTCACAGCAGGAGTTCTCTGACAGTCTCCTTCCCTTCCCTCAACAGCCCACTCCCGGTCCTTTGATCCTTCTCCCCACGAACTCCCTGGAAAACATTCCCCACGTCATATGAACACCAGCTCCTCCCTCCATGTGCAACCAACTGTAAAGGAGAACCAGCCATGACTTCTTAATCATCCTTCCCCCCAAACAGATGCTGCCTCCTCAGGGCCCACATAGCTCATCTTCCTTACCATCTCAGCTCTCCTCTCCTCCAGACCCCAATACACTAGCTCCAGATCTGTAAATGTGTCCCAAAAGGGGTTAGAGAGAGGGGTGTCACCCGCACCCCCACACTGGTGTCCGTTGGATTTTCCCCATGTGTGCACTTGACCTCTGAACTCTGCCAGACTGCTCCATGGGAGGGACACTCCTCTCCCTGCCTGTAGCCTGAGATTGAGCTGGGGTGGGATGGGCTAGACTTAGAAACTCCTCTCTCATCAGCACCTCCCCCTAAAGGCTCCGCGACTCCTGTCTCTTGGGCACAAAGGGCAGGAAATTACCCCAACAACAGATTGTTTCTTAAAACAAGATTGATTAGAGACTCAGAAAAAATGAGAGTAAAGAAACAGTTTTGTTAGGAAATAAAAGAAAAGAAAAAGTTTGGGTAAGAAACCACATGTTAACCTTTAGCAAAGGCCAGTGAGCTTGGCTCCCCTCACGTGTCCCTCACACAAGGATTTTTCTCCCTCAGAAGTTCCCCCACCCTCCTGTCTGCAAGTCAAGCATTTCCAAGGTTACTTTGATCTCCATTTCCTTAGACTCTCTTCACCAGTCATCTGTGATTTGCATATCCATTGCTATCTCATGGCAAAAACAACCCTCTGTCACACACCAAGGTGTAGGTGGTGTGTGCTAGTACTCAGAGCAGAACCAACAGGAGGGGCTGGAGTTGTGGTCAGGAGGCAAGCCAGTGGCCAGAGCTAGGATGCAGGAATGAGGAGTCCTGAGGCAGGCAAGGTTGGAGTAAGGGCGGGATAGGCAGGAGATCTGGCACAGCTGCAAGTATGGAACGTATTAAGCAGTCACTGAGCTGCTGTTGATACAGGGTTTCAATGGTGATCTCTTGGCTCTTATGACCAATCAGAGAGCACACAGTAACTCAGTGAGGGCTTATCAGATGCAGCCCAGCTCATAGTGTTGGTAGGCAACCAAGCCTGGAGGTAGCTGAAACCCCTCTACACATAGCACAGTGACTATTATGGGGAATCCAGGAGCTTTGGACATACCTCAGTATCCCTCTTGCTGAGGAGATTTATTCTCTGGCCCTGAGTCAGGTTAATAACGTTGGTGTGTCATCTGACCCTTCCTCTATCTATGGGAATGCATATATCAGACTTGGGACAAAAATATGTATTTGAATTTATTCAAATACTTTTCTGTGGCACTTCATATCATCCCCTTTGCAACCCCAGACATAATGAGAGACATACTGGGGGTTTTGAATGTGAAACCAAGAAGAAGAAGGAATAGAAGCTTTGTTGCAGAGCTGAGAACTCTGGCATACACGTGTCTTTGGAGACCTGCATGATTCCTTAATCAGGGACAGAATCCTTTGTGAGATACATGATTCTAGTTTACAGGAGAGACTGTTGAGAGAAATAGATCTAACCTTAAATAAATGCCTCCAAATAGCAAAGAAAGCTGAAATGGCCAGGGAGAAGATCAAAACAATGACAGCCACTTGTGCAGAATAAGTACATAGGCTCAAACTAAGGGAACCCAGAAAGCAGGAGAAAGACTGATTGACTGAGAATACAGACATCGGTATCTAATGCATATACTGTGGACAGCTACACGAAAGGCAGAAAGAAAAATGCTCAACCCATGGGCAATAGATGCAAGGGGACTGGGGAAGAGAACTACTTTACGCCTCAGTGCCCCAGATGTCCCAGCAAGAAAAAAGTCAGGAGTACATGTAGTGACTGAGGGTGCAGAGACTTCCAGTGAAGAAGATATCTGCAATAATTCTTTAGCAGATCCAAAGACTCTCAAAGTATGCACACTGCAGAAGGCTGCCAGCCATTCTACTGCCATATTGGCACATACGCTATCAGAGTGATGGCCAGTTCAACAGTTCCAGTGACACTGATCAGCACCAATATCAGACTGGAAAACGTGACCAACTGGAAAGCCTGAAAAGAAGAGGCATCATTACTAGGAGACAGTGGATCAAAAGCCCAGGAATGATGAAAAACTCTTCAGATAAACTGAGGATCTTCCTTGATTCAAAACCACGTAAAACAGCATTGAAATAAATTCATTACCTGTTACCACCAATGGAGGACATGCTACCAGATTTATCCAGGTCAAAAGTGTTCCTAGTTTGTGATGTGAAGAATAGGTTCTGGCATAGTGAGCTATATAAGCCAACCAGCCACCTGACAACCCTTGTCATGACTTTTGTCACGTACTGCTGGCTACAAATGCCTATGGGAATCAGCCCAGCCCTAGAGGTATTCCAATGTAAACTGAACCAGGCACAGCAGGGACTTGCAGGAATCAAGATTGTAGCTGATAACATTTTTATTGAAGGAAATGTCAAGAAAGAAGCAATGCAGGACCATGATACCAAGCTGAGACATCTCCTAAACAAGTGCTGGGAGTGGAATATTTAGCTAAATGTAGACAAGTTTAAGGTAAGGAAAACTGAGATTCCCTATACTGGACATATGTTGACTCTTGAAGGATTCCAGCCATAACCTGAGAAATTGACATCCATTAAGGAAATGCCAGACCAAAAGATGTGAAGGAGGTCTAATGATTTAGAAGGATGGCCAACTACCTTTCCAGATCCTGAGCACATCTATCAGAAGCCTATGAACCCTGAGACAGTTGACACTAGGGTGAGCCACCTTTCCCTAAACTGAAAATGGGACACACGGGGCTGGCCTGAGCTGCCTGATGCTGCTGCTTGCCCAAGCCCCACCTCGCTGCACAGGGCTGGAGGAGGAATGGGTATGGGCTGGGATCTGGGCAGCAAAGTATGATGTGAGTGCTCGAGTGTGTGTGGGTACTTTTAGACTCAGAGCCAGAAGAAGAAGCTATTGAAATATGATCCAGCTAGCGGTGTGCTGCCCTTTTATAGGCTGGGATAACACAGAGGCAGGAAAGAAGCTCCAGAGAGCAGAAGGGACCAAAAAGACCCCAGACAGCAGCCCTGGGACCTGGGGGGAGGCCCGGAAGTGGCAGAAGCAGGCAACTGGAAGCAGACTGGGGAGGTGAACAGGCCAGTTGGGACAGGGGAGGGAGGCTGGAGAGGGCTCTGAGGACTGGCCCAGAAAAATGGGGGGTGGGTAGGGCACAAAGTCAGGGTGGGGGCTCTAGAAACACTCAGGATCAGGGGGACAAGGTTGGGGTGGGGAGTTCTGGGGCCTGCTTGGGGGCTGGGCATGAGGCTGGTGTGGGGGACTCCGCGTAATGCTGGGGGTGAGGAACATGAGGGTGGGAGGGTCTTGTGCGGGGTGCTGCAATGCTGTGCTTGGTGGCCCGGCATATTCAGATGCTGCAGAACCCAGTCGGGCACTTACCAGCCAGGTTGCCCGGTAGGGCCTGAGGCCCAGGAGTCGCAGCTTCATGGCCAGGCCATCCCTGCCATCTCCACGGAATCCGGAGAAGAGTTTGATTTAGGGGCCTGAGAGTGCTGCCCTCTAACTGGGCTGCAGAGAGAGCACATGACACCCATTGCTCCTATTGGACGGTCTGGGCATAGCAGAGATGCATTGGCCAGTCTCCTGCACAGCCTCCTGGTGGGGGGCGGGCCACAAGCCTTAGGCTGCCCACAAGGGGGCATGGAGATATCTCCCCCGAATGTTGCCATTTCAGCCATTTGGCCATGGGTCAGCCATGAACACTCCAACTTCCTGGTTAATATTCTTCCAACATTAATTAATATTTAGCTTTCATATTGATGCTGTACCAAAGATTCAGATGCTCATCCAAATGATAGAAAAATACCACAGTTCCTGGACAAAAATCTCTGATGTGGTCCACACAACATATGACGTGTACACCAGGAAAAAGGCCAAGATCTTTTCTGCCCATGTGAATTATCACAATGTCTGATAAATCGCAACTTCTTTAGTCACTGGCTAGATGTTCTAGAGCAGGCAAACTTCCTCCCATCACAGACCATCTCTTTCCAGCCCATCAGCCTGTAGTCAGCAATCCCCATGTCACAGTGTACTCTCTGTTCTCTTACAATCTTCTATAAACATGTGATCCAGGAATTACCTAGAAACCACATATTGGCAATCCGGGAAATGCATTTATTTCTTTTCCCTAAGCAGTCAAAGTACTCTGTTGCTATTAAATTTTCATGCTGTGTAAATTTGGAAACATCACATTAATCAACCCCAAGAAAAGGAAGTAGACACTTCCTTCCTTCCCTCCTCCCAGGATGTAGGCCCCAGCACTGTAAAATCAGCCTGAACCAAAGTATTTAAGGCTGGCTGGAGCTTAAGAGTTAAACTCTTATGTTAACCATAATGAAATTAAGTGTTAAAGATAAGATGTTCCGGACAAACCAATTGTTTATTTGTTCCTGACATCCCCCGGCTCCACAATGTGAATTAACTACTTACGTTACTCAAGTTAGAGTACCCTGCACAAACACTTTGTGATTGAACACTTATGACATGTTAAGACCTCGCTCATAACTATCTAAGCATAATTGTTTGGAAACATCCTGAAATCCAACTACCATAATTTGTAAATGAAGGAAAGTGCTCAATGTGTATCAGGAATGTGGTTAATGTGGAAATCACAGGACAATAAGAAAACAAATGAAATTCCTTTACATTCTTTTTATCTTCACATTCTTTTTGTCAAATTAATATTGATAAAATGGGTAAATTGCTATAAATAAATATTTTCTTGTATTGTGTTAATAAGAAAATATAATATAGTATGCCAATGAAATAAAATAAGAATGTAATGATTTCTAGTTGTATGAATGTGGAGTGAAAGCAGTGTGAATGTGTGAGAGATAAGACAGCCTACAAGGACAGAAGAGAGAGATGATGCTTTGTTTAAAAAACATTTACAACCCAGATGGCGGAAGATCAAGATAACCCCAAAGAACAGGGGAGTTACAGGGAGAAAACAAAGTGTAAAACAAAATGAAGAAAGAATAAGAAAGCTGTCACGTTTACGATACCAAACGTAATTGACAGCTACATCAAACAAGAAGACAATCTGATATGAAGAAATCCATAGACCCGAATGGGGATGGATAAGTATAAATATCAGAAGAAGAAACCTGGACTTTGGGCTCGTTCTGCATATCCCCAGGAGCATCGTGTCGCGAACGACAGGGCCCGCCTCCTCCCTCGAGTCTGACTCACCTGGCTAGTGAGTTAGCTTGAGCAACATAGAGACTGGTAACTATCTCTCTCCTGCAGAACAGTGTGAGTGTGAGAGAGTGTGTGTGTGTGTGTGTGTGTGTGAGGAAGCATGTGTTTTAAGCAATTGCATTTTCAAACTATTTTCTGTATTCATAATAAACATGGCATACTGCCTTATCACCCCTGAAAAAGATCCTGCTGTTTATTTCATAAGTGTAACAAGGATCCAGTAAAATACAAATATTTTCAAACAACCAATGCAAGACTTGCCTACTACTTCTCCCTAATTTCCACCCCCAACACAGCCCACAAGCTCTCTCCCTGTCCCTCTGCCTCTCCCACCACCCTTCACACAAACACACAAAGGAAACTGGCTCATCGCTGAGTGACTTTAGCTCTTATGTGCTGAATTTTAAAGCCCTTGAGCATTTTATGTTTTCAGTGCATTAATCTACCCGGGATTCTTAATACAGAGGCTTTTCTGGGATACACTATACAATAAGGGTAAACATCCCCAATAACATTAATCTATATTAGGTCCATGCTATCTGATGCAGGATTGTGTTTAGACAGATATGGCCAGATTCTGACATCCTGAGTGGCAGCTAACTCCACACATGGTCCCATTGAACTCAGTGGGGCTATTCATGGAGGAAGGGGCTATTCACCATCAGTGGGGGAGTCAAAATCTGTTTCATATGTAGATGGTAATTTGTAGATTTGGAAAGTACCATTACTGAAGGAGGATGACAGAGAACTCAGGGGCTTTTCTAAGCTGCTATTTCATTCAAGTTCATACACATAGAATCACAGAATCTTAGAAAGTTAGGGATGGAAGGGCCCTCAGGAGGTCATCTAGTCCAACCCCCTGCTCAAAGCAGGATCAACCGCAACTAAATCATCTCAGCCAGGGTTTTGTGAAGACAGGCCTTAGAAAGCTCTAAGGATGGAGATTCCACCACCTCCCTCGGTAACCCATTCCAGTGCTTCACCAACATCCAAGTGAAAAAGTTTTTCCTAATATCCAACCTAGACCCTCCCACTGCAACTTGAAGCCATTGCTCCTTGTTCTGTCATCTGCTACCACTGAGAACAACCTAGCTCCATCCTCCATGGAACCCTGCTTCAGGTAGCTGAAAGCCAGTATCAAATCCCCCCTCACTCTTCTATTCTGAAGACTAAACAAGCCCAGTTCCCCCAGCCTGTCCTCATACGTCATTTGATCCAGCGCCTAATCATTTTTGCTGCCCTCCGATGGACTCTCTCCAATTTGACCACATCCCTCCTGTAGTGGGGGACCCAAAGCTGGACATAATAGTCCAAATGTGACCTCACCAGTGCTCATGGATTATAAACTTTTAACTAGACACAAGTGTGATGATGATTGTAGACCTGGCTTGACATGAGTGACTGGATATGTGTAAGGCCTCGTTTCTCAGAAAGTATGATTGGGAAGGTAAACGGATTAGCAGACCTAAAACAGAATGTCAGTACTAGGTCAGATAAGGGGGAACACCCAGGGAACCATTTGCAATGGACAAGATAAGCCTGGAATGTAGGAAGGAAGACAGTAGGCTATCCACACTCAGCCCATGGACAGAGCAAGGATTGATTAAATCACCAAGCCAATCCTAAAAGGTGTGATGTAATGTATAGTAATGCAATGTATGTATAAATGTATATAAAGGAAAGGCTTTTCTGTGTAACTTTGGATCTGTGGTGCACCCTGCAACCATCCCCTGCATTGTAGCCTTGCTGTATACTGAATAAAGAAAAATGAGTGATGAAATCCAGAATCAAACTGAGTTCTTGGGAAGCTGAATGGAAGAGGTCTGTGAAGGAATTCAGACATTATATTCCTGTTCCACACAGAGTCAAATTAAAGGCAAGAAAAGCAATGTTGCCACCAACTCCTATTAATCCTCAGAGCATACAGTTCATCACTGGAAGCCACAGCTGCCTCCTCCCTCCTCAGGGTACAACTGACTCCTGTTATAGCTAAAGGGAGTCACTCCGACTCTGTGGGGAGAATAGGACCTCATGATTTCTGATGAAGCCTTGCCCATGCCATATCAGCCTGCTTGCCCAGGAAACCCAGTGGCATTCTCTGCTGTATCCCTCTTATAAAGTCAATTTTAGCATGAGAACAAACTCCAATTAATTGAATTTGAATTTCCTGGGAAGTTCAGAGACAAACCCCACATTAGGTGCTCCATAACATAATCTTGCTCTGGAATTCCCAGCAACTGCACTCCCAGGCACTGAAACATTACCGTGCTATCTGTGATCTGTATATACCAGCTGTGATACCACAGTTTGTCTCCAGCAAAACATCTGAGGTTTCTAAAATCTGACTTTCATCTTTAACTTCCCCTGTTCATACTTCATCTACAGAACAGCAGCACCTTAAACTGCAGCAACTAATAGAAACAGGCTGCAACTGGAGGTTTAGTGTCCTAACAAGTGGATCATTCAAATCCTGTTGAAGATGGCCTGGCATGTTGGACACGCATAGAGCAACAGTGTTATTTTAAATTGTATGGACCATATATCAGGGATTATTCACAGCTTCCATACACAGGTACAGAGCTGGACAGGGGGAGGAGGCTGGAATTCACAGTACCAAAGCCCACTCGGCTTTTCTTGTGGTTAGTTTGTTTTTCAGGAATTTCTAAGCACTGAAGCCATTACGTCACTAAAACCAGCACTGGGCTCATAGTGCTACCAGAATGGGGTATTTTATAAAGCACGCATAGGTTGGGACTGGGTCAAATCTATGATTATTGTAAATATATAAACCTCCTCCCTCAGAGTTACCTACAGGAGATAATCAAAAACACAAATTTACTTTAACTCATCTGCCTTCTTGTCCTTTGTTTCACTGACTTCTGAATTAAAACCCCATTTCTAGTGGATTCAGAACTCTCTTCCTAGTTCTTTGCTGCCCAGTTGAAGTGCAATAAAGCAGGCACTTACCCACGGTATCTTTATGAAAGAGGAGAAACCAAAGCAGCTGAGTGAAGAGATGTCCCTTCATGGCCAGCTGGACTTGCTGAACCCTCCTGCACTGAACTGAGATACTCTGCCAGGGCTCCTCTGTGTCTGACAAGTGGTAACAAAGCAGTGGAAGAGAAATATATAGATTTAGAGGCTGGCATCATCTGCCAGAAGGAACCAATAGAAACAACATTCACCTTTTTAGACATTATCGGAGGGTTTATCTAAAACTTCATGCGCCTAAAACACCCAATACAATTCTAAAGCTCTGGTTGTGACCATATATGAGGGATGAGTCCGCTTCTGATGTCACGTTGCTTCAGTCTCAGATCATCCTGTAACCGCCCTCCTTGGCGTAGGGCAGATCAGTATGCAAAATGATGCTGTCTTATTAGAAAAATGAATGCAGAGCCTTGAATGCTGCTCATTTCATTAACTAATTAAGAAAACAAATGTGGAAAATATAAACCTCTAAAATTCAACCCCACAAAGCTGTGTAGCCAATTGTAGCCATGCCACTAAAATCACAGAGCTAGGATGTTACCACTGGGGTCAGCTGTATCTGAACGAAGACAATCTTTGCTCCTTCTGTGGTAGCTAGAGCACTCAGGTCTGCCTGAACAGGGTGGGAACGGCAGTGGTACATTAGTGATAGGAGTATGTCATGGAACTTCCTTCTTCAAATGTGACCATCAGTGACAGCAGAGTGTCGGAGGCCTTCCTGTTCACTCTGTTACAGCTTGTTCTTAATCCTTGCTGACTGACTATCACTGATACCACAGTGTATTTAGCAACCCACTCCAGGATTCTCCATCCAGGCCAGTGTTAGGGCTGCCCTGTGTGTAACTCTAGGCAGCACAGGCTGCGATAGTCAGCCTGGGAGCTAGAGAGAACTCCAGGGTCCTGTCCATTTCCATCCATCTGAATAGAGAATCTCCCTTATAGTCAGCGCAGCTGAACCCCATCCCTTCTGTACCACAAAGAGCAGCACACTGGCCATAGAACATGAGCTTCCCAGGAGACAGCAGCAAGTTAACCAGGAAAACAACAGACCCAGTTTCCAGTGGAAAGTAGCTGGGGGAGAGGGGAAATCAAGGGTAAAATCCAGCCCAGACAAGCCATGAGTAGGTGTGTGTCAGAAGAGGCCTAACTGAGGAGTTTAGCATGGCATTTTACATCAGCCCAGCACAGCGGCTGTGGTGCCAAACTGAAAGGTGGCCTTGTAGGAAACGGCTCAAACGCCTGCAACTCTGGCCCTTTGCCACCCCACTTCACGAAGGCCAAACTGCTACAGTGCGAGCTCCTTGGCAATGAACAACAGGCTCTTTCCCCAGCCAGACCCCAGCCTGGTGAGTGTTAAGAACCCTGAATCGGCACAGGAAGTTCTCTCGCATCCGTCCAGAGAGCGGCAAAGGCTGGGAACCATGCGGCAGCTACACCAGCTCTGCCTTAAATACAGTCCTCCTCAATGGCTCACCGTGAAAGGGCCAGTACAGCTCACTGCAGCCACTGACCCAGAGCAAACACAGCACAGGTCAGAGAATTCACGAACTGACTGATAATTGAAGAAGGGAGCTGGCAATGGACACAGCTTGAGAGAAAGTTCAGAAGTTGCACACATGGGGCCCTGGCACCGACAGTGGGATCCACACAGACAGGACGTGCCAGAGAACCGCAGACATTACAAGGTAAGTGACCCTTCTTTCTTGTGTGTGAGGCTGCTGCCTGTCCCCACCTCCAAGGCAGGTGGGGCTGCTCTGGGGGGGCTCTGGCTTCTATAAGTGTCTGTTGGGGTTTTAGAGAAACTTTCTCTCCTCATTCATACAAACATCCCCGATGTCACCGTATTTACTGCTGTCACTTTGGCTGTTCTTGTTCAATCCACGTCTGATCCTTGGTGGAATCCTCTGGATCCTTCACATAAAAGACACTCAAAACTAGGAGCTGGATGTTCAAATTCCTGCTCGGAGCAGGACAATCCGTCCCCTTGGGGAAGCCGGGGAGCAGGGTCAGCCAAACCTGTTTTGGTCTGGCCAGCCTCAAGAGATCAAAAATCATGAGTCAGTTCCCCCAAAATCACGAGCTCGACCCAAAAAATCATACTTTTAAAAAAAGAGAGACTACATTGTGTTTTGGACAGTCTTTTGACTGTTGCACTGCCCCTGCCTATCCCCAGTGTGTGAGAGACAGTTACTGTTACCCATCTCCCTAATTTCTTGGGTAATGTGATTTTGGCTTTTGCTCTAGGAGCTCTCACCCCCACATTTGCTTCTTCCCTGCTCAGCAACGACTTCTCTCTAGCCTCCAAGTCAATCCTGTCCCTCCAATCCACACATCAGTTCTGTCCCCCCTCCGTCAGTTCTGCCCAACCCAAGCCCCCACATTTGCCCAGCCCTGCATTGGCCCCTGGGGTCTTTCTCCACCCCCCCAGGCCTGGGTACTGCAGTGGGGTCCCCCTTCTCCCTTCCAGGATGAGGGGACAGATCAAGGGGCTCTGCACACCAGGCTGCCCTTCCCCAGGCTAGTGCTGTGAGGCCATGAAGGAAAAGATGACCCTTCCCTCCCCCCATTACTCACAGAATGGGAGGAGGGAATGGAGCTGCCCTGACCTGATGGGCTCTTTAGCTCCTCTCTCTTGCTGTCCCATGAGCATGGTTTCATGCTGCTGAGGGAAAGCGGTGGCGGGGGGGTTTCCTCCCTGCAGCAGATCTGATTGGCGGTTCTGCCCAGGAGGTGGGGAGGTTGGAGCTTCTAGCTTTATCCCCAGATTGCCTGCCCACCACCAAAATCCCATCTCCGGGAACAGCTCACCAGAGCTGGCAGTGCTGTGCCGGCTGCTCCAAAGCCGCCCCCTTCAGAACAGGTGTCCTGGTCCTGCAGCCACACTGGCAATGGGGCGACCATGTCACATGGCTGATCCCAGGAGCAAGAGGAAAACTGCCAGGCGGGGATTGTTGCCCAGTCGGTGGGGAGCAGGAGCAGGAAAGCCCTGGGGAAGGTCTCTGCTCAGAGCCCAGTGTCTGGAGAGGGCCCAGCAGAGCTCCCTGCCTGAGGGGATCTGGGGCAGAAGCCTGAGGATGGGGTGGGAGGTGAGTCCATGGAGATGTGAGGTTGGGATCAGATGTCTGGACTTGAGAGGAGCTGTAGAGCTCTGGGAAAGTATAGCAGGAAAGGGCTCAAGGGAGAAGGAGAAGCTGGGGGAGCCCTGCTGTGGGGGTAAAGAAGGGAACACATTTTTCTGCTGTAGCTACCCCCTATGGGGTGTGAGCACTTTATGGAACTGACAGAGGGGAAACTGAGGCAGGGTAGCAGCATTGCCACAGCATGGGGGCCCGTACCAGACTGCATCGTGTGATACGACTGTCCTGGGTCAGATGTGTGGGGAGAAGTCCTGAAACCTCCTAAGCCCCACTGCCAGAAAGCACAAAATATCCACAGGGTCCTGGTACTGGGCTCTTGTGACTGGCACTGAGTTTAGAATGCACCTTAACCTAGAAAGGGTATTGGCTTTGCCCCATAAGGAGAATGGGGTTAGGAGTGGATTCAAATTTTCGCTTCTGTCCCTGTGACTACGTGGTGTAACCATTTCCTGTTTGAATTTCCCATTTACTCCTGTACGATGATGTATTTAAATACTTGCCTTAGTTTGCTTCCTCTCCCCCACAGATAGAGCAGAACCTTCCTCAAAGTCCCTTTTAGGCTCAGTTTATTTCACAGTCAGGAAAACACCAAAGAAGGGATCAATATGAAGTCCCCAGGAGTGACAGGAACAGTGTGGAGGGGTGTGCTCTGCCCCCAGCCAGACTCATCCAGAGAGAAGGCAGGGAGACTCCCCATGTTGGAAGGTGTAGATCACAGAATGGAGACTTGTACCATCTCTCCAGCACTCAGCACAGGGGGGCACGGGTGCAAGAGGTTGAGCCAATGCTACCTCATCTCCGTTATGGGATGTTCCTCTGCTTCAGTTCTTTAAGTTTGGGTCTCTGCCACTCTGGGGTTGTAGCAGAAACTGGAGGGGGGCAGTTTCTCTCCCTGTGTCACCATCATCCCATAATCCTTCAGGGATTTCACTGCATAAGGAACTCCCACCATGCACAAGGCTCATTACAAGACCTGGGCTGGATTTTCTGTGTCCCCCTCTTATTTTGTGGTTCCACACTCCTAGCCAGGAATATTGAGGGGGGCACCCCCAGGATATTGCAGCTGTTAGCATTGAGTCAATCTCAGTTTTCTCTCAGCCAGATCTCCCTGCCCAAACTCTCCCAAGCTCTACTGAGGCAGATAAACTCTTCTTTGGACCAGCTGATGGCTCTGGGATCAGTAATGCCTGACAGGGTGGGTGAGGGTCCTGGTCCTTCCCTTCTTCCTCCAAGCTTGGGGAAGCGGCCATATGCCCACATGGGACCTTCTTGCACCTCCACAGCTGCAAGAATATGTCTTTCAGCACTGGCCCACACTGGACACCAGCCCATGACCTTTAATGCCCTTTTCTGATTCCCACTAATACTCCTGTTCTCCCCAGCCCCTATTGCTCTTCTTTATGGGTTAATGTCAGTCATGGTGCAGTAGAGAAAGGGTGCCAGTAGCTGTCAGTTTTCCATTGGCTGAGGCCTGGCTGTGCCGTGTTCCCAAACCCAGCTGGGAGGCTGAACCAGCAGGGCCTTTCCTGAAGGAATAGAGACATTGCCTAAGTACAGTACAGCTGAAAGGGAAACGTGGTCATGAAACTCCCCCACACCCTCACAACAGGGGTACACCACTAGAGGGCGATATAGGCAAAGCAGCCTCAATGTCTTTCCAGAGCACTGACTCTGTCCCTACAGCTGGACTAATCTGGATTGGCTCTGATTTGACTCCCCAGTGTCAGTGTGAGGCAAACATACTCCTTCTGCCTGATGCCCACTTACAGTGAGTGCACCGGATCACAGTCCGGCTCCTCCTGAACCTTCTCCTCTGCTTCTGGCTGCACTTTTCCCCACACTGCCTTACTTAGGCACACTCACTCCATGAAGCCATGAGATCTCATCTACGTCCTCCTGGCACTCACCAAGGTGACCGTCCACCATACCAGGAGGAGGAAGCTGGACGGGGGTATGGGGTACTCTGTGACTATGGGACTTACTTCAGATCTTCCATTAAGTCACGTCTCTGGGTACAGTTCCTCTGGGCCATGTCCACTGGCTCCCTGGATGCCTTTGAGGAGTAGTGGGTGTAACAATCTTGAGGGTTCATTAAAGAACAAACTATTGAATGAGTAAGGAATAGAACTTTAGTAACACAGACAGGAGTGATTCCCAGGTGTGCAGCTGGGAGCAGCCACGTTAGATCTGTAGGGCACATCTCCCAATTCACACAACACTGTCCATGCTAGAGAGCATCTCTAAATCACAATCTTCTACAAGCATATATCTACAATCGGTGCTATCCAGTGCTCTCTGCTCTCTTTTCCCCTCTGGATTCCTATTTCTAAACTTGTTGCCCTTACTCCAGTCCCTGTTTTTTCATTAGTAGTCCCGATAATCATTTGATGCCTAGTCTGATGGCTTCTCCCCTTAGACAGAGGAGATGGGCCTTTAGATGTGAGTGGGCCCACACCCACCCATCCCCAGTGCTTCATTAACTTCACTGACTCACCCTAGGCTATCTGGTGGAGGACAGGTCTGCATCCCTATCTGTGTGTTTATTTTTATGCCACAGGTCCCTCCCTGCTGGATAATTTGGTTAATTTTGAGACTAATGTGGCTGGCCAGTTGCAGAGGTAGATGGGACTATTCCAGTGCCTTTCCCTGTGGGGGAGGTTGCTGGTGCTCAACCAACTGATACCATCCATGTTCACCAGCTCAAAACTCCGTGCTTGCCTCCGGGTACCCTGGCTGGTCTGCAGAAGAAAATCTTGTAGTTCTTCTGACCAGGCCTGGACTGGGTCTCAGCAGGTGTCTTGAGCCTCCTCCTGAAGAAGGATAGACAGGGCCTGCTCTGCCTACACAGTCAGGTCCATGTCTTTTGGCTCCAGGCCCAGTGGAGCCTCTTTTTTGGTGAAGGTAGTCCAGTATGAAGCACGCTGGTGCATACCTCCCTCCACCGCCTCCCAGGGCTATGATACAACCAACAGCTCTTCTACCTCCACCTGAGCAGTCACCCATGAGACCTTTCTGAGCTGTCAGTCTTTTACTAGGACCTCCTGAGGACCCAGAAGCTAGTTCCCATGACCAGGACGGTGGCATTTGCCAAGGGCAGAGGATCTCCTTGCAAAGACCCTGCTACACAATACCCATCTAGGTGTACACATGGCAGAATTCCCATCGGTGCACCAAAGGCTGATCCTGGCTGGTACCACCATGATTGGACCTCCTGGATTATGACTGGAAGGACTAAGTAGGTCCCAAGATGCTCCACTAGTGCATGGACCACTCCACCCCTCACGCCCCTGTCACATGCCCCAAGAGGTGAGGGCCGCCCTGCTGCCCACTTCTCAGATTTTTTGAATGGATTCTGTGGGAGGGTGCTCCCTTCCTTTCTCTCACTCCTGGGACTCCAGATCTTACTATTGGCCCCCCCATCTCACGAGCCTCCCTGGCCATGCCCTAATACCATCTGAGCTGGGTGCGAGACATGAAGCTGGTCCATCTATGAACTGCACCCAGGAAACAGCTGTATGTGCTTGAGCTCCTCTCCCTTCATTTCCCAACCCTCCTGTCCCACTCTGACACCAATTGGCAATGTATGGGGAGATTTTGAAGGACCAGTAAAAGAACCAGGGACCACTTGATAGTGATATATTGATTATCATATTTATTGCTAACTGCAGTCAAAATCTGAAGGCCTTTCTGAAGGTCTGTGCAGCCTTAGCATGGCTAAACCAAGAGGGGAAGGAAGCCTTTTGCTCAACCTTTATCTGAATTTCAATCCTTCTTCCACCCCCTTTGAAGTCTCTGGTGGATGTGGTGGGATCTGTTTTAGGAGAAAAGGAAGCAGCTTATTTACGCATTGTTTCCTGAAGATGTTTGTACGGGCCTCAAGATATGTTGATTCTGCATGAACACATCTGGCTAATTAATGATCTGAGGAAACCTCTTGAGTAGCTTATAAATTTGTTTCCCCAACAAGTTTTTTTTCTTGATGTGTTATTGTCTACTAACAAGGATAAATAAGGGGGGAGAGAGTTGGACTCTTCAGGGATGTCTTCTTGGACACAGTTTTGGGGTCCCCCAATGGCAGCTGAAAGATTGGCCATTGGAAAGCTCCTCCTGTACTTCTTGAGAGCCACACAAAACTTTGGCAATTATTGAGGGTTGGGGGGAGAAGCGTGTTTTACTAACCTGCTGTGGACGTGTGCAAGTGCTTGGGACAGAACAGAAAAAGGTTCCCTAGTGTGTGTTCAGCTCCTCTAGTTGCCTTCATTTGGCCCTTCAATAAGGCCTGCAGCAGTGTCTTAAAGTGGGGACCAGTCCCACCCCAAAAAGAACTGGGTATGGCAATTTACGCACTAGAACTACTTTGGGGTGGTCTGTATCTCCAACTGCTGTCAGCCACACTTTAACCCAGGGACAGAAATTCACATCCCCAAAAAGGCACGTCAGGGACACGGTGCCTTTCAAACAAACCTCTGCTCCCTCAGCAGGTCTTCGCTCACTAGGGTCTGCTCACAGCCAGACTCCACCACAGCTTGCCCCTTCAAGTAATTGATGTGCATCATGGTGGTGACTTTTGGGTTGTCTGGCTTTTACTCGAGTCTGGAGAAGATCAATCCAGCCTCATAATTTCACTTCATGGTTGGATACTCCCTTCTGATATGTCCTACTTGCCCACATAGGAAACTGATTACCCTCACTGATGGGCCTTGTAATTGTGGGATAGGCAGGGTTTCTGCCTTCCATGATTTCCCTGTCTTGCCCATCAGAGAATGGGATGTGGAGTAAATTGGGGCCAATGTCCAATGTGGGGGACTTATCTGTTGGGGGCTAGGTTGGTCATCCCCCACTGCGATGTCAGAGTCACTGTGTTTTGTGTCCATTCTTATTACTTGACTGTGGCCTATTTACTGTCCTCTCTTCATAGTGAACAAAACTCACTTTACAAAGGGAAAGAAAATATGGTGAATGTGAAACTTGTCAGAAGAATAAAAAAGTTAATTAAAAATAAATTCAAGCAAGACTATTAGAGGGGCTGGAAAATGCCATATTTCTTTCCTTGCTCAGAGTCCCAGCAATGAGAAGGAGGTACTTCTAGAAAATCATTAGGGCAAATTGGCCTCAAGGGGATGTGGGCTGAATGCCTGGAGGGGATACAATTCTTGTTGGCATCACATAACCCATCAAATGAATCTAGAGACCCCCAGCCAGAGTGAGAAAGCATTAGAGAAGTCACTCACAGTGAGAGGCACGAGATTTGCCAGATACTGCCACCTGTATGCTGAGAAATCACCCAGGGTTTATGCCTGGACAAAGGTTCTAGAGTAAGTAGAGAGAGGAAGGCTCTCACTGCACAGGCCTCAGGAACAATATGGCATCAGCTCTGGCTGGTTTGTGGGAGAAGCAGATTTGTCTGTGTGGAGAGCCAGGCTCAGGGGAATCAAGGGGCCATTAAACATGTTATTACATGGATAGGGAGACCTAAGGATGGATCCTGCCTGGTTCAGGTGCCCTCAATGCCTGGTGACGTTCGTAGAGCTGGGCAGGCAACAAAATCAGCAATGACTGCCAGACTAGAGGGGCCAGCACCCGTCTTGCACAAAGCAGAGGGTGAAGGTTGCTGACACCCGAGAAACTGTGGTTATGAAATACTGCCCGCGGGGCAAGTGTGTGTTGTTCCCTCATGTACGAAACTGAAGCCTTAGAAAACAAGTTGCTCCTGTGCTGGCAATGTCAGCACCTGGGTGGAAGGGACACGGTGACTGACTGTGCCAAATCTGACCTGTGATAGTCACCTCATGACTTCACCTTAGGCCAGTCGGAAGCAGAGCTTCCCAGGGCCCTGAACTCTGCTTGGGACCATGGCTAGCAATAAGGGCATCTCCATCTCCATGAGTATTATTGGCATCTGCATCCTACGTAGCTCAGGGGAACCAGGCCTGATGGAAACAGATTCCAGCCTCCACCTCACTTGCAGGGACAGCACCGGGCAGCAGCCCAGCACCACCACAGGGCTACAACAGGGGCTATGGCCCACATCTGCGCCAGAGGCTCACCTCACCTCACAACTTCCCTGACAGACAGGGCTTGGACGCAGTATCCTCACGGCTGTGGATCAAGTGACAGCTCATCCACCTCCCCACCAAAGACCTTCTACACCACTGAACAGGATTTGCCCAGACCCCACCAATGCAATGTGCAGACCCTCTGTGGGTACACCTACACAGCGGCTAGTAGCGAGTCTTGCAGACCCATGCTAGCGGAGCTTGCAGTAGAGCACTAAAAATTGCAGTGTGGACATTTCTGCTCAAGCTGGAGCTCAGGCTCTAATGCCTGGGGAGGTGGGTGGGCTTCAGAACCCCAGAACTCCACCCCAAGCCAGGTCATCAAAGCTACGTCTACACAGCTATTTTTAGCCTGCTAGTGAGAGTCTAATGACCCAGTCTGCAAAAACCATTCCCAGCAGCTTTGTAAAGATGCGCCGTGTGAGCTTCCCACACTCAGCAGCCCCACACAGCAGAGCTGCACTGGCTTCCATCATCCGCCAAGCCTCACACCCCATGGGGTTGGGAGGAGAGTGGACTTTCTCCCTACCGTAGATTCCAGCCACTTCTTTTGGAGGTGTTTGATAAAAGTCCTATTCCAGGATCAGGAACTTTATCTGCAGGAGATTTTTAACTGTGTCCTCAGGAAATTCGTGCTCCACACCCTTCACTTCCTTGCCTTTCTGTCCCACCCTGACGCCAAATGGTGGGACCTAATACCACCTGCGGAGGGCAAGTACCCCTGGTGAGCCAGCCTCTATTCCACTCTGACCACATGATCTGCTAGGGACATCAGTTGGCGGCTCCTTCATGGAGCCGTGAGCATGGGCGTGTACTTGGCATGGTTCACCCCTTGCCCTGACACGTGCCTCTTCTGCAGCACGAGGGAGACCCTGGCGCACGTTTATTTGGAATACACCAGGTTGCAGCCCCTGTTCCGGCTCCTCCAGAACCTCCTGCTGAGGTTCTAGCTGCACTTTTCCCAACACTTGTTTTTATATGCACACCCCATCCATGGTTCCACCAAGTCATGGGACCTCCTGGTCAACCTCCTCATAGCCCTGGCCAAAGTGGCCAACTATAATACCAGGGAGAGGAGGTTGGCTGGGGGGTGCCCTGCAAATGTGGAGCATATTTCCACTCCTCCATCCATTCACATATCCGGGCAGAGTTCCTGTGGCAGCATCCACTGGCTCCCTAGACATATTTTTGGGAGCAGTGGGCGCTGTCTGGGGTTCTCTGTCCCCTTCCTGTACCCTCTGTTTTACCTTTTGACCTTCATGCTCCTTCCTGTTTTTTCCTTAGTTGCCCCCCGAACTCAGTTGTGTCCTCGGTCCGGTGACTCCTCCCATCAGGCTGGGGAGGGGCCTTTAGCAATGGGCAGGCTCGTGCCCGCCCACTTCCTCGACTAAAATAGAAGCACTCTCCTACTGCCCTCTGCCCTTGCTATATCATCAGGTTACCCCAAGGATCTGTTATAGGACCAGTGTTGTTCAACATATTACATGCGCGTGTGAAGCTTCTGAATATTAGTGCAAGTCGGCAGTGATTTGGCTGGATTGCACAAACAAAGCACAGGATCCAGGTAAAAGCTGGTCAGTAAAAGCAGGCTCAGCCATTCTACAAAGACACGTGATTTCCACACCTGCCTTTTTGAAATGCCCCAGCACTGATGTGGGTCTCAGTGGGATATGGTTGCTGGGCAGTGAGTGTGTGGTGAATCCCAGTTATATTCTAGGCAAGATGGAAGCCCCTGCCATTTGTCCACTAGACTCCTGCAAACAGAACTTCAGGGTGGGTGCCATGAATGCATTGTATCTGTTTGTTGCCAGTATCCTCACACCTGGGTGGGGGAATCTTGGAATCTCACAATGATTGCTCGTCACAGCTCCTTGCTTTGTCCATTAATTACCAGCTAGGGATGTTTGTCCACTAAAGGACCTTGTTTTCTTTTTCTGTCTTCCCCACCCTCTATAGATTCTGTGCTAATACCCTAGACATTCCAGGGGGAATGTGCTTGCAGATATATGGGGTAATATGGAGGCCCCTTGGCTGTCCATTACTTTATGTCAGTAACTCTTGTCAAGTCTTACACACTCACTACACCTGACACACCATTGTCATAATCTGGATGTAAAGGTGTCATGTGAGATATCATACAGAAAGTGTGTGATATACGTATGGGGTGCGTACACAGAGTTATGGCTGTGTGATAGAACTATGTTCTCAACATGTGTTTGGCAAGCAATGCATAAGCAGACTATGCCCTAGATAAAGGAGTATGTATTTGCTTGTGTGACAAGCCTGGCTGTCAGGCAGTGACAATGAAGATAAATTTACATGTAAGGTAAACAAAGTTAGATGTAAGGATCAGCAGAACTTGAAGTCTGGCTAGTAGGGCTAGCTGGCTGGCAACTGTGAGGGGAAAACTGTCTTAAGCAAGGCCATTTTCTGTGTTTTTAGCTCAAGCAAACCATTTTGACTGCCTGCAGGTATTTTTGGCAGTCTCAGCTATTCTAACTTGTAACAGTCACCAGTTTACGGCCCTGACCTTCATACACTGATAAGCTTGTAGGGAGCAGTATCATGTTATTCCCACGTGAGCTAGACAGCTTCTACTTTTCTCCAATCATATGTGAAAATGTGCCCTGCCACCCTCCTTCTGAAAGTTGTTTGTACCTTGTATAAATACCTTAAGCAATGGCCCCTAGGGGCCTGCCGCACCCAGTAGCTCTAGGTGGTTATAAACCTGTGATTCTTCCTCCTGTTGTCCAGCTCCTTCAATGACCAGAGCAGAGAAGGAACATTCTCATAACACAACCAACATCCCCTACGCTCCCACCCAGCAACAGCATACCACACAAAGCTCCACCTCAAGTGATCTGACTGACAGTGGTTTTAGCAATTCCCGATTGGCTCTTTGATCTTATATAAACCCATGGGCCATACCAGGAAGTGTCCAGGTAACAATGTGGATTTAGCCAGTTGTCATAACACGCTTCTCTGTTCCTCAGCTTCAGGTACTGACCTGGAATCTGATCTGGATTCTGAATCCTAATTGACGCATAGCTCCCCAACATGGACCCCAATACCTGCTACTGACCCTCGGCCTGTTCTTGACTCTGACTCCAGATTGACTCTTGACCCGATATCGGTTCTGACTCCTGGCTTCAGTTCTGAGGTTCCCATGCTCCTGCCACTAGTTCTGACAACCCTTTGCCTGGGATCATGACATTATCAAGCTAACAAGCAGAGGAGAAGATAGCATAACATCTACACCCATCAGGGGAAAATAACAATATAGACTCATAGACTCATAGGTCAGAAGGGACCAATATGATC
>ML675697.1:98340-204254 GCA_007922155.1 Mesoclemmys tuberculata | reverse complement strand
GTCTTGCAAGTAGGATGAAAGGTATTGACCTGGTGAGCTATTCCCCAGAACAGCCAGGAGAAGACACCAAACGTGTGGTGAGTAGAGCATTCCCATCACACCTACGCACAGACACACTTTTGGGAATTCTGATCGTGACCCAGATTTCATAGCCTGGGTGTCAGATTTCACAGCCTGCAGAAAAGACAATCTCCAGCCAACCTAAGAAGCACAGCTGGCCGGTAGTAGGGTCCCCCCTGCCCAGTTGGTGGGAAGGGTCAGCAGTCCAGCTCTTAAGCCCAACGGATGCAACAGTCGTTCAGCGACTGCCTAAAGGATTTTCCCACAAATGCAATACCTTGTGCTCCTGCCTTCTTCCCAGCCCTGCTCTTCCCTTGACCCCATCCTTACCCCACCTTGTCTTGTTCCTGGTAACCCGGACCTAACCCTTGGCTCTGATTCCTGACATCTGACTCCACCTCTGACCTTGGCTCTGCTTCCAGGCTACCAGCTTCTGGTCTAACCACTCGCCACCAACACCCAAGTCCTCGTCACCAACATTGGTCCCATCTCTGGTTGTTCATCCCAATAGGATAGCCCAGAGATTTCTGAATGACACTCGCTAATGGAAGGAATTTGTGGGATCTCCCTAGGAGATTGCTCTGTGTACCACACAGCTGGTATAAATAATTAGCTCCTATGTTTAGTTTCCATGGGCCATATTCTCATTCCTAGAATGGACAATGAAAATGTCTGTCATTGCTGCACATGTAAAATTGTCTGTACTGAAAAGTAAACACAGGCAAAATTTCTATCAGAACCTTTCAATGCCTTAAACATGCAGAGGGTGCATGTGTGCATATGGACAGACAGTTTCAGAATTACCACTGCAAGAAATATGGGTCTCTTCGGCACGGACATTACATGACTGTGGTTTCCACGGGTCTGACGGGCACTGCCATAGGGAGCTGTGCTGCTCATGGCATACAACGTGGTCCAACCATGTGGGACCAGAGCCTGGTCCATATTCAGAGTTTCTTGCAAATTGTCCTCCATCCCCACAGTTCAGCTGTTTGCATACAATTGCTGGAGTAAATCCTGGCATCAGATTGGAGCAAACGCTGCCCCACGTCCCATTGTAGAAAATCTCCAGCCGCCCAGCACAGTCACTGTTGCTCACCAGCCTCAGGTCTGTGAACTCTAGAAGGAAATGTACAAAAGTGCAATTTAAATTCTCCGATTCTGAAAGTAACGAGGGTGACTCAACCGATATCCTGGTGATCGCTAACAACCCTGGGCATTATATGGCAGAAGCAAGAGCTAGAGGATCACTCCAAAAATCAGAGACTCTTCTAGACAGCACAGGCCCATTGGAAATGCATGGGCACCTCTGGAAAGTCCCCCTTTCCCAACAGCTACACACACAGTGATACCTGCAATACAGCAGTGACAGCCTCTCCCACCCCTAGGGAAATGCTGTGATATCTCCAATTCTCCTGGGTGGGATCCGATGGGAAATGGAGACTTTCTAATCAGGGGCCCGGTAGGTAGGTAGGAGAGACACAGAGAGAGTGAGGACGAAACTCTATCATTCTCTGCTCCCTCCTCAAATGTCTGCATTCTCCATTACATTCCCTGGTAACTGGTTCACAGGAGCATTCACAGGCCAGACCTGAGCAGAGAACTCCCGCGTCTTCTTTGTGTCTGCAGTTGTGCTGGCCCCAACCTCTGGAATGACAGGTCCAGAGACTGGTTTCATTCCCAGAGCAGTTCACGTCATCCAGCCAGATCTGCCCGGATCCTTGCCCATAATGAGCAGAGACAGTCGCATTGATGGCATGTCCACATCCCAGTTGTTTGCAAACAACGTTGGAGTCTTTCAGGTCCCAGGAATCATCACAGACTGTTCCCCAGGTGCCATTGTAATAAATCTCCACTCTCCCAGCACAGCGACCTGCCCCATCCACCAGTCTGATCTGTCTGCTCCCTGGAAGGAGAGAGCCCAGCTGTTAATGTGCAATACAACGACAACCGAATAGATTTCATGCAAAACAGTGATGATGCTACAGTGACTGAGATACTGAAATACTTTTAAAAACCTGTCTTTAAGAAGAAACACAGAAAAGAAGAGATGCCTGTTGAGTAAGTAACTGAGGATTGTTTTTAGACAGCAGTATTCATCAACACTCAGTGAGTGTAAGGGCCTAATGCTGAATTCCTTACTCATCCAAGTAATCCTCGTCATCTGGGTAAGACCTACTTGTGAAATTGAGGTTTTGCAGAATCTGTCCTAATTGGAAATTTTGCATATGTTCAAACAGCTCTTAAATGATAAGCATTAAATTGTTCAAGTAATTATTAGCCAATGAATTTACCAAAAACAAATATTCTTTTCAATTGTTATAGAATTGGGGAGGTACCAGATGATTAGAGAAAAGCAGGCTGGGTACCAATTGATTATAGAAATAAAGGGAAAGAGAAGCAAATTGGATGTATGTGCCTACAATGAACTCCCAGACATTTAGGGTCCAATTCTACCGCTGCTGAAATCAACAGCGAAGCTCCCACTGACACATTGGGAGCAGGAAGGGGTTCCTAAGGCTCTGTAATTACCCTGTAGCTGGAATGGGGAAAACAATGATGTCAGTGCAGTGACCTTAGTGTTTCATATAGGAACATATTAAAAATTCTGTTACTTGAAGAATACCAGTGTTATGGCCCTAGGTTTACTTTTACTGTGGAGTCTTAAAGTAAATAATATAATAATATTATATAATTATAATAGCATTATATTATAAATATAATAGCAAAAAGAACACTAGAATCATCTTGTACAAAAGTCATGTACAACCAAGGACAATGAAAAACCCCATCACAGAATCCTTTGGTTTTGTTTTTTTAATTTTTCCTATAAATGAAGGAAAATTGCAGTTACAAGATGAGGACATAACAGCATCACATTATAACAGCAGCTTTGAGGTGTTTCCTCAGTGGCAGAGGTTTAGATCCACAAAGGTATGTAGGTGCCTAACTGCCTCTTTATACGTCATGTATAAATCGTTAAGTATTTAGTGAAGCAGGGACTTAAGTTCCCCACATCCCAGGCGAGCGTCCTGACCACCTGCTAGAGTCAGCCTTTGGATTTTTCTCTGATTGAATGACTAATGATTTGGACAAAGAAGAAAATTTCCAACAGAAGAGACCCAGCACAGAACACCCTATAGCAGGGTTGGTCAAACTTACGTAGCCTATGAGCCAAATACGACAACCTTCAGGACTGTGAGAGCTGGGGCAGACCTGCCAGGGCTCAGAGCTTCAGCTCTGTGGTGGGGTGGGAGGGCTCAGGGCTTCTGTCCTGCGGGATACAGGGGCTCAGGGCTTCTGCCCCACATGGAGGGAGGTCTTGTGTCTTCTGCCTTGAAGGGAGTGGGGAACTCAGGGCTTCTGCCCCACAGGAGGTGCCTCCCTTTGCTCGGGGCTTCTGCCCTTTTCCTGCTGAAAGCCTCCTCTCTGCTGGCACAAGCCTGGAGCCCCACCACCCCATCGCAGGGCTGAAGCCCCAAATTCCCCCCACCCAGTCTGGCAGGCTGAGAAAGGGGATGTGTAGGGAGCTCTGAGAGCCACATTTTAACTGTAAAAGAGCCGCCTGTCACTCATGAGCTGCTGTTTTGCCACCCCTGCCCTATAGTCTGGTGATTAGGGCACTCAACTGTGTTCAGGTTCCTGATCCAGATCAGGGAGAGCAGAGATTTGAACGTAGGATCTCACATCCCAGCAAGTGCCTCAGTGGCTGGGTTATGGGTAAAATAGGAAGAAGAGAGAGCTGACCTGGCCTACATGCCTAGCTCCAGGAGTGGGTTCAGGGCAGATAGTCCCTGTCAGAGATAGGTGCCTGCCTCCAGCTTGGGTGTCAGGCGCCAGAGGCTCATATCAGTGACTGTTAGGCACCTAAATAACTTTTTGTATCTAGGCCTTAAGCCCTACCCCCTTCCTTGGTATTTCAGTGCTGGAAAGTTTAGGTGATTCCCTGCTCAGCTTGCTGGCTACTGGGGTGTGTAACTGTCCCAGGCATTGTACAGGGAGCTGGGCGCGTAACTCAGGGCTGGTGATTCCATTGGGTGGTAAGGAATGAAGGAGTCAGGCCTTGTAACACCCAGGTCCCGTTGGGGATCTAGCCCAGAGCCACTATTCATAGCACCCTTGATTAAAACGGGTTGCATGTAACTTCCTTTTCTTACTATTGTTTTCTGATTTGAGACAGCACATTTTTAAAGACTTTAACATTAAGAAGCCACTAGATACACAAGATCTGCTCAGGAAATTCATTCTTTTTCCCAACCAAATATTTAAATATCCAGGAATAAGTTTCTTCTTCTGTAAATAAGTTTGTTTCTACACAAATCTGAATATTTTCAATGGAAACAGTTTTTCTGTGAAAATCTGTAATCTTATTGTGAAGATTTTTCATTGGAAACAAGTTGATGAAAATTTTTTGATCAGCTCCAATATATAAAAGTATAAAAAGAGAGACACATTCCTGCTGTGCGTTATTCCTATAACATGTCTATGCTATTTTTTATGGAGTACATTATGTTTACTATAAATCGGTGAAAGTTTGAAGCTGGGATCCAGGTCTTTTCAAGGACTGATGAGATCTCAGCACAAGGTGGGGTGGATGCAAGCCCTGGGCTGGGTCATGTGCCTATCGAACCAGGACAGGACACTTGTAAGATTTTTACACTAAATCACCTGAGCAAATGACACCGACGTCCTCAGCAATTCCTGCCCGGGCTGTCTCAGCTGTGGAGATGTTGCAGAGAGTCAGACGAGCCTCATTTCCTGCACACTGGACCCTTCTGAGCCCCACGGGACCTGTTCCTCGCTCAGACTTAGGGGGAATATAAACTTTCTCAGCAACTCCGCACTGGAGCTGCCTGCACACCACGTTGGCGTCCTTCATGTCCCACTGGTCATCCAGCACTCTGCCCCACACACCACGGAGGGAAATCTCGACTGTCCCATTGCACCGACTCTTTCTATTCAACAGTCTGAGCGACTCCAAACGACCTGGGCTCACAGAGACAGGAAATACATTGAATAACACTCTCTGCTTGTGGTGTATTAGAAATAATTCACAGGTGTGAAGTGAGACACACGTTTCTGTGCCAACTGTAAGGTAACTCTCATCGCTGTGCAATGATACAGGGAGCAGCCTCGATCAATTGCTTCATTTGTCTCTCTATTCAGACAGGTATCCTAATGCAGGGAGTGATTGTGGGAAAGGGTTCCCCAGCATGAAGGCCAGATCCTGGGAGGAGTTGGTCCCCTCTGGTGTGCTCTCACTTCCCTCTGGAGACCATGTGAGCAGAGAGGGTGCTCAGGAGCACCGGACAGACCAGATCCCTGATTACTAAAGTGTCCTGTGAAAAATGCGCACAATGTTCACACATCACAGTAATTGCAGCAGCGCTATGAGAGAGCTGTAATTTACAAGAGGAGTCTGGGTATTGGCCTGCAATGAGCTCACCAAACTCTCCACTTCCCTGTTACTATTCCAAGATCCAGCCCTGTCAGAAAACCCCTGTCCTGTTTGTCCCTCTTCAGTGTATAATGGTGACCTGAGATTACCACGTCAGCTCATAAGTAGCCAACACAACAAAGGTTTTTGCAGGCCATCTCTGCAACTCTGGAAACGTGAGATACTTTCCCCATGAACTCTAGCTATCGGCTTGGCTGGGGCTGATGCTTGGAGGGGTGAGCGACCTCTGGGCAATGAGGAAGAAAGTCCAATATTTTTCTAAACACATGAAGTTGGTGAAGTTCCTTGTGGGAGAGGCCAAGACCCTTTCAGGTGATTACTGTCACTGGAGATTTATGCAGTGCGTACAGCACCTTGCATTCCAAAGGAGCTAAAGTTCGCCCAAAACAGGATTTGTAAACTAGTTAAAACTTCCTAAAAACGGAAGCAGTTATAAAGACATACATACATAGGACTATAAAATTATTGATGGTCTGATTCTCACATTAAGATACCTTTATGTTGAGCAGGTATAAATGAGTCCTGAAGGTTAGTGAGAATTGGACCCAGTGTAATTTCCTCTCATTTACAGCACAGAATCTCTGTGTCAGTGTGACCCACATGCTCTGAACTGCAGCATTTGACTTTATTTCTCCGACAGGAAGGAAAAGACACAGTGGGGAGAAGACATTGATTTTAGTTGGATACTCTGCACTTCTGTTTCATTGTGGGCAATCCACCTGGCAGGTCACACTCTACTTACCCTGAGGGCTGAGCTAGGTTGATGGATGAATTCTTCTGTCAACCTGGCACTGTCTACACCGGGTGTTAGGTCAGTTTAACTACATTACACAGGAGTATGGATTTTTCACAGCCCTGAGCAATGTAGCTGGGTCAACCTCATTTTTAGTGTAGTCTAGGTCAAGGGTAGTCCTGTGCACTCAGTAGCTGATACATCCAGAACTGGGAGATGTGTCTGCTGTGACCGCTGGGTTCCAATCCTGGTACAACTTTGAATACAGGCTACAGATTTCTGTTTCACCAGCCACTGAGACCCAGTCAGCTATCAATCAAGGGCTGGAAGGCTACTAGCTGTGGAGATCCCTAGACTCTTTGGTTGCTGACCGAGTCCTAAAGTGTATGAAACGATTGAAGTGCTACCGTTTCTCAAGCTCTGAAGAATCCAGGTGACACAAACTACACAGTACGACCACCTTGAGAACTCATCTCTCAGAGAAGATCAGTGAGGAACGTGTTTGGCGTGTGTGCTGTAGTACAGACCGTGTTAAGTTGAAACCTTATATTGAATGTTTGTAACAGAAAGAAAAGGAAGACAGTCTGTAGAAGGAGAACCAGTAGATTCATGGTCTAACAGCATATGTTTAAAAGTGACTCATATTATTCCAAACACTATTTACCATGTTTTCTGTGTGCATTAAATGTTTGTTTTGCTAAGGCCATGTCTGTATTGCAGGTGCTACAGTGACACTGCTGCAGCGCTGCAGCTATGCCACTGTAATGACACAGTGTAGATGCTTCCTGCAGCTACAGAGCGCATTTTACCATCGTGGTCGGTAATCCACCTCTCCAAGGGTGGGACCAAGGTCAACGTAAGCGTTCTTCTATCAGTGTCTGCACTGGGAGTTAGGCTGGCATATCTATGGTGCTCAGGGCTGTGAACCCTATGGATCCTTTTGATTAAGGCTGCTAAGTGCCTACATTCTTTTTCAAAATGAGACAAGATCCTAAACCAGTTAGGCATTGCAATGTGGAGTGCAGCGACACCTAAATACTTTTAAAAATCTGGGCCTGAACCACTGTGGGTAGCCATCAGATAACACACCATCTGTCAGCTACTGCTGTTTATCAGTGCAGCATGGACATCTTTGAAGTCGGATGAGGGAAAATCTTTGGAGAAGCCTGGAGGGAAAAGGAGCCCTGCCGTACTGATGCTGCATTGTAGAGAAGGATCTTCAGCAAGGACCAGCAGTTCTCACTAAGAGCAGGCTTCGTGAAAGTTCCCAGCTGGCTAAGGAGCAGAGCTCTGGAGCCATCTGAACACCTTACTGAAAGCCATTTGGCAAAGAAATGGCTATTTATATGAAGTGTTGTGGAGTATTCACTATCCAGAAACCTGCAACACACTGCGTGAGCTATGCAGCGGAGGGCTGCAGATAGCCAGTACACAAAACAGTGTGGGTAGAGGAGGGTGGCACTTTGGCTAGGAACATGAGGACAAACACATACTTTTCCAGAGCATGAAATAGGATTGTACTGACCACACAGTTTGGATGAGATCGCTGCACAGGTTGCTTCTGAAACTCCAGCCTCAACCTGATGAAGGACTGTGGGTTTGAGGTAATCTGTGAATCCCAAACCTTGGGTTTATAGCACAGATTTATTCTCTCCAATTCACTGTATCGTTGTGCTAGGATCTACCCAGCACTGTACTCACTGCACTAGGGGGTTTCTGTTCTGGGGAACTTAACAAAGAGAGCAACATTTTGATACCTGTAACTAACATATACATATATATATTAAACTTACTTGAGCAAATAACCCTGGCCGTGTTTCTGGGGGAGCAGGTTGGGTTGCCCAGGGCTCTGTGAGAACAATTCCACAGACAGGATTCTGTCCCTTCACAATGAAAAGCGTCGTTCCATACGGTTCCGCTCCCTTCCCCAAACAAGGCTCCTCCCTCTACCGACTCAGCGTATCCACAGTTCAGCTGATGGCAGAGGACGTTGGCATCTTGCAAATCCCAGTGGGAATCACAGAGGCTTCCCCATGTGTCTCCGTGTCGGATCTCCACTCTCCCGGAGCACTCGGTGCCATTCACTAACCTGCCGCCCGGGCACCCTGAGCACAAGGGAAAGAGAGTGCTGAGGTGGAATGGCGATCCTTGTTAATAGCATGACAGCGAGGGGAATGGGAAATAGAACAGGCTTGTTTCTCTTGTTCAATGCTACAAATTCCTCTGTTGGCGCTGGGGGAATTTCTACACCAGCACATTCTCAAACGGATTCTTCAATCCAAGTTATTTAGGGCTAAATTCTGTCCAGCCCTTAGATGGAATGAAATGTGTGTGTGTGTGGTGGGGGTGGGGATGAGTAAGGACCGGATCTCTCTTTCCCAGTCCTTGAAAAAGCTAGACAGGGAGCACTTGGCTGCTACTGAGATGTTCCCTGGGGATTTATGATACCCTACAATGGTGGGGAAAGAGGGACCGACCTTGATAGGTGTGTGAAGGTCAGTATGCGGCACACCTTAATGAGGAGAAGCAGGTTGCATTCCACTGTTTCTGGCGTACTGGCGGAACTCTAGGAGGTGTTCTGCCCCTTTGAGACACAATGCATCGAGGGTTCCCCTGGGCAGTCGGCTCTGCACTGAACCCAATGCAAGGTTCTGCTGAACATGCACAGACTAGCCCTTACAGGAGAAGAGGAGATGAGACTGGAATTTGGTTTGCTTGGTGCATTTCACACTCCAGACCCCAAAATCGTTTCAGAGGGATAAGTGATTTTGGCCGCTGTGGGGACAGTGCAGGAAACACCTGCTGTTTTTAAACATGTGTAAATATTCTGTTGTTTTATGAGGCTGCTCACCTGAGCACACTACGTTGGCTTCGCTCCCGAGGGGACACTCAGTTGCTCCCAGTGCAGTAACAGGACAGTCCCTTAGGCGGGATTTGTTTCTCTCACAGCCAATTGAGCCATTCAAGACAGGCCCATCTCCTGTCCCAAAGAGCTGCCCTGCTGGCATCGACAGGGCGAATCCACAGTCAAACTCTCGGCAGAGGGTGTGGGCAGCCTGTAAATCCCACTGGGCGTCACAGAGAGTTCCCCAGGTGCCTCCATGGAGAAGCTCCACTCTCCCCGAACACCTTGTGCTGCCGTTTGCCAGCCTGTACCCGCCATACCCTGAGAATAAGGAGAAGGGGGATTAGAGGATAGAGTGTCTTCCTGTGGACATAAAAGTAAGTGATCACATAATTAAAGACTGTATCGTAATCTACACACACAGGGTTTGCACAGGCCCCATTAATTCTGGCATTTCCTAACTTTCAAATGCTCCACTTTGTAACCTAAGTAAAATTCTTTTCACACCGTGTGTTTTGGGGGACAGGCTGTATATAAGTATAAAATTCAGGACACGAATAAAGGTTACAAAATTAAATGAGAAACAGGAGGACCAGTTAGCCACTGGACCCCTGTGTGCACCGCTCAGCTGCTTATCTTCCTGAAAGCCTGATCCTGACCACGATATTCCTCCTCCTACCCAGGACAAGGCAACACATCTAAGCTGCACGGGGTTTGCAAATGAATCTTCATTGCCCAGTTTCATCCTGCTGCTGCTATCACTTCACTTTTGCTTTTTCTCCAGATCTGCACCGTCTAACTTACCTTCTCTCCCGCTGGCTGCCCCTTCTCTTTTGCAACTTGCGTCTCTTCTGTCACACTACCATATTAACAGCCTGGTCCCTGACTCAGTAACTGACCTCACCCTCCTCACCTCACGCCTTCTCTTGCTGCTCCAAAGCCCTGCAGAGCTGCTGCCATCTTCCCCTGACTCCAGCAGTTAAATCCTTCAACACCTTCTGCGACTGCCGACCTCATCCAGCTCCTGTTTTTCCTGAACAGCCATCTCAGCTTCTCAGGTTGAGTACTCTGACTGCACACAAGCTGCTACTGACCACTGGCCTGACTGTTCTCTGCATCTTCAGCGGTCACACAATTGTCCAGAGAAATACCTAGAGCTGAGTGAAAATAAGAATCTCTGTCCCCCCGTAACCTCTGAAAGCTAAACTTTTTATTTCTTTTCATCCTGCATCAGGTGAAAATGTGGAAATTTTTCATGGGACAAAATTTCTGAAAAATTTCAATTTGGAATTGACAAAACATTTCATTTTGGCATGCTCAGTCTAAATAAAATATTTCCACATTCCCAAATTGAAACGTTTCCTTGCAGTTTGTTGAACTGACCCAAAGTGTTTTATTTTGGGTCGGTTTTACATTAAACTTCATTTCCCTCTGATGTCTCAGTTTTCCCTTATGGGCAAGGTTTCCTGGCCAGAATAAATCTCCCATCATCCACCTGAAGCCATGTGGCTCCCATGAGGCAACTGTGTCACCAGTCAGAGGGAAGACTGCACTGCATCAGTGGAAATGTTGTATGGCCAGGAAGCACAACCCATAGGACACAACAAGAGCATGAACAACAACTCCCATGAGGCAATGGGCAACAATAGGGAAATGAAGCTTAATGTTGAACTGACTGGAATCAGGACATTTTGGGTCAATTTTACAATCTGAAATATTCCCACTAGGATTGAGGCCACCCAAAATGAAATAAAAAATTGAAAAATTTTAGAAAAATTGGAAATTGCAAATGGAAAATTTTGATTTTGAGGAAATTGTATTTTCAGTTGAAGAAAAATTCAAATGAAAAATTCCCATGAATCTCTAGGAATAATTAACCACTGCTAACTAACCCTCCTGCATTAGGTCACCTTCTCTCTTTCCCCAGCAACATAGTGGTTGTTTCCTGAACCTTTCACTCTTTCATGCCACTCTTCCACTGCAAGGTCCAGCCTGCCACCCCTAGCCCTCGCTCACCACCAACACTCCCACTGTCCTGCAGCAGAGCATCTCTGGTGGAAATCATGTGACCAGGCTGACTTTCTCCATTACCCAATTTATTCTCTGCTCCTTCAAATCTGCCATTTTCTTAGCCAAGCAACTCTACTTCTCCATTCCTAGCACAATGGGGGCCTCGACCTGGTTGAGACTTCTAGACACAACTGCAACATAACTGTTAAACAACAATAATAATACTGGGCAAGGTATAGGAGCCAGGTGAGTTTATAAAGCATCCAGGTGTGAGAGAAAGGAACAACATGAACACAGGAAACAACAAGATAACACAGGAAATAATAGCATGTGATCATGTGATTAAAGATTATATGGTAAAGCATAAGGGGGCAGAGTTGAGATTGCATGAGCAGCCTTAATGTTAGCATTTCCTCACTTTTGCTTAGGCTTTTTGTACACAAATATTCATAACATTCAGATCAGTATCAATGGGTAGTACAGAGAATTACAGGGAAGTAGCAGATAAAGAGGACTGTGACTAGCAACTCTATAATGCAAGATTTTGAAATCATAATACTTTGTGCTTCTGTGGTACCTTACATCCAAGGATTTCAAAGCCCTTTACAAAAGTTAATGGATTAATCCTCACAATGGGGTGGATGTGGGAAGGGATGGGGGGGAAGTGTTATTATCCCAATTTTACATATGAGGAAACTGCAGCAAAGATTCAGTGACAAAGTCAGTGTCAGAGCTGGAAATAGAATCAGGTCTCCCAATTCTTGGTTCTCTGCTTTGACCTTTACATTACACCACTCCCTTTATAAATATAGCAGCACTGAATAACACCCAAGCAAGCTTAGCCTCCAAGCAGCACTGAATAACATGCACTTTCTGGCAGGACTGAGGGGGCAGGAAGAGAGTGTGAGAGAGAGAATGCTACTGGAACACCACACTCGTTGGGGAAAAGGAGAGCAGAACTGTTCCACTTCAAACAGAAGGACAAGAGATAGAGACAACGCACTCTTCTTGATCCTCTTTTGGCAACCAGAGCACTGGGAGAAAAAGAGAGAACAGAGTCATCCCTCCTAGCACTCAGGAACATTTGGAATTATCATTAGACTCATAGTGCAAAGGCTTCTGGAATGTGGGTTCATGGGGGAAAATGTGGATGAACGCAGTCATGTGTGTAGCGAGGCCGAGAACCTCAGCTGTAGGACACATGTTATAGATACTTTAAAGCCATTGCTTTGAATTCTTACCTGAGCACACGATGCTGGCATCACTAGAGTGAGAACATGTCTCATTAGGATGCAAACTTCTGGGACAGTAAAGAAGGCGTGATTCATTCCCCAAGCAATGGAACTTCTCAGACCAGAGTGGCCCATATCCTTCACTGAAGTGAGCTCCTCCAGGGGTGGACACAACTGTTCCACATTCTAATTCATTACAGATAACTTTGGCGGCTTTGAAGTCCAAGTGTGAATCACAGACTGTGGTCCATGTCTTTCCATATTGTATTTCAATCCGTCCTGAGCAGGCAGTGTTCCCTCCAATCAGCTGGGGCTCAACGTGTCCTAGACCATCAGTAAATCCATCAGTGTTAGTTTCATTGACATCGCATAATCTCCCTCACACTTGAATAAAATTAAGTTTACTTTCTGAACCAGCAATAAGATACTTTCAAACAGGCAGGAAACCTCTCTCTGTTATGGTAGTTCCTGCTCTTCTGTGAAGGTACAGCTGTATAGGTGTGTACAGTTTACTGCTGTAGTAGCAGCCATTGCCATTCTTAGAAGTGTATGTAACTTATGGATCTAGTTACAGACAATGTTGCCTAAAGATTTCCATCCTAAACCACTTTTTCTGTTGCTTATAGCTTTGTCAAACTTCCACCTTCCAGCCTGAAATTTTCTAGGTCTGGTCTCTGTCAAGCATGAATCTTTTGAAAAGATGGAGCGAGGTATTTCAACCACTTCTGAGAAAGACAGCAGTGAAATAAGGACACTTTTGAGTTTGTTGAACAGCTTTAATATCTTAGTGGAACAGGATAGAAACTTCAAATTTGGAAAAAAGATAGTTGCTAAATAGGGTGGCAACCTACCTTGATTTGGCTGAGCTATAAGGGCTTAGAAATGTATTTTGCTCATGTGCACCAATATTTTAATAATGATAAAGATGTTTTTAGGAATGATCTCCCAGTGCTTTACCATCACTGCATCTTCATATGTAACAATATTGAGCTGTACTAATCATTTTTTAAAAACTCCATCTAATTCAATGTGAACATGCATTTGGAATGAGGTAGGGTTCTGAAGGAATCCTTGCTCCAGTGACAGAAATGTATCCAAGCAAACTATGTTTAAAGAACTTCTTGTTTTCAAGGGTCATCTATGGCTGGACCATGAGGGACCTCCCTTCTCCACAGAAACCACTTATGCTATCCCCCATGCAGCAGCTGTGAGTTAGCGCTGTCACTCTTGCTCTTCCACCTGGCAAGGCCCACTGTTTTTGATGACGCTGCCCTAAAATTCTTTGGGGAGAGTCAGGGGATGGAATGGATCAGGCCTTCAGCCTGCCACTGATCCTCCACTTATGGGAGGAGAGGGGCCTGTGTATGGCACCCCGCACCCCATAGCCCAGAGCAAAGTCTGTGATGGCAGACACAGACAGACAAACGCACACAGAGTTCTGTGCTGGATTGGTGGGGACCTGGGGCCTCCTTTCTGGACCAGGCCTCAGTCTATCTGAAGAGAGGGAGTGGTGAATCAGGGGAGTTCAGACCATCCTGAACTTACTCTAGTTTTTATTCATTTCTCATTAGGGTCACAGGCCCATGATGCCCTCTGAGTTTGAGCCCTTTCCTCTCAAAGGATTTGTCTTTGGGACCGAGTTGGCCGATTCCTTACCTGAACAGCTCACTCCAACATCCTCTATGTGATCACAGTCATGGCTACCCCATCTGTTGTGTTCACATTCCCAGAGAACAGACTCGTTACCACGGCAGATAGTGTTATCCAGCCATATCTGTCCAGACCCTTGTCCAAAATGACCATTATAATGGGAATTGAGGGCAACTCCACATCCCAACTGCTTACAGACAACCCCAGCAGCTGTCATGCTCCAGTAGTCATCACACACTGTCCCCCACTGATTCTCGTGTTTAACCTCCACTCTCCCGGCACAGGGGCTGCTTCCATTCACCAGCCTGAGCTCATTGTCACCTTCAAAGAGAGACAGAACAGAATTACAGAGAGCACTGGGCTCCACCCCACTGCTATTTCCAGCACAGGCAGTGCCCATCAGCAGAGGATCTGCATTGAGAGCAACAATGACTGGACAGTCTCAGAGCAGCCCAATCACACACTATCAGGAGTCTCACGAATCTATGTGCTTTATTTTTTAAACTGCCATGGTCCCAGGAAAATCTGGGGCTTGCTCATGGTTTTTGCTTTTATTAAAAAATGTCCACTACCTCCCATTTTCCTCAGCAGGACAGAAGCCACCAGCTGATCTGAGCCAAGAAGCCTGCCATTTCATTATAACCTTTGCATGTAGATATGAGGCTGTTCCCAGTGGGATGGAAACCAGGCTGCTCTCAGCACGGATGGGCATCCTCTTCTCCAGCAGAGGTGGTCCAGGCAGGATCTGACTATGCCATCGTGCCATGTTGTGGACACTGTATGTGGCTAATAGATCAGGCTAAGATTTTGACATAGTTATTTTTTAGTAAAAGTCACAGACAGGTTGCAGGCATTAAACAAAAATTCATGGAAGCCCATGACCTGTCTGTGATTTTTACTTAAAATAAGGGGAGGGCTGACTGCTTGAGGGAGAGCGGGACTAACAGCTCCAGGATCTAACAGCTCAGAGCTGCAGGGCTGGTGGCTGATAGATACGGGGTCCCCACCATTCTTGGTGGCCACGAGCTTCAGCCCTGCCTCTTCCCCAGGGCACGGGACTGAAGCTGAAGCAGAAAATATCATGGCAGTCTCTGAAAGTCACGGAATCCATGAATCCCATAAACTCCATGATAAAATCTTATCCTTATTAATAGGAAATGCAAGAAAGGCAGTGGTGAAAGGAGGGGCAGTGGGTTGGAGAGACACAAAATCATAAAGAATTTAGGATTATAACAAGAATTGGCTGCCTCCTGAGCACTTCCTAGTGGCCAGAGGTCAGTCTCCTGCACCCTGCCTCTCTTCCCCTCTACATAGCCCCTTAACTCAGTCAATCCAAAGGTAATTAAAACATTCACCTCCTGGGGTCCACTTTATTTAGTCCTTACGTATTGACCCTCTGACCCCACTTCAGTCTCTCTCACTATTTAGATAGGGAGTTCCCAGCCCTTCTTCCCAAATCTGGGTTCCAATTCAAAGTTTTTCTAGCTCCCTCTATCCATCCCTCCTCCCACCCCACACTCACTCAAGCAGAAGCTTGGCCCTGCAAGCCCCAATCCTCATTCACCTTATCATCTGCTTAACGTAGTCCACTGGCAATCTCCTAGAAGAAAAGTCCTTCTGTGTCTTATTATCTGCACAAAGATCTGTTGCAGTCAGGTTTGAAGGCAAGAATGGTGAAAAGATGGCAAGCCTCAATTTACCCAAATACCTTCACCAATCCTTTTCTCTTGAGCAAACAGTTGTATTGTCAAACAAGCAGTTAGTCTAGGGCATTAGAACTTTTATTTAATCATTATATTAACAAAATAACAGAAGGAACTCGATTAAGAGAGTCCCTATAATGTTTGTTTAATAAGGGCTGGAGGCCTGGCACCAGCCAGCTCTGATTAGTGAAGGAGCCACCCATCATGGCTTGATGTGGCCTGATGGAAGACAGCTGATTCGCCAATAAAGTGCAGCAGGAATCTGGAGAGAAGAGGGAAGCTTAAGTAGCTGTGGTAGAGACTGAGTAAAGACTCTTGCAGGGAAGACCCTGAGATCAGGGGAGTTACTTCAGCTAAGAGAATTGGGACTAGCCTACTAAGGCAGGAGAAATCAGAACCAGGCTGGTCTCCAACCAAGTAAAGACTCAGAGTGTTTGTTAAATTTGGACCAGCTCTTGGAAGGAGGACTGGGGACTGGGACTGGAACTGGGGACAGAGATACTGAATGCAGGGTTGGGTCCTGAAGGGTCAAACTTCTGCTTGCAGAAAGAACGAAAGAGAGATGGAGGAAAAAGTACATTTGAACAGGTAGAGGTGCCTTTAGATGGTTCTGTTACTTCATATCAAATCTAGTATTTGAACTGTGAAAATTCAGGCAGAGAATGCAAATGGCTCTCAAATCCATTTACCCTTATGTAAAGGTGTTGAGGGAATTAACTAAGTCTTGTGATTTTTGACACATTTCAATCAGTTGTAATTAGAGATCAACTCACTTGGAATTGCTCACAAAACATTACAAGAAAAATTCGAGCAATGGGTGAGTTTAAACATAGAAAATGGTAGCAGCAATGGCAGGATTGTATGAATCAGTGCAGGCAGAATCTAGAATTCTTTCTTCTGTGTGCAGATCAGAGAATTTACACAGTGCAGGCTCTCAGCTAACAATTGTTTCAAGAAATAAAATAAATCTTCAGCATATTCATAAAATACATTGTAAATTATAATGGTATTTGTTATCATTGAGGCCAGTCTATGCATTCACAAGATAAATGTGGGAAAAGGAATGGTAATGTATGTACAGTAAAAAAATAAATAGTGGGACACCATGTTAAAGCTTGCAGAAAGGAAGAAAATAAAGAAACTCTTAAGTAAAAGAGCTCCAAGACTGATGTGGGAAATTATGAGCTCTCTTATAGCATTGAGCTGGAGGCAGAAGAGCTTATTTTATGAGCTCTGATGTAGGAAGGTGTGATGAAATGGACCCATGTATCCACACCCTACACAGTGTTGTAATAATCTTTGTACAAAGTATGTCTTGTTAGGTATCATCTGAAACTTCATAATTTGCTGCTCAACATTGTCCTGATAAAATGTGTGGCAAAGTTGTATGTGAAGTCATAAGATTCCACTGTATGGTGCTCTTAACATATGTTCCAAACTGAGGTTGGCAAACAGATCTGTTTCAAACAAAGGAATGTGTGCTTGACTTAATTTTCATTTAAGCAATAAACAGCATCATCAAGCCGTAAGGGGAGACAAAGAAACCTCAAACAGGTGAGGAAAAACAGCAGGAAAAATCCATTCTTGTAGACTTTCAGTCTCCTGGGTCTCAGCTGGAAATGTTTTGTAAGAGAAACTGACACTATAAAATGAGGGACAGGCACTCCAAGGCCCCCTCCCCTCCTGTCTCACTCTCTTTTCCCATTGATTCACAGCACAAGAAGGAACAAAGGAAGCAGCCACTAAACAGAAGAAGGGATCCTGACCTAAGAAGTTTGGCCAGTAGGACTGTTGAGAGCATGTGGTGGGAAAAACTTCACTTTGAATGTAACATAGTTTGTTAAGTTTGGCATCAGTTGTGTTTTATTTTTATTTTTCTTGTAACCATTTCTGACTTTTATGCCTCATTACTTGTATTCACTTAAACTCTCTTTCTAGTTAATAAATTTGTTTATCATGTGATCTAATCCAGTGTGGTTGAATGGAAGTGTTTGGGAAACTCCATTTGGGATAACAAGATTTGTGCATATTATTTCTATTAAAATGATGGACTTTATATCAGCTGGTATTGTACAAGAGAGGGCTGGACAGTACAGGGCATACATTTCTAGGGAAAAATCTAGGACTGGAGTATGTTGAGGTCACCCTGCACTATAACCAAGGCTGGTAAGAGCCCAGGTGTGTCTGGCTGGCTGGCTGCAGCACACATGGAGACACAGCTAGAAGTGACTGGCATGCTGAAGGCTGTTTGTGAGCAGTCCTGACTGAGGGCTACAGTAGCAAAGCACGGTAAAGGATATGCCAGGTCAGAGGGCAGGGATGACACAGCTACTCATTAGTCTGGATTGTACCCTGTACCTTTCCTGCAGCTAGACCTCATTATTAACACAGATAACTATGACATCCATCTACCAAATGCCTCCAGGTAAAAAACTACACTGTGCTGAACCCTTTTGATAGGCCTCAGGAGCCCTGGAAGTTCCAAAATGAATTTTAAAGAATCTAATAGACAAGGCAGGCAGTGATTAAGAGGGACAGTCAGAGATATTCACTCTGTTTCTTATAACTTCAAGTTCCATATACAACTTCTGACTTAATAACTGAACACAGTGGAAGTATTAACTGTGATGGAATTAAGGATTGGTTCTTAGTAAGATGACCTCTTGAGGGAATTTTGTAAAATTTGACAATTGGAAAAATGGCCATACACAATAATGGATAAGCATTCCATTTCAGAGAGCCACAAATACAAAATACATCATATTATCTGCTTGAGCCCCTGCCCAATAATCTGGGGAAATTTAACACAATAGACAGAAGTTGATAAAATACAGGTAGGAACTGAAGAGAAACAGTCAAATGAAAAAGAGGCTCATTCAATTGCATCACATAATGTCAGTCAGCCGAAAGGTGATAAATTGTATATGTGCTTGTATACAAATGCTAGAAGTTTAAATACTAAAATGGATGAACTTGAATGCCTGGTGTTAAATGAATATATTGTTATAACAGGTATCACAGAAACTTGGTGGAACAATGATAATGACATTGTAAGTCCAGGATACCAAATATATAGGAATGACAGAGTAGATCATGCTGGTGGGGGAGTGGCACTATGTGCAAAAGAAAGCAAAGGGTGGAATATAGTAAAAATCTGAAATGAATCACACTATACCATAGAATGTCTAGGAGTAGAAATTCCATGCCTGAATAATAAGAGCATAGAAGCAGGAATATACTACTGACCATGTGACTAGGATGATGATGGTTACTGTGTAATGCTCCAAGAGATTAGAAAGGCTACATAATAGATAACTCAATAATAATGGGGAATTTTAACTATCCCCATATTGACTGGGCAAACGTCACCTCAGGATGGGATGCAGAAAGAAAGTTTCTAGAAATCATGATTGACTGCTTCTTGGAGATGCCAGTCCTGGAACCCACGAGGGGAGAGGCAAATCTTGATTTAGTCCTAAATGCAGCACAGGATCGGGTCCAAGAAATGAATATAGCTGAACTGTTCAGTAACAGAGAACATGCTATAATTAAATTTAACATTCTTGTGGGGGGAAATAGACCAATGAAGCCCATCACCATAGCATTTAAATTCAGAAAGGGGAACTACACAAAAATGAGGAAGCTAGTTACACAGAAGCTAAAAGATAGAGTCACAAAAGTGCAATGTCTGCAAGCTGCATAGAAACTTTTTAAAAGCACCATAGCAGAGGCTCAAATCAAATACATGCCCCCAAAATTTAAAAAAAAAAATTGCAATTGGACCAAAGAATTGCCACCATGGCTAAGAAACAAAGTAAAAGAGGCAGTTAGAGGCAAAAAGGTATCCTTTAAAAACTGGATTTAAAAATTCCTACTGAGGAAAAAAGAAGGCTCATAAACTCTGGTAGGTCAAGTGTAAAGTATAATTAGGCAAGCCAAAAAAGAGTTTGAAGAATACAAATTGCAAAAGACTCAAAAACTAATAGCAAAAAAAGTTTAAGTATATTAGAAGCAGGTATCCTGCCATGCAGTGCGGCCACTGGATGATCGAGGTGCTAAATAGTCACTCGAGGAAGATAAAGCCCTTTCAGACAAGCTAAATCAATTCTTTGTATCAGTCTTCACTGCAGAGAATGTGAGGGAGATTCCCAATCCTGAGCCATTCTTTTTATGTGACAAATCTGAGGAACTGTCCCAGACTGAAGCATCAGTAGAGAAAGTTTTGGAATAAATTAACCAATTAACTGTAATAAGTCACCTTAACAAGATGGTATTCACCCAAGATGGTATTCACCCAAGAAACTCAAATATGAAACTGCATAACTACTAACTTTGGTATGTAACTTATTATTTAAAGCAGTTTCTGTACCAGATGACTGGAGGATAGCTAACGTGACACCAATTTTTTAAAATGGCTACAGAGGAGATCCTGGCAATTACAGGCCAGTAAGCCTAACTTCAGTAGCAGCAAATTGGTTGAAAATATAGTAAAGAACACAATTATTTATCAGACACATAGATTAACGTGATTTGTTGGGGAAGAGTCAATATGGCTTTTGTAAAGGGAAACCATGCTTCACCAGTCTATTAAAATTCTCTGAGGGAGTAAAAAACTTGTGGACAAGGGTGTACTTGGATATAATGCACTTAGACTTTCAGAAAGCCTTAGACAAGGTCCCTCTCCAAAGGCCCTTAAGCAAAGTAAGCAGTCATGAGATAAGAGGGAAGGTCCTCTTATGGATTAATAACTGACAAAAAGACAGGAAACAAAGGGTAAGAATCAATGGTTAGTCTTCATACGGGAAAGAGGTAAATAGCTGGGTCCCCCAAGGATCTGTGCTATGACCAGTGCTACTCAGCATATTCATATATGATCTGGAAAAAGGGATAAACAATGAGATGGCAAAGTTTGCAGACAACATAAAATTGCTCAACTTAGTTAAGTCCAGAGCAGACTGCTAAGAGTTACTAAGGGCTTTCACAAAACTAGGTGACTGGGCAACAAAATGGCAGATGAAATTCAATGTTGATAAATGTACACTGGAAAAGATAATCCCAACTATACATATAAAATGATGGGTTCTAAAGTAGCTGTTACCACTCAAGAAAGAGACCTGGCAGTCATCGTGGGTAGTTCTCTGAAAACATCTGTTCAATGTACAATGAACAGCTAACAGACTATTAGGAACCATTAGGAAAGGGATAGATGCTATGACAAAAAATATCATAATGCCATTATATAAATCCATGGTACTCCCACACCTTCAATACTGTGTGCAGTTCTGAGCACCTCATCTCTCTCTCTCTCTCTCTCTCTCTCTCTCTCTCTATATATATATATATATATATATATATTAGAATTGCCAACAGAAGGGCAACAAGAATCTCTCCTCTCGGCTTCCATATGAGGAGAGATTAAAAACATTGGAGCTGTTCTTCTTAGAAAAGAGACAACAAAGAGGGGATATGATAGAGGTCTGTAATATCATGAATGGTGTAGAGAAAGTGAATAGGGAAGTGTTATTTACCCCTTCACATAACACACAAGAACTAGGGGTTACCTGATGAATTTCATAGGCAGCAGGTTTAAAATAAACAAAAGGAAGTACTTCTTCACTCAATCCACAATCTTGTGGAACTTGTTGAGAAGGCCAAATGTATAACAAGGTTCACAAAAAGAATTAGCTAAGTTCAAGAAGGATAGGTTCATCCAAGACTATTAACCAACGTGGTCAATGATACAATCTCATGCTTCAGGTATCCTTAAACCTCCAACTGCCAGAAGCTAAGGCTGCACAACAGAGGATAGATCACTTGAAATGGCCCTGTTCTGTTCATTCCGTCTGAAGCATCTGGCTCTGTCCACTGTGAGAGACAAGATAATGGGCTAGATGGATCATTGGTCTGATCCAGTATGGCAATTCTTATGTTCTAATGGTGTTTCTGTAAGAGATGGAGCTAACAGAGTTTATACTGAGGAGAGGAAAGAATGACATTGAATGAGGTAAAAAATGTTGTGTGAAAGAAATCATGTCCTTCCTCACTCAGGCCTTGCTGAAGGAGTTTGAGTCTTATATAGACACGCTGCTGTTAGGAGAAAGCTGGTTGAAAATTTTCTAATGAAAAAATGCTTGTCACAATTGCTGTTTTGAATGATATTTCCTATTTATGACAAAAAGTTCAGATACAAAAATGTTGGTGTCCTTTTAAAAAAATTTTTCAAATATTTGTTGGGGTTTATTTTAATAGTTCATTCTTTTTTGGTCTCCTTGTTCCTTCTGTTTGGTTACTACATTTTGTCCCCTGCTGATAGGTTGGACATACTGGGAGAGTGTGGGATCAGCGCAGTTGACCCACATGTCACACCCGGGTGAACTGTTGCTGAGTCTAGTAAAAGATTGGGGCTAGAATGACACACAGCATCAGTGACCATCAGTTTTTGGAGCTCCCATAGAGCAGCACCTTCTCTTCCCCCAATCTTGGGCAGAGGAAAAAGATCTGGAGATGGTGACTGTCACATTGACCATTGCAAGTTGCAGCTGCTTGGATGGGCTTTCCATTACATAGGGGTCCCGACAGGCCTTGTACTCTGGGGAGCTGAGTGGCTGTTAGCAAGGTTCCTTGAAGGGCTGATGGGCCTTACCCCACTCCCAATCCTTGCATCATCCTCTTCCTCCCCCTCTTTCTTCTCTCCCATATTTAATCCTCCCTCCCACCCATTCACTGTCCATGGTGGCTCTATTGGTTATATTTGTCTATGCCTATAAACATATACACACATACAGTGAGCAAGCTCTGCAGATGAGGGATGCAGAAAACCAGCAGACGAACTAGCATGGCCCAACAGAGGATGCTTTGGCTAGAAACCTGAGGGAAAACATCAGCTTTTCCAGAGAATGAAATGGGATTGTAATGGACCCAAAGTTTGGATGAGACTTATACATATAGGTTGCTTCTGAAACTCCAGCCTCAACCTGATGAAGGGCTGAGTCAGCTGTGCTGGGATGTGAGGGAATATGTGTATTGCATTAATAGCAGGTTTATAGAATTCTCACCAGTTCACTCTTTCATAGCACAAGGATATACCCCACCACCATACTAACTACATTAGAGGGGTCTCCATTCTGGGCAACTTAAACAAAGAGTGCAACATCCTGATACCCCTACTTATCTTGAGCATTTTAGTCAATAGAACTACTCACAAAGATCCTAATCTAGGCAATACACTGCCCTGTAATTAAATATACATGCATATATTAAATTTACCTGAGCAAATAACACCAGTCGTGTTCCTGGGAGAGCAATCTGGGTTGCCCAGTGTTGTGCGAGAACAATTCCACAGACAGGATTCTGTCCCTTCACAATGAAAAGCGTCGCTCCACATGGTACTGCTCCCTTCCCCAAACTCCGCTCCTCCCTGTATCGACTCAGCGTATCCACAGTTCAGCTGATGGCAAAGGACGTTGGCAGCTTGCAAATCCCAGTGGGAATCACAGAGGCTTCCCCATGTGTCTCCGTGTCGGATCTCCACTCTCCCAGAGCACTCGGTGCCATTCACTAACCTGCTGCCCGAGCACCCTGAACACAAGGGAAAGGAGGTGCTGAGTTGGTGGGTGATCAGTGTTAATAGCAATGAGAAGGAGGGGAGTGGGAAGCAGGAAGAACTTGTTCTTGTTGTTCAATGCTACCAGCTTTCCTCTGCCAGCACATACACAAAGTGATACTCGATCCATGCTACTTAGTGTGAAGGGAGGACAAGAGCCCAGAATTTGGTTCCCTGGGTACATTTCATACTCAAGGCACCACAGGCATTTCACAGAGGGATCCGTTCCAGCCCACTTGGCTGGGGCAGGGAGAGGATGCCATTTTATGGGTCAGATCCCCTTCTGGTTTAAATCAGCATAGCCTCACTGAGATCAATAGAGCTTGGACAATTTACACACTGTGTGAATCTGGAAGAAGACATTCCCCAATCCTTTTCTTTCCCACTGCAGCTCACCTGAACACACCACGTTGGCTTCGCTCCCGGGGGGACACTCAGTTGCTCCCAGCGCAGTAACAGGACAGTCCCTCAGGCGGGATTTGTTCCTCTCACAGCCAATTGTGCCGTTCCAGACAGGCCCATCTCCTGTCCCAAAGAGCTGCCCTGCTGGCATCGACAGGGCGAATCCACAGTCAAACTGCTGGCAGAGGGCGTGGGCTGCCTGTAAATCCCACTGGGAGTCGCAGAGGGTTCCCCAGGTGCCTCCATGGTGAAGTTCCACTCTCCCCGAACACCTTGTGCTGCCGTTTGCCAGCCTGTACCCGCCGTACCCTGAGAATAAGGAGAAGAGGGATTAGAGGGGCATTTCTCTTACACAATGGTCTCCAGAGATGTGATGAAGGAGCCCCAGTGACTTAGGATAATTCATTAATAATTACTTCCTAGTATCCTGGGCACTTTGTGAATTCAGGGTGCTCAGATGTGATAATCGGGGTCTTACAGTACAGGCGTTATTGCCCATGTCTGCCCTGTGGGAGGGGTCACTTAGCAGCCTCCAGATTCTGACTGAGCATAAACCACTCTGGGCTCCGTGTCACACCTGGGACAGATTGTCTGGGAGTGGGGCCAGCCTCTGATTGGATGATTGCAAAGTGCTGGTCAGGAGTCTGGAGGGGCTGACTCAGGACATCGCACAAACATGTCATGCGAAGAAAGTGGGGTTCTCACATGTCATGTTTGGTGTGTCCTAGGCTTTTGGGCGCTCACTGCATCAGACCAGTAGCACTGAGGGCTCTGACTGGGGAAATGCTATGCTACAGAGTGTTGTTATCATAACCTGAGTTTAAATTCAGCTGGAGCTCTCCTCCAGTACATATTTTCAAACTTGCAGGAGCCCTAAATCCAGGCACCTTCTGCGGGGCGGAAGTCCCGATCCCCAGCACACCCCACAGATCTGAAACCTCAAGCCCAGGCTATTCCTGTGGTGCTGAAGCTCTGTGACCCGCCTTTCCCCCGACCAATGAACCCTGAATGCGAGGAGGGGATGAGAGGCTCTGGGAAATACTGTATGAGAATTTAAGCCCTGGTTATAACACAGTGACATCTCTGAAACAGTTAAGCGTGAGATCCATTTTCCTTTAAAGCTCTGCTATTCTAAGTGCTGTCAAATCTACATGGTTGACCAGATTATTTTGAAAATTGGCATGTCACATAGGAGAACAGGGTTGTATTAGTGACTCAAATTTGGGTCAATTTGACCAAGGGGTTGCTGAGGTGCGAAAGAGTCACTCTTCAGTTCAGTGCTTGAGAAGGCTTCTGCACCTACTTGCATGCCTAACAAATTTCACTGAGCATGTGTGGTGCTAACTATCTGTAAAACTACCAGTAAGCTATGAGAAGTGGGCAGCTTTGATGGTAAAGTGTGGTCCTTACAGCAAACCACAACGCCTTGCACTGTGAGTGCAACTCAAGCCCAGAAAAGAAAAGTGCTGTCAAAAAAGCAGGTTTATTGCTCCAATTTGCTTCTCTCAAAAGGGGAATTTTGCTTTGCAGCAAATAGAATCTGAACAGAGCAGAATATCCAGAAGATGCTGACACTGTGTTTGAAAAGAAAACAACTTCCAAAATCTGCAGCCAGAGATGTGTTTATTATGTGGAGAAAGATAAATGGGAATTGGTGGTAGGGGAGAGAAGTGTTGGGGAGCTTAGGCAAAGGAGTAGGGATTGAGGGAGGAGAAGGGGAGAAAAACAGAAGGGATTGGAGAGTGTGAGGGGTAGCAGAAGAAGTTGGGGTTTAAGACATGGCATGTTAGCCATGAATTCTCCCCTTCCATGTGTGCTACAATCTAGGGGAGTCCTACATCTTTGCAGGCCCAGATAACAACTATTACCCCATTACTGTGTAACAAAATATGCAGGACTGGGAGGAGCACTGAGGCATCACGTAGCAATTGTGCAGCCTCTTGGAAAAACCACTGAACTGGGACTATTCCCAGCTCTGCCATTTGACTGCTAGCTGAACTTGGGCAAGTCTGAGGTTCTGAGATGCAGAAGGTGGTAAGAACCAGAACAAATGAAAGTCTCTGGGTAAAGATAAAAGCAGGGGTTAAGGGAGATATCATGATAGGAATCTACTAAAGATCACACAACTGGGGGGCATTTTTAGAACAAATAAAATAAATATCCAGAATAGAATACCTGGTAGTAATGGGGAATTTTATCTACCTAGACATTTCTTGGAAAAGTAATAAGGCAAAACATAAAATGTCCAATACATTCTAGGAATGTGTTGGGAATAACTTCTTGTTCCAGAAAGTGGAGGAAATAACCAGGGAGACAGACATTGTAGACTTGATTCTGACCAAAAGGAAGGAATTGGGAGTGAATCTGAAGGTGGAAGACAAGTTGGATAAAAGTGACCATGAAATGACAGTTTTCATTATTCTGACAAAAGTAAAGAATTACAGCAGCAGAATAAGGACAATGGACTTCAAAAAAACAGACTTTAACAAACACAGTGAACTGTAGGTAAGGTCCAATGGGAATAAGATCTTACAGAAAAAAGGAGGTTAGGAGACCTGGCAGTTTCTCAAGGAGACAATATTAAAGGCACAATTGCAAATTATCCTGATATAAAGGAAAGACAGAAAGAACAGTAAGAGACAAATATGGCTCCAACAGTAACTCTTTAACAACCGGAAAATCAAAGAGAAATCTGACAGAAAGTGGAAATGTGCACCACTTCTTAAGGATGAGTACAAAAGAACAACACAAGCACATAGGGACAAAACTAGAGAGGCTAAGGCCCACATGAGTTAAATCCTTATGGGACATAAAAGGAATAAGAAGTTGTATAAATACATTAGGGAGCAAGAGAAAGATAAAGGAACATATAGGTTCTCCACGTAGTGTGAAAGATAGCTGCTAATAAGGGATGATATGAAAGCTGTGGTGTTTAATGCCTATTTTACTTTAGTCTTCACTAAAAAATTTAATGCTGACCAAGTACTCAGCACAACTAATATTAACAAAAAGAGGGAAGAAACGCAAGTCAAAACAGGGAAAGAACAGGTCATGTAAAATTTAGATAAGTTAGATGTATTCAAGTCACAGACCCTGATGAAATTCATCCAAGGTGTGATGCTCTCTCGGTACGTCCAGTGCCAGAAGCCACTATCTTACCTCTCTGTCTCAGCAAGAACGAGCTTTGCTGGAGTTTAAGCTGTACATCAGCTCCCTGTCCCACCAGCCTGTTTGCCTCAAAAGCAAACTCCTCTGAACTCTGCCCATCAAAACCTTGCCTTGTAGGGAACATTCCATGACCACAGATCCCGAGTTCCCCAGGGATGTCTCCCAGTAGGTCCAGTCCCTCTCACTGGACACTCACAGAAATTATTAAATCCTCTGTCTCCAAAGAGACAGTACACATACACTAGCTTGTTCAGCCAACTGAAAACAGTCTTTACCTTAACACACAGAAGTGAGCTGATTTATGGTAAACATAAGAATAAATATATTAATGAACATGGATTTAAATTATACTAAGCCGAGATAACAGAAGCAGAAAATGGTGACAAATAAGTATCTAAGACTTAACATTAGCAAGCTATGGTCTTTGCCTCAACAGTTTTCTCACTTACATCAAGCTACCAGCAACTTCAGGCCTTCTGGCAGGAGGATCCAACATTCACAGAAAGAGAGGGTGCTGCCCCCTTTTCATTCTAAATGATGGATAACTAAGGAGCTCTCTGCACAGCTTTTCATACTCCAGTACACCTTTGAAATGTGTTTGTCCGAAGTGTATACCCAGATAAACTTCTTCTCCCTTGCTGTTTGACGCTACCTGTTGACTTCCCATACCCCTGTTGACTCATATGTAGCGTAACTTCCACTGTCTCTGGAATCAACTTGCCCAGTTTACACTGGAATCACAGGCAAAGAACCAAAACAACATTCCTTTGTCTAGGACAAACTTGTTTATCCAATCTGTCCCCAAAACATATTTTAGGAACATATTTCCATCACACATTCATAACTCTATACTATCTGTATATACAACACACAATGATGTCCATAACCAGCATGTCACCAGTTTTTGTATCTTACTCTTTCATAGTGAAATAATACTGTATACAATCAGTTGTTTCAGCTGCTTATTCTTTGGTTTTCAGACCCCCTGTTCTCCGACTGGGGTGCCGAGACCTTATTGTCACACTAAGATAATTAAGGAACTAGCTGAAACAATCTCGGAACCATTAGCAATTATCTTTCAGAACTCGCAGAGGACAGGTGAGAGCCCAGAAGACTGGAAAAGGGCAAACATAATACCTAACTTTAAAAAGAAATAAAGAGGACACACTCAGCTTAGCTTCAATATATAGAAAAATATTGGAATAAATTATCAAACAAACAATTTGTAAGCACCTAGAGGATAACAGGGTTATAAGGAAGAGCCAGCATGGATCTGTCAAAAACAAATCATTCCATTCTAACCTAATTTCCTTCTTTGACAGTGTTACTAGCCTAGCAGATGGGGGAAGTAGTAGATGTGAGGTATCTTGATTTTAGTTATGCTTTGGATACAGTTCCACATAACAGTCTCATAAGCAAACTAAAGAAATATAGTCTAGATTAAATTACTATAAGGTGAATGTACCGTTGAAAGACCATACTCTAAGAACAGTCATCAATGGTTTCTTGTCAAACTAGAAAAGTGTATCTAATGTAGTCCCACAAGGGTCAGTCCTGGGTCTCGTACTATTCAATATTTTCATTAATGACTTGGATAATGGAGTGGAGAGTACGCTTATAAAATTTGCAGATGACACCAAGCTGCATATTCCTCCACCCCTCAATACCAGCCACACCTGGTGCTGTGTATGCAGCTGGAGTACATGCAGAGAAAGTGGGGAGTATGAGAAATGCAGAGAAAGTGGGGAGTAAGGGAAATGGTGTAGCTGGGTACCAGGCACAGATGTCCCGTAGCTGTAGAAGGTAGGCAAATGTTGCTCCAGGTGAAGACAGTAATACGGAATAGACGGCAGTTCCCCCATCTCAGTGGTGGGGAGAAGGCAAGAGCAGCCAGGGAGTGGAGTGCTTTGTGTGTGCATTAAAGGGTGACATTTCAACCTGCAATTATCACACAATCATTGGCAGAGGAATAGAGAGGAGTCCAAGGACAGAATATTGTTATGTTGAATCCTTTTTAATTGCTTGTATTCAGAGAGAGAAACCAGCACAGGAAGACAGAGATGCAACACAGGGAGTGTCTTTATTGAACCAACACTAAAAACCAACCAGGACTGGCTGAGCTATCCACTAATAGTCTAACCCTATTGCTATGGCAACAAGCCAAGCTCTGTTGCTATGGCAACCTAGGCACTTAGGCCAGACACAAAATACACAAGTATGGTGAAATCATACTTTTGCAGTAAATACAGTATTGGTACAGTGATATACTCAGATTGGTGAAACACATCTTGGTAATAAGTAAGTTTCACGTCCCAAGCAGACAGGTGTCAGGTATTCAAGTTGGCAAGCATTCGTCAGCCTCAGAATGAAAATGATTATATGCTTTCAACATTAATAGAATGTGTGGTTCAAAATTTTGCAAACACATTGGCGAAGTAATTTAACAAAGAACTGTGAGGGAGTGGGTATATCTGAGTGAGTAGATATGAGGCAAAGCTGACACATGTGGGTACATTGCAGTTTGAAAATGTACATGTTTTTCATGCATATTCTTTCCACGTTTGTTGCCTAATATTTTCTTCTAGGAATGACTGTTGCTTCACATGAGTTAATGAATTACACCGTGCAGCAGCACGGGCTTTTATCTTGTCTCTAATAATTGGATCCGTATTAATGGGTCGCACAAAGCCAACCCCATTAAAGGGCAAACCTTAAAACATATTTCAATTCTGCCAGTTAAATTTTAAAATAACAACACTTGGCCCCAACGTACCACTCTGCATTCAAGTGCCTGAAAGCACTTTACGCTAATGAAGTTAGGCATCACATCACTGAGGTAGAGAATTCATTGTTGTCTCTATTTTACTGGTGGGGAAACTGAGACAGGGGCCTTACTGAATACAATAGCAGAACTTGAAATAAAGCCCTGATCTTGTGATTTCTGGTTCTGTGCTCTGACAACTAGACCACGATCCCTCCTTTTACAAATGTATCTAGAACAGGGAGGAGATTGCTTAGCAGTGGAGAACATGTGCCCCTAATGGAAGCTAAGGAGATTCAGAGCTCTTCTGGGAACCTATCCTTGTAGCAGAAGAAAAGTGAATAGACCTGTCCCCATGTATAGGAGACACTGGAAATAATGTGAGGAATTTGAGAGAGATAATGGGGTTTACCCTATCCCTTCTTGGTTCCCCATGGGCAGAGAGTGGAGCCACCCTTTCTAACAGACAAAAATCCTTTGGAGCAACATGGAAACATGCAAAATATTCTGGTCTGGGTGTTCGCAGGGGAATACATGGATGTGGAAGGAAAGAGACCGAGTGCCCCTGCTATTGGTTAGGGGTTCATTGGACTGAATTCTTACCTGAGCACAATACACCAACATCATTAGCGTGGGAGCACGTTTCATTATGCTGAGACATCCGGGGACATTTCTGAAGGAGAGACTCATTCCCCGCACAGTGGAACTCTTCCTTCCAGATTAGCTCATGTCCTTCTCCAAAGTGAGCTGCTCCTACAGTAGCTACAGCCTGTCCACACTGTAATTCATTGCAGACAACAGAAGCAGCGTTGAAATCAAAGTGTGACTCACAAACCGTCTCCCACGTTTTTCCATGTTTGACTTCAACACGTCCTGAGCAGGCAGTGTCCCCTCCAACCAGCCGGAGTTCAATGCGACCTAGAGAGTCAATACATCCATCAGTAAGTGTCGGTTACGCTGACATCCTATAACCTTCCCCAGGCCTTCACAGAGACAAAATGAAGGGCACCTTCTTCTCCCAACAGCAAAGACATTGTTAAATAAGCAAGAGCCCTTTAGTCCACTTGCCATTTCCTGTATTCCAGTGATGACAGAGAGTTTGAATAAGAGGGAAAAGAGAGCCACTACTGGGACATGGGGAGAGCCAACAATATAATTCTTGTGAGTGAACAGGTAGACACAAAAAAGAGTGAGTAAGTGTGTGTGGACATGGGATTGGATGGGATTTACGAGTGTTTACATGGTTTTAGGACACTCTCAACTGGAATGTTGTATTTCTGCCCCTTCTTTATAGGAAGGATATTGAAAAACGAGAAAACGTTCAAAGAATGGAAACTAATCAGTGATGAGGCCTGGAGGCTTGGAAGAGGCTCAGTCTCTGAGACTGGAGAATAAGGAACAAGCAAGAGCAAGGACAGGGGGCTTCACGGGGTGAGAACAAGGAGGGGAGGCCCTTATTCAAATTATCTGAAAATATTAAAATAATGGCTCAGAGTTCAGAAAGGAAAAGCAAAGGGCAGCGATGGGGAATAATTCCCCAGAAGTGGAAGGAGCAGACAGTGGGATAGGCCCACATGGAAGTGGCCGAGTCACCGTGATGAAAGACAGTCTAGAACCGACTAGATACTATACTAGTGGGAGTGAAGCAGGGGAATGCTCTGCTTGACGCCAGGTAGCAGAGCTGCCCAGACTGTTTGGGATTAGGAATATTCTAGTGTGTCGGTCTGATGTCAGTTGAGCCTGGCACGCGGAGCACAGGTTCCAGTGTGAAACACTTCCCAGCTACTCTTTCAGCTTGCCCACAGGCGTTAACGGTCATCAGTTCACCTGACGATGCCTTTTGTCCACATGAAACCTGTCCTCAGAGCAATTTATTTGATGTCTTAGGTTGCAGTATCTAATCCTCATTGGAAAAGGAGTAACTCCATTTTGCAATCAGTTCGTTTACGCTAAGATTCCTGTGAATCAATTCCTAAATACAGTGCAGCTAACAGCTCTCCACCTAGTTTCCCACACTGCATTGCTTCATACCTGCATCAGCCTGCCTTTATACCTGTGTGTTCTCCACGGCAGCAGGGTCATCTGGTTAAATGCTGGCAGGCAGTCAGGCGTGCCCGTTTTTGGTACCAGGTAGTGTTGAGTTCACATACTGGGCACCCCCTGCCTCCACATGGACACCGGTAGAGGACCTGGACTTTATCCCTCTCTTGGGAGACGTGCTTCTCTACAGGATGTCATCACTACAGCTGAGTGAATAGCTGAATCACCTACCCACCCCCCTAAAAAAACCCAAACTGGTTCATTTTTAAATATCATCATTTCAAAATCATATTTGAAATGTTTCATTAGACCCGAAAGATTTTTTTCTTTCTTGCAAGAAAAACCAGAAATATTCAGTTTTGGCTTTAAATGAACCAATTCTTCTTTCAGGTTTTGCCACTGAACTGAAGAATTCTGTATTCTGCAGGAAAGCCTGCAGTGGGGTACATGAAATCACTGACCTGCTCCTATAAATGTCTGGAGACGGGAATTGTAGCCTGCAAAGAGGTTGTCAGATCTCAAGCCAAAAAGAGAAAGCCGCAGATCGTCTGTTCCATGGAGTATACAGTTAATCCCAATATAGGGCCCTGAAGGCAGTTGTGTGGACAGAAGATTTCTTCGAGCATCCACAAAAAATCAAAATGGAGCACATAGCCATTGGGAGGGACATGATGCAGACAATGCAGAACAAACAGCTGTGATAAAGCACCTTTGACTGCAACAGCCAACCACTGTGTCCCAACATCCCAATGTCCTGAAATTTGTAGACAATGTACCATGCTGGGGGCACCATTCCCATCAGCCTAATTGCAGTCCCTTCCCACTCCATTCACCCCCAGAGGAGATGGAGAAGTAGAACCTAGTGCATCACCTACAGGTGTTTGTGAGCACTCCTTGGTGGAACTCTCCCTCAATACCCATGTTCTTCAGTTTGTACCACATTCCTTTGGCCTGTCTTTACTTAAAACTAAGGGCATCCAAATACATGGCCCAGGGCTGTGAAAAATGCACACCCCTAGGGACGCAGTTAAGACAAACAACCCCGGTGTACAGACCTCTATGTCAATGGAAGAATTATTCCACTGACCTAACTACTGCCTTTGGAGGGGATGGATTTACTACAGTGATGAAGAAACCCCTTCCATCTCTGTACCAAGCATCTACACTACAGCAGCGGATCTGCAGCACTTGTAATGTATACATACTGTCAAGGAACCCACACTCCTGGGTCCTTACTTACATGTCCATTGCCCAGCGGATGGTCCAAATTAGTCAGACAGCAGGTTAGCAAAGTCAAAGTTTATTTCCTTACATAAGGAGGTGGCCCAATGGTCAGGGGCGACCTTAAGCATACGTTTCTTAAAGCTTATATAGTCTTATACAAAGAAGTCTATTTACATCACAGTTTCCATGGCAATACTTACTAAAAAACTTCTTATCTAGGAATTCCTTAGTCTAGCAATTTCAACTTTCCCTATCTAAGTGGCAAGGTCTTCCTCTACATTCCTACCTGCTGGTGCCTTAGGCCTCAAAACTAACTTGTTATTGCTACACATAATAAATTAAATGTCTGCTAGAAAGACACATCCCATCTCATGTTTTGTCAGCCATTTAGGCAGACTGGTTCCCCTGGAAAATAGAGAATCCATCTTCTTTTCCCTCTTCAATACCTTTTGTAAACTATTTTATTGAAGAAGCATTGTATCATCACTTGCCTTGCAACCCTGGGTGCCATACAATTCTTTGCTGCTGTCTCTCCCAGCCTGGGATACTCTTGGCCAGCCCATAAGTATACCTGAGTACAAACCCTGAGTACCTGTGCACTACACAGCCATGGTTCAGCAGCTCTGACCACAGCAGCCTGTCTACAGCCCCACTCTGGCTTCCACAAGCCTTGGTTACAACCAGCAAGGTGACCCCAACATGCTCTCAGGCTTGAATTTCCCCAAAACAGTTTGCCATGAAATTTCCAACCTTCCCCTAGAACATTTAGAGATGTTTTAAGGTTTAGTGCTCCCATAAAGAATGATTACCCAACAGCTTAACACTTTAACTGGAGTTAATAGTCACTTCAAATGAAACACAGCACAGAACTGGTCAATAGTTAAAATAAAACACATTTATTAAGAATAGGACATAGGTTAAGTGATGCCAAATAAAAGGATTAAAGTTAGAAGGATTACCCACAAATAAAAGTTAAAACATTCATCTAAAAGTATAAAACTTCATCTAGCAAGGTACAGATTCTGTTCAAGATGGCTTCTCTTACCTGTCTTCAGCTCCCAGACATTGCAACCCCCCTTTGGTTGAAGGACCCATTTTTCTCAGCTTGCAAGTTGCAAGAGCTCTGGCCTCTTGTATCTATCTAGTGATGGATAGCAAAGATGGCTTCTGTCCTTGCATATATCTTCCAAAGTTTCGAGAGGCACGATAACCTCATGCTGTTCTTCCCTTCCTGTGGACTTCCCCTCCCCCTGATGATTTCCATGTAAATGGGGCTTCCACTGTTTTGGATCATTCTTTCCTTAATATAATTAGGAATAGACAGATAGCTGCCTTTCCCCTGGTCTGAGAGAGCCCTGCTTCTCTCTTTGTTGGGACTCACATTTTAAAGCATGATATCAACAAGGATCCATAACTCCTTTTATAGTCTTAATACAGACATTTCATGATATTAATCACCAGTGTGTCATAGACATTCATAAAAGATCTCACTCAATACACTTTCTTAATACAGTAATATTGTATCAAACCAGCTGATTCAATTGCTTATCAGTAGAGTTAAAGTCCTTAAGTTAAAATCAGTTAAAGTCCTTTGTGACTGATGAACATTTCTATATAAAAGCTATATAAAAGCCTTTTTGTAATTACCTAGCCACAGTTTGTACCAACTATAAACCTACGAGATAACTACAACTTTCTAAACGACCACTAACTTGTACAACAATTATTTCTCTATTTATTCACAAAAACCTTAGAAAATTCACTGATGAAAAACTTCATTGACAGGATTAAGGCTGCCTGGAGTTATCGTGTGCTCTTCCAGAACGCTGAGTTAAGCAAAACTCAAACCTGTAAAAACCTGGAAATACAGAGTTAAGGTACAGGCTCACACAGCATTAACTCTGCCTTCCTCGAGCAATGGCCCAATACGCCCAAAGCACACATACACACATACTTTGCCTTTGCAGATAATGCATTTTGCTCAGGGAATAGGGTAAATGACAACAGCAGCAGGGTCAAATGCCTTTTCTTTGCTTAGGTAGGACTTGTTTTCAAGTCAGCTGTACTAAACAGGAGTTACCTAGCCCATCTTACCGAACCTACTCCCCAGAAAAAACCCCACACTCATTAAACTTTGCAACCCCTTTGCGGCCTCTTACGATCTCTTCCCCCTTACTCGCCTGGTCCCATCAAACACGATCCTTTCATTTGCCCATCATTAAAAATACAGACTTCTTTTCCTGTGCTCTTCTTCAGAGACACCCTCCAGAGCAGAGCACTGAAATGATGCCTCCTGGATCCCTCAAGGTACAGAGGCACCTCTTTCCTTTGATCACATGGAGGGCTCAGAGCCAGATCTCCTCATATCACAGTTACAGCTCCATCAAGCTGCTCCAACTCATGCTTCCACCACTCAGTACAGCTGCACCTAACACAGTGAATGCAGCTGCAGCACTTGCAAATAATTCCCAGTGGCAGTGGCTAGTGCCGTCTCCAAGGGGGGCAGAGTTAAGGCCACATTGGCATTTCCCTTAAGTCTCTATTACCTGGTTTTCTGAGGTTTGAGTTTTGCATTTTACTTCCCTTGATGTTCTGGAAGGGCATGAGATACCTCCTGGCAATCTTAACCCTGCATTAATGAGGTTCTTTTGCAGTGTTGTACTGAGGTCTCTGGCGCCTGGGGGGACAAGCCTACAATTGTGCCCCCCCAAGCCTCTCATCCCCCGTAGGAAGGCAGGAGAGGTCCCGGCACCATCCCCCAGCTGCCCCGGGGAGGAGGTCTGTACCTGTTGGGGGGGGGTGCGTGAGGCTTGTGGCCAAGAGCAAACACAAGCTTGGCTCTGACGCCATCCCTTCCCACACTTACCTGTTGCATGGTGCTCACCTTTCCTGCTGCAGCTTTGCAGCCCAGTGCCAGCTCGAATGGGGTGCCTCACTCCCTGGCCTGGGGAGGGGGACTGGGCCAGCTCTTCACAATGCACAGGGAGGGAGGCACTGAGGGGTGCCCCTCAGAGCCTTCTGCATCCCCTGTCTCCTGCATGTCATGAAGGGCCAGCCCAGTGCCCCCCACAGGCCGGCCCCCGGGAGCCTGGACCTCCGCTCCCTTCTCAGTATGCCACTGTTCTTTTGTCAGTGATTTTTAACTTAACTGTACAGTCACTGACAGGCAAAGTTGTCTGTCCACAGGCAGGAAGTAGAGTCGGGCCTTCATTGCAATGAACGAACAACTGCCTCTTGTTTCAGAAGGGACTCCTAGAGCACCAATGGCAATAAAATAGAATGAGAAATGTTTAACTCTATCAGTGACTGAAGGAGTACGTGCATACAGAGGGTTCAATTCTCCATCGTGCTATGTGGTAGCAGCTGCAGCAGTGTAAAAGTGGTGGACATTGGGCCTTACTCATCAGCATCAGTGAAGTGCCCACACTCACCACCTCTGAGGTGATTGTCGGCTGTGTAAAGCATGTGTAATTGCAGCTAGTCCAGCTGGCTTTGTGTGACAAGAGGCACACTCGGAAAAGGAGTGATTATCAAAATCTATACTGTGCTTATTTCCCAGCTGAAAGCCCGGGCAAGGTTGATGTAAGTGGATAGTGTAAACCAGAGAACCACAAGGCTGCTCTAAAGAGAAGTGAAAAGCTGGTATATAGGGATCCTATTTGATAACAATATCTAACAATACCATGCTGGGTGTTGGCCCTCTCTTCCCCTCTCTGTACTCCTTGTGTGTCCAAGATTTCAGCCTGGCATATAGACTATGGGAATTGCCATGTATTTGCCTTGATGCAATGTGGCTCACTGGCCATACAGGTTTTGTGTGGGTGCAGGGTGTGAAAGCCCTGGGACAGACAGGAGAGATGGGGAGAGGGAAAGTGGCAAAGCAGCTGAGCTGATCACTGACTGGTAAAGTGGGTTTTCAGCATCCAGCCAGTGCTGGTCAGGAGGGGGAAGGGTCAATATGCACACTACTGTGTGTGAGCATTGCTCTAGCACAGACAGGGCAACTTCCCAACCCCTCTGGCCTGAGACAGTATCGCATAGTGGCCCTGGGGTTTACTCCCTGCTTGGCCTGTCAGGCTTGTCCTCCCTTCTCAGCTTTCTGGACTAGTGAATGCTGAGCACCATCACTGCTCATAGACTCATAGACTTTAAAGCCAGAAAGGACCATCGTGATCATCTAGTCTGACCACAGAACCTCACCCATCCCCTCCTGTAATAGACCCACAGTCTCTGGCTGAGTTACTGATGTCCTCAAATCACGATTTAAAGACTTCAAGTTACAGAGAACCCACCATTTACACTAGTTCAAATCAGCAATTGATCTGCATCCCATGCTGCCGAGGAAGGTGAAACTCCCCCCACCCCCCAGTTGTCTTCCAATCTCATCTGGGGGAAATTCCATCTCAACCTCAGTTATTGTGACCAGCTAGACCCTGAGCATGTCAACAATACCTGCCATCCAGACGCATAGCAGCAGTGACCTGAAAGTCCCCCCTTTCTCACCAGCCCCACCGACTCCTTCCTTCGATTCTCCTCAGCCACTCCCAGGAAAACATGTACTCCACCCCCCACTTCTCTCCAGCACCATATGCTTCCCCCATGACCAACTACCTCTCCTACCTGGAAAAAAGAGTGGTGTATTGAAAGAAAACTGTGTTAAATTTTTAAAAAAACAAACCAAGAGAGTCCTGTAGCACTTTAAAGACTAACAAATTCCTGCAGGCATAAGCTTTCGTGGGCTGCAACCCACTGTGCAGACTAACACGGCTACCCTTCTGGAACTTTTCACCATGGAAGGCTCTGAATTTAACTCTGTTAAAATGGTGATCTGTAGTTTTAAGAATAAGGGGTTTCCTGGTCCTTCTTGCTGGCTAGGGGCTGGGGGCTTTGTAAAGAAGCAGCGATGTGGGTCTTCAGCAGCCACTCTGCAGAGAGCCCACCTAAACCAAGGTGGGGTGAATTGTGCCTCTCGGCCTTGGGGAGCAACCTGCTTTGTATTGCCCTGATTTGGAGTTCTTGTGCCAGACACATCCCATTATCCTTCTCCTCCTCCCCTCACCCTTGCTGCTGCTCTGCTTATTCAGTGCCACCCCCCACACACAGTCCACTGGCCACACACTACTGCTTCCCTCCCTCCTCTGCCCCAGTCACTACTCCTCCCAGACCACTTCTCTTCTACCCCTTCACCTCCACCTGCTTCAATGACTTAAATATTTCTCACAAGGAATTAGAGAAAATGTTTTTCCCCATCTGCATTTACCTGCTGATTACAAAGTGTAACTGCAGATTTATCTGTGATGACTATTTTTATATTCAGTTTTTATAAAGCACATGTCCTCTCCAGAAACAGGGGCTATATAACTCCATCCTGGGGGGCAGGAAACATCAGAACAGACAGCACCCATTGGCTCCAATTACAGCTGAATATTGATGGGGGAGGCACAGTTCCATATAATTTCATGGTGAAAACCCTCTCCCCAGGGGAGTGTGACTATTTTGATGAGTCCAGGAATCTGGGCCCACCTCCACATCTCTCTTGTTGAAGGGATTCATTCTCTGGCACTGAGACAAATTCAGACACTTCATGGCTCTTCTGATCCTTCCCTTCTCAGTGGGAACTCACGTGTTAGGCTTGGGACAAAAGAACTTATTTTTAGTTAATTTTAACTTATTTAAAGCCTTTTTCTCTCTGATGAATTTTATCCTCACATTCTCTCTCCACACTCCAGCCACACAATCACACAAGTGGGTATTTCACAGAAAGGGAACCTGAGGCAGTGAGAAATGAAGTGAGATGCCCCAAGGTCATAAGGTAAATCTGTAGCTGAGTCAAGAACAGACTCTCATGGCCAAATTCCCAGTGCGGAGTGTGAAACGCTATACCCAAAGTACACCCATATAGTGTGATTTGTGTATAATTCATGCTTACCCTTATAGTGTATTGTCTGTAAGGTATTTTTGGAATGCTCATGACATACTGAACATTATTGTTATTGTAGCATGTTCCCTGCAGTGTCAGTGCGTATGTACAGATATGAACTCTACTATGTCATATCCCCAAATGTGTGTCTCATATGGCTTGAATAGATGCACTGAAACACAAAGCTGAGGTTCCACCCCACGCCCCACAGAGTATGCATACAGGAACAATGGACTGGCCTAAGAACCTCTGAGCACTTTGGCTCAAGTGGAAGAAATCATGCCCACTGCCGGACATGTCCAATCACATCACCCCAGGGGATGTTGAGGAAACTTGTTAAAAGCTGAGACATCTTTGACTCTTGGCTCTCCTTTGAAATCCATCTTCTAAGCAACCCCAAAGACTGGAACCTAACCACGGGGGGCTGATTGCTAGAGCCATCGCAGCCAGCTGTAGATAAGCTAACAATGCAGACTGAAAAACTACTGAAATATTAATCTTAGTTTAGGATGCGAGTTATCTTTTAGTTGATTGTGCAACTCCGTGACACATTATTAATATTGATCCGATTTATATTAATCTGATTTATATTCACTTAAAATCTTGCTGTAGTGAATAAACATTGGGGGTATTTGCTGAGGGTCAATCTCACGAGTGGCTGGCCAGAAGCACTCCTTCACTGGGCCAGGGACTGATCATTGCAGGAGGCTAGGCGTGGGTTGACCCGGGAGTGGGTCATTCACAAAGCAAAGCAGAGTAAGTTGGGGCCCAGGAGTGAAAAACTGGGGAGACACAGCTACATACCAGTCCAGATTGCGGGGGAAACGTCACACAGGGCTTTCACCATGCGACCGTCTGTAAATCAGACAGGGGCACAGGCTGTGCACTCATGTATTCCTCACAACAGCAGTGTCTTTGGGCTGATTATTTTGATTTCCTTTCAGTGCTGCTCCCAGTAAGGCATATCCGCTGCAGCATGTTTGCTGTCTGGTTTCAGCAGTCACCATCATGTTACACCAGCCCCATGTTATTTGTGGCTCCAAATCAGCAAAGGCACTTAATCACGGGGACTAACTCATGTACTTATCATTAAGCCTGTGTTTGCATGCTTTGCTGGAAGGGAGCTTACATTAGCAGCTATAGGGTAATGGATTGATTTTAAGATGGCGCTGGTGTTTTTATAGCTCTTTATGCTGTAGTCCCTGGCTCTAGCTGAGTCCCCTCCCCCCTGAAAACTTACTTGTATTTAGATCTCGATTGTGGAACACTGGTGGGCTCTTACTCCCAGGGGTCGTCCCACTGACTATACTGGCCTCTCTGGGACTGCTCCTGTCACAAAGGGCTAAGCAGTAGGAGGAAGCGAGATGGGCAACAAATTCACAAACTCAGTACTGTATTGCTGCAATTCTTTTGCTTATCTAACATCTGGACAATCAAAGATGGAAACATCAGCTTACAGTGAGTGCCTGTTTCACCAACTGTGAAACTTTTGGGTGGAGTCACAGTCCGGCTGGTATGTAGGTGTCCATTGGTAGATATGTAAAGTGCCCCATTATTGAGGGAGGCGGGCAGAGAACTCAGGAGCCCTTCTAAGCAACATTTAAATCAAGCTGATACACGCACTCATGGACACTTGGTTTATGAACTTTTAACTAGCCACAAGTGCGAAGAGGACATTGCTGTTCCACGTCAAGTCAAACTAAAGGGAAGAAAAGCAACATTTTATCCAACCGCTATTAATATTCTGATCACACTGTTCATCAGTGGAGTCTATGGCCGCCTTCGCTCCCTGCAGGGTACGAGTTCCACTCACTGTGGGTAATGGGAGTCACTCTGCCCTGCAGGGAGAACAGAGCCCCATGGTTTCACATGGCCCATGCCATGCCAATCTGCTTATCCAGGAATCCCAGTGGAATTCTCTGTGGTTTCCCTCTGGCAAAGTTCAGATTTATCATGAGATGAAATTCAAGCTACGTCTGTTTGAATTTCTTGGGCAATTCAGGTACAAACCCCCACTCAGAAAATGTTCTTGCTCTGGAATCCTCAGCACTTACCCTCTGAGGCACTGAGACGTTGCAGTGCTATCTGTGATCTGAAAATACCAGCTGTGATACCACGGTTTGTCTCTAGCAAAATATTTGAGGTTTCTAAAATCTGACTTTCATCTTCAGCTTCAGCCGTTCATACTTCAGCTACAGAACAGCAGCGTCACAGACTGCAGCAACTCACAGAAACAGGCTGCTACTGGACAGTTCAATGTCTGGACAAATGGATCATTCAAATTTTGCTAAAGATGACCCAGCATGTTGGACACACACAGAGCAGCAGTGTTATTTTAAATGGTATGGACTGTATATTTGAAATTATTCACAACTTCCATACATAGGTACAGAATTGGACAGAGGGATCAGACTGGAACTCACAGTATGAAAGCCCACTTTTATTTTCTTCATTTTTAGTTTGTTTAACCTGCATTTTCTACCACTGAAACCATTAGTTCACTAAAACCAATGCTGGGCTCAGAATGCTTCAAGAATGGGGCATTTTATAAAGTACTTGCATTCTAGGACTGGTTCAAATCTATGATTATTGCAAAAATAAAAACCTCCTCTGTCAGAATCACCTACAGGAGATAATCAGACACAAATTTACTCTAACTCAATTGCCTGCTTGCCCTTTCTTTCATGGACTTCTGAAATAAAATCCCATTTCTACTGGATTCAAAACTCTCTTCCTAATTCTTGTCTGCCCAGCTGAAGTGCAATAAAGCAGGCACTTACCCATGGTGTCCTGGAGAAAGAGGAGTAAACAAAGCAGCTGAGTGAAGAGATGTCCCTTCATTGCCAGCCGGACTTGCTGTTCACTCCTTCTACACCAAAACATTCTACCAGGGCTCCTCTGTGTCTGAAAAGTGATAACAAAGCAGTGGCAGGGAAATATATAGATTCAGTGGCTGGCATCATCTGCCAGAAGAAACCAATGGAAACAAAATTCACCTTTTTCGACATTATCAGAGGATTTATCTAAAACTTTATGCAGCTAAATCATCCAATACAATTCTAAATCTCCAGCTGTGACCATATATGAGTGATGAGTCCGCTTCTGATGTCATGTTTCCTTCGGTCTCGGATCATCATGTAACCGCCCTCCTTGGTGTACGACAAAACAGTGTGAAAAATTATTCTGTCTTATTAGGCAATTAAATGTGGAGCCTTGAATGCTGCTCATTTGATCAACAAAAACAAAACCTCTAAAATTCTACCCCACTGAGGTGTGTGGGTCCAATTGTAGCTTTACCACTAAAATCAGAGCTGGGATGTTACCACTGTTCCTTCTGCAGTACCTAGAGTGCTCAGGGCTTCCTGAACAGGGTGGGAATGGCAGTGGTACATTGGTAATAAGTGTGTGTCATGGAACTTCCTTCTTCAGATGTGACCATCAGTGACAGCAGAGTGTCGGAGGCCTTCCTGTTCACTCTGTTACAGCTTGTTCTTAATCCTTGCTGACTGACTATCACTGATACCACAGTGTATTTAGCAACCCACTCCAGGATTCTCCATCCAGGCCAGTGTTAGGTCTGCCCTGTGTGTAACTCTAGGCAGCCCAGGCTGCGATAGTCAGCCTGGGAGCTAGAGAGAACTCCAGGGTCCTGTCCATTTCCATCCATCTGAATAGAGAATCTCCCTTATAGTCAGCGCAGCTGAACCCCATCCCTTCTGTATCACGAAGAGCAGCACACTGGCCATAGAACATGAGCTTCCCAGCAGACAGCAGCAAGTTAACCAGGAAAACAACAGACCCAGTGTCCAGTGGAAAGTAGCTGGGGGAGAGGGGAAATCAAGGGTAAAATCCAGCCCAGACAAGCCATGGGTAGGTGTGTGTCAGAAGAGGCCTAACTGAGGAGTTTAGCATGGCATTTTACATCAGCCCAGCACAGCAGCTGTGGTGCCAAACTGAAAGGTGGCCTTGTAGGAAACGGCTCAAACGCCTGCAACTCTGGCCCTTTGCCACCCCACTTCACGAAGGCCAAACTGCTACAGTGCGAGCTCCTTGGCAATGAACAACAGGCTCTTTCCCCAGCCAGACCCCAGCCTGGTGAGTGTTAAGAACCCTGAAACGGTACAGGAAGTTCTCTCGCATCCGTCCAGAGAGCGGCAAAGGCTGGGAACCATGCGGCAGCTGCACCAGCTCTGCCTTAAATACAGTCCTCCTCAATGGCTCACCGTGAAAGGGCCAGTACAGCTCACTGCAGCCACCGACCCAGAGCAAACAACACAGGTCAGAGAATTCACAAACTGACTGATAATTGAAGAAGGGAGCTGGCAATGGACACAGCTTGATAGAAAGTTCAGAAGTTGTACACATGGGGCCCTGGCACCGCCAGTGGGATCCACATAGACAGGACGTGCCAAAGAACCACAGACATTACAAGGTAAGTGACCCTTCTTTCTTGTGTGTGAGGCTGCTGCCTGTCCCCACCTCCAAGAGAGGTGGGGCTGCTCTGGGGGGGCTCTGACTTCTATAAGTGTCTGTTGGGGTTTTAGACAAACTTTCTCTTCTCATTCATACAAACACCCCCGATGTCACCGTATTTACTGCTGTCACTTTGGCTGTTTTTGTTCAATCCACGTCTGATCCTTGGTGGAATCTTCTGGATTCTTCACATAAAGGAGACACTCAGAACTGGGAGCTGGATATTCAAATTCCTGCTCAGAGCAGGACAATCCGTCCCCTTGGGGAAGCCGTGGTGCAAGGTCAGCCAACTCTGTCTCAATCTGGCCAACCTCAAGAGATCAAAAATCATGAGTCAGTTCCCCCAAAATCATGAGCTTGACCCACAAAATCATAAGAGTAAAAATGAAAAACAAGAATTTATTGGGGGTTTTTTATGTTTTTTTACTGTGATTTTGATTGTTTCTATACCCCTATAACGAGCTAAGTGATAAGAATATACTTAAACAATCATAGGCCTTTGCAGACAAGCCTAAATATCTATATTCTAACACTGTACAATGATGTATTTTAATATTTGCCTCAGTTTGATCTCCCCAGCTAGAGAAAAACCTTTCCCAAAGGCTCTTCTAATCTCAGTTTATTTCAGTGAGAAAAACACCAAAGAAGGGATCAGTATGAAGTCCCGTGAGAGACAAGCACAGTGTCAGCTCCGTGCTGAGATCCCAGCCTGGCCATCTGGGAAGACGGCAAGGAAACTTCTCACATTGGAAGGTGCAGACTACAGAAAGGTGAATCGTACCATCTCTCCACAGAAGGGTGGAGGTGCAGGAGGCTGAGGCAATGCATCCTCATCCCCCTCATCATGACCCCTGAGACGTTTTCCTGCTTCATTTCCTAGTGTTTTGGTCCCTGCTGCTAAGGGTCATAAATGAGACTGGAGGGGGAAGATCCTCTCCCTGTGTCACCATTGCACCATAATCCTTCAGCAATTTCACTGCATTAGAAACTCCCCCCAGGCATGGACCTCAGTGCAAGACCCAAGCTGGATTTTCTGAGTTCCTCTTTTCTTTGGCAGTTCTAAACACCTGCCCAGGAGTCTGGAGGGGGTGTCCCCAGGAAATTGCAGCACGTTAGTCCTAGTTGTCCCTCAGCTAGGTCTTGCTGCCCAAACTCCCCTACGTTCTGTTGATTCAGATAGACTCTTCTTTGGACAAGCTGATGGCTCTGGGTTCAGTAGTGCCCTGGTAGGACATGGGAGGGTTCCCCCATCCTTCCCTCCTTTCTCCACCCTGGGGGGCGTGGCAATATGCTCAGATGGGAACTTCTTACCCCTCCATGCTATCTCACGATAATATAATGTCTCAGCCCTGCTGCACATGAAACCTCAAAAGCTTGAAACCTTTAATGCCCTCTTCTGATCCCACTAATACTGGTGTTTCCCCACAGCCCCTACTGCTCCTTTCTATTTGTGAATTATGACCTTAGGGAGGGGACACATGGTACTGGTAGCTGTCAGTTGGCCATTGGCTGAGGCCTGGCTGTGCTGTTTCCTGAAGAAATGGGACCATCAGTTTCAATTCAGTGCAGCTGAAAGGGGAATGTGGTCATATATCTGCCCCCCGCAGAAACAGGGGGCCACCACTGCAGGGCAGTGTAGGAGAATCAGCTTCAGTGCCTTCCTGGAGCATACACTCCCATTGGTGCAATGCCTCTGCTCCAAGAGCCAGGACCAACCAGACCCGGCTCCAATTTGAGAACCCAATGTAGAGCCTTGGGTCCCACTGCAGGCTGCCAAATGCCAGTGCCCACCCCAAACCCTAAATATCAGTTGCAGCAATAGCCTCGCTGGCCTGGACTAGCCCAAAAAAAGGAACCTGCAGGTACTTCCCAAAATACCACTTTCCTCTCAGCTCTTGCAACATAAACTTGGGATGCCCACAATAGGACCTGGATGGGAACTGGGCATGTAGGAGACTACTGGAGTCCATTTGAATGTGCCCACTCTTTTCAAAAACTATAAAACATAACCTGACCCCATGAGGTTCACAAAAACCTATCACCCTGCTACAGAACATGAGCTCAGAAAGATGAGCTGAGATCATCCAGGGGGCAAAGTGAGCTGGGCAAAAGACAATCCAAACTCTGCCCCTAGGGCTCCAGAATGGAACCTAGACAAGGGAGCCCCAAATGACACCTACTCTCAGCTAATGCCATGTGAGTGAGACAGAAATACTTAGGGGCTTTGGAGCCAGTGACTTTTTCATACATCCAGTGGTGGTCAGGAGCCCAGGCGCCAGGGGAATTGCAGCCTCCAGACAGAATTTTGTTTACAGCTAATCACATGGGATTGCTCAGAAATCTGATTCAAAGTGGTAGGATGAGGTCATTAGTCTGCCCAGGATGTTAGCTGAGTTATGGAGTCTGAGCTCCTAGCTCTGCCATAAAGCTTATTTATTGCCCCTAAAATGTTGGTCATCCCTTTCTAGGATGTCATAGTCACTCTGGGCTTTGTGTCCATTCTTGTTACTTGGCTCTGGCCTATTTACCATTCTCTCTTCATCATGACCAAAAATCATTTTAAAAAAGGAAAGAAAACGTGTCCAATCCTGATCTGTAATATTCACCTCATGACTCCATGTTGGGCCAAGAAAAACCAGAGCCTTCCAGGTCCCAGAACTCTGCTTGGGACCCATCTCTAGCAATCTCCATCTCCGTGAGCATTATTGGGCATCAGACTTCTGCGCGGTGCAGGGGAACCAGCCAGGGGGTGGTGGTAAGAGATCCAACCTCCTCCCCCCAAGTTGCTGCCCAGCATCTCCACATGGCTCCAAGAGGGGCTATGACACACCCTGCCCAATACATTTATCCCAGTACTTCCCTGAAAAAAGATTGTGACTCACCTCCTGCAGCAATGATGGTTTTTTGAGCTTTGTGTGCCTATGGGTGCTCCACTGTAGATGTGCTTGCGAGTTTGGAGAATTTTGGTAGCAGTGTCTGTTTAGCCCACACATGCATTTTCCCCCCCTTTGTGTAGTGTTGAGCAGGCAAGCCCTCCTCAGTTCCTTCTTTACCACAGAGTCTATGACGATAAATACAAGGTAGATGGGAAGATGGGTCATGGAGCACCCACACGGACACACATCTCAAAGAACCATCATTACTGCACAAGGGGAGTAACTTTTTCTTCTTCGCATAGTAGTACCTGTAGATACTATAGATGACTTCCAAGCAGGATCCTCAAATGGAGGTTATTTACTGTAGCTGTAGGTTCTTCAAAATGTGTGGTCCCTATTTGGATTCCATACATGGGTGTGCATATGCCAGAGCCAGAGGTGTTTGTACTAGTGTCTGTCAACTTCTGTGAGCACCATGCATCAGCCACGTGGGACATCTGAGGTCTTATGAGGCTGTGCAGGTCGATGACCCTCCAGGTCCCTCTTACCAACAGACACAGAGTTTATAGCAGAGGCTATGGGGGGCAGGACTGGAATCCAGATAGGGACCACACATCTCGAAGAACCGCCAGTTACAGTAGTAATCTTCATTTCTTCTGTGAGTGCTGGTTGCTATGTGTATTCCATACATGGCTAGCATAGTGAGCAGTACTCAGTGTGGAGGTGGGAGCAAGGGCTCGCTGGAAATGAGAGTGTGTAGGATTACATGTCCAACTGCTTCATCTGCTGCTGTTGTTGGTGCTATGGTGTAGTGAGCAGTGAAAGTGTGGACAGAGGAACGTGTGGCCGCCCAACAAATGTCCTGCCACAGGACATTGACTAGAAGGGCGGACAAGGTGGCTAGCACTCATGTAGAGTGGGTAGTGATGACAGGAGCTGGAAAGACATGAGAAAAGTGAGGTGACACAGGGTTAAAAACTTCTTTGCGGTTTGTTTATTTTTCCCTCACCTTAGATGAGCGGGGGGGTGGGACCTTGGAGAGGAAAGGTGCTCCTATCTCGGGGAATTTTGGAAAGGAGAGAATGCTTTTATCTGGGAGAAGTTTGGAAAGGAGAGCGTGTTCCTTATCTGGTCTACTTTCGCTAATTTATAGCTCTGTGTCAATTTTACAGCTTGTAGCGGGGGGCAGGGCGGGGGCGTTTCCTTCTTTAAAACGGTTGGATTTTTTTTTAAAGGGATTAATTCTTAAAACACAATTTACAAACACACACTTATTCAACTTAGGTTTGACTTATAAAGGGATCCGCACCATTCTATTCAGCCTGCAATACTGCCAAGGTGAATGAACCCGATAACGGAATGCTTTTTTAGCGGGAGGGGGGTGGAAAGGTACAGACAAACACATAAGGTGTCAGTCCCCTGCTGTCACAGGAGCTCTACAGAGCAACGGAACTGAAGAGGCTCATGTTTGGAGGGAAAAAGGAATTGACCTTTCGGCCCACACATTCTGCCTGTCCATTGGCTTACTAGGTTCAGACAGCCCCCCCTTGCTATTCACCTGACCAACTTGTGGATGGATGAGAGTGGCTAGAACCTGTCCTAGTCCAAGACCTGGTCAACTGTTCATAATCTATCATTCATTTACACAACAACGCACATTATATATCCAATTTAAATCCACTATTTTTGGGGGGGGGTTGTTTTTTGTTTTTTTTTACCTTACCACAAATTGTCTTCTCTTATTCTTTTACAAATTCTTAATACACAAATAAAACTTAAAAAACAACTGATTACAATAACACAAGTACCCAAAACAGTTAGAATTATTACTAGTTTTACATTCACACTCACTACTCACCGCATATATGAATGAACTCAGCTGCAGCAAAAAAAACCCAAACATACCATGGCCAGGTTCTCCTTATTTTTATGCTATAGTTTCATCCAGGTGGAACCTCTATCGTAGTCACACCCAGGTTATCATCTGTGGAACAAAGCCCCACGGGTTATCAGCTCTGACACCCTACCCTATTATTTTGAGCGACGAGCTGGAGAGAGGCAAGACGGTTGATGAGACCCTTTTCACAGTGCGATTCTGGTGCACTCCTTGATTCATGGCTCCCCAATCTGCTATTGTCTGGCAACCCTTTTATTTCTACTCCAGCTAATACGTCAGCCAAGCCAATTATGGACACTTCCTTTAGCGTCTTATTAGCAAGCCTCCTAGCCAAAAGTCTATTGCCGACCTGCAAAGCTGATTTTGCAGCGACTGCAAGTTTCCATATTTGGGCCTGGAACTGCTGTGCTTGCAATGTCTCTCATCTTGGGTCTACCTCAGTTCAGTTAACTGGGTTTACTTCAGTTCGGCCAACTTTTGGTCAAGGTCTTTTGCTGTCTCTGAGTTCCTCACACATGGGTCTGTAACTTCTCTCAAAATGGCCTTGGGGCATACACTGTTCTGTACAAACATGCTTTTATCCTGTTACTGGACTGCCAAAGGTGGAAAAGGTAGTCAAGTGGCGTATGAATGGACACAGAGTACAAGGGGTGGTGCTGGCTGGTTGCCCATACAATGAAACATCTCCACTTGCTTGGTAACATGCTCTGTTCAGGTACTATGTGAGAGGACGTAGTGCACAGGGGGGAGCACGCGTTGTCTACATGGGAGCCCCATCCAAATACCAGGCCGTGACGTGAAGCAGGTCTGGATCAGGGTGTAGGATCTGACCGTGCGCTTGTGAGAGGAGATCCAGAAGAGAAGGAAGGTGGATTGGAAGGTAGGCGGAGAGATGATGGAGGTCAGTGAACCAATATTGGTGAGGGCAATAGGGAGCTATGAGGATGAGCACTGCTTGGTTCTGGAATATCTTGCTTAAGACTGGTGGGAGGAGTGGGGTGGGTGGGAAGGCATATCGATGGCCCAATGTCGAGGGGAGGAGGAGTCTTGCTCCCTGAGAGTTGGGCCCCTGGAGCAGAAGAGGAGAAGCTTATGGTTGATTGCAGTTCCAAAGAGGTCCCATTGTGACATGTCCTACCACTGGAAGACAGAGCAGAGAATAGAATAGTGGAGCTCCCACTTGTGGTTGTTGTGAAATGACCAGCTGAGCGTGTCTGCAAAGGAGTTGCTGGTGCCCGGGAGATAGATGGCATGTAATGTGACTCTGTCGGAGGCACCAGTTCCAGAGGTGTACTGCCTCCACATAAAGGGATGGAGACCTGGCGCTGCCCTGTTTGTTAATATAGACAATGACAGTCATTGTGTCCAAAAGGAGTTGGACATGATGGGTGTGGAGGAATGGCAGAAATGCTTGTGAGGGGTGCGGTGGACAGCCCGTAGCTCTAGAATGTTGATCTGCATTCTTGCCTACAGGGGGACTAGAGGCTCTGAGCCATGTGGCCTTCCAGATGGGCACCCCAGCCCACGAGCGAGATGTCCATGGTAAGAGTGGTACAAGGTATGGGAGGGTTGAAAGGAATATAGGCCATGAACTTAGTTGGATTGTACCACCACGAGAGGGAAGCAAGGACCGAGATGGGAATGTGAATTCGCTTGCAGAGGTGGTCTGTCTGTGGGCTCTAGACAGAGGAGAGCCACAGTTGAAGGCATTGCATGTGCAGGTGAGCATACGGTGTAACGGACATATATCCAAGAAAGGAGTGGCACTGGTGGGTCCACATGTGGGGATGATGGCACAAGCTTGATATAAGTGAGATGAGAGAGGGGAATAGGTCTGATGTAAGAAAGTCTCACCCTGCAAGGGAGTCCAATCGAGCTCCTATGAAGATGAGCAAGCAGGTGGGCTTTGAGATGTTGTTGGCAGGCATGTTCAGTTGCTTCTGCACCACTAGAGAGTTTCTGGGGGGAGGAATGAGTTAACAAGAAATCTGTGTTCTTAGCAGGAACAAAATAATGTCGCTCTGCTCACTTCTTGAGAGCACAAGAAGCTGGGGTGTGTCAGGTGGCCTGTGCCAGCTTCAAAATCACACTGTGGATGAGAAGCCCCATTTGTGATGGACTAGCTAGCTGAAAAATGTTCAGGAATTGGTCCTGGGGGCCTTGTATATCTTTCACTGGAAGGCTGAGAGCTTGAGCCATGCGATAAAGCAAGTCCTGGTATTGGTTCTGGTCATCAGGGGGCAAAAGGGAAGGTGGTATGAGTGTCTCATTTGGGAACAATGTGGCCCTGGTTGGGACTGGCAATTCCAATGGTGGTGCCGACAGCATGGGTGTTGAGGCAGTATCCTGAGGCTCCTCATAGAACAAGGGAAGATCCGTGTGAGCAGGCAAAAGTCAATGGTGAAGAAGTGGTGGTCCGACATAGCCATGGTAGGGGTCCCAAGCATTCCAATAAGGCCAGGCATAGGGATCCACGGGAAATGGGGGTCCATGAGGATAGCAGAACCATTTGTCCACATGAGATCTTTACGCTGGTGTGTAGGGCAGGCACCTAGGTTCTGAGCTGAATGATCATGCTGGAGAAAATGTAGCGTCCATTTCCAAAGACCACTTGGAGGCAGAGGTTTGATCTGGGAAAAGAGGCACCATCAGAATGGGCGGTATCAGTGATGTGCGAGGCACATCATAGGTGTGTGAAGACCATCCACTCATCGACAGAGCTGGCATAGTGGATGGGAGTGAAGTGATGTTCTGCTTGAGTAACAGTGGCTCATCTGCAGAGGATGGGATCTCCAGTGGTGCTGGTGAGCCAGGATGCAGCAGGGAGCCAGCATATGATATCAGGGGTTCAACTGTTGGTGTAAGTGGGGAAAAGTGGCCGGGCACGTGCAGGACTGAGTGAGAAAGTCTGGATGGTCCTAGTGATGTGGACGGTGCCAGGGTTGAAGATGGGGGCCCAGCCACCGGTGCTGAGAGTCGCATGGGCTGGTCTTTATGATGCTGAGACCTGTCCTCCATTTTGGCATTCTTCGTGTATCGACCTGTGACTTCTCACCTGACCTGGTGTGGCTTGGGAAGGCAATGCTGTGTGCCAGGGGTGACGATGGAGGTCCAGTTACTGGTGCTGAGAGTCAGATGGGCTGGTCTTTATGATGCTTAGACCTGTGCTCCATTTTGGTCTTTTTCATGTATTGACCCATGACTTCTCACACAACATGCTACATTTTGGGGAAGTCCCCATCAGGGAGCCACCCTTATGCGCAAGGCTGTGCTTCTTATGGGCTTTTGTTGACAATGCTGGTGCTGTCGGTCCCACCCTGGAGGTCCGGTGCTCAGACAAATCCATCATTTGTGGCTCCAAATGCGCATGTGGGCACATTGCTCCTCCAGAAGATGTTTCCGGAGCAAAGCTCCCTGGCCTCATGAGTCCATAGAGGAAAGGAGTGGCAAATGGAGCAGGGGGCAACAACGTGAGCCTTTCTGAGGCAGTACAAACACGGTTGGTGCTCATTGCTTGTGAAGAATCAGCTCAGGCATGACACACAGCTTTTAAAGCCAGCTTGCCGGGGCATAGTTCCCTGGACTGGGTGGGACACCTTGCAAGGGGAATTGACAGTTTTAACTAGAGTAACTAACCAACTAACTGTACAACCATAAAAACTCTGTACACTACAGTTATAAAACAGACTTTTGAAGAAAGGGCTCCTTAGCAAGCTAAAAGCAAGGAGGAAGAGATGTTCTGGCTCTGGCCATGCAGGGGGGTGCTGACCCGCACAGCCGCACAAGACCACATGGCTGACTCACGTGTGCATTGATGGACACTACTACAAACAGTTCTGGTTCCAGCTTGTGCACCCACGTATCAGATCCACTTGGCACTCAAAGAAGAATAGGAGTCTGGGGCTTTGCAGTTGAGCCTGTTATGGATGATCATACTGCAGAGCCAAATCTAGCATCTGCTTCAGAGTCCCTCATGGCGGCATAGTGTTCTGTAAAAGTATGTGCAGATGCCTACATAGCTGTTCTGCTGATTTCTGGTATGGGGAGGCCCTTAAAAAAGGCAACCAATGACAAAACCCATTGTATAGAGTGTGTACGGATTGTAGGTCGAGGTGCTAAATTGCAAATCTGATAACAGAGCTTGGTGCAGTTCAAGACCCATTTAGAAAGTTTCTGAGTAGATCTATCTCTAAGGGAGAGGAAGAGCCTAGGAGATTTCCTAAAAGCCTTTGTCCTGTCCAAATAGAAAGCCATGGCTCTCTCTACATCAAGCGTGTGTAGGATGGCTTCCCTATTGTCCTGATGAGGTTTGAGATAAAAGGTCAGGAAGCGAATGAGTTGATTCACATGAAAGGTGGAAGTCGCTCTGGGGTGAACTTTGGGTGTGGTCTGAGAGTGACTTTGTCAGGAGAGAACACTGTGAAAGGGGACGGCATCATCACAGCTGCTATCTCCTCTATCCTTCGTTCTGAGGTAATGGCAATCAGAAATGCCATCTTGATTGACAGGTGCGTTAGTGAACAAGTGTCCATGGGTTCGAAGGGTGTTCTGGTCACCCCTTTTAATTATAAGCAGTGTCTAAATGAGCTCTCCCTTGATATCTAGTGATGAGCTGGGGAAGAGGACTTCAGGAGTTAATCTGGTTTGCATGGGCACAGCCACCCTATCTAAGCGCTCAGCATGATGGGGTGGCTTTACTATGGTCACTTTTGGCTGACATTGGATCACAGGTCACTTTGGTGTTGGGAGTTGGAGTACTAAAGGACTGTAATCTTTGTTGTTTGAATAAAGGGCAGCACAACTGTGTGTGGCATACCCTGATCGAGGGACTCACTCACAACTAAACTGCACTCGCTAGGCAGGGGACATGGGTGCCAGACCGCAGGAGAATTGAGAAAGGGTGGGGACAGGTACTTGTACCTGGTGGTGTGGGACCTGTCTAAGGGTCCCAGATGCCATTTGACCCTTTGTCTCTCCACTGTGTAATAACAGAGCTGATTAAGACTCAATTGAGAGTCTTGTTACACACCACAGGGCTGAAATCACTGATAACCAGATCTAAGCATTTGACCTGCTTTGGGACAGTGTCTCTGATGCGAGAGACTGCCCCGTATTCATTAGCAGTGAGGCTCCCCCAATAACAGCTGATATCACTGAGGGCTGAAATCACAGAGCTGAAATCACTGAGGGCTGTTAAGTGGTGGGACTACAAGACATCCTGGAGTGGAGTGGAGTGGCTGGCAGGGCACGCAGTGGAGTGGCGAGTAGCCAGCAGGGCAGTGAGCGGCTAGTAGGTCGGCTGGTGGAGTGGCAAATGGCCAGACATCAGAGAGAGCAAAATGCCTTCTCTTCTCCAGCTAGGGTGGGAGGTGAACCCCATAGATGGGCCTCTGAACTCTGGGCCTTCACTGACCGAGGATAATAACTGGGTGTGGTGACGTGAAGGGAGGGGCACATTAAAGGAACTTTTGGTTACTGGATTTAAGAGCCTGAGGTAAAAAGACACTGCCAAATAAACTGTGGGGTGGGTGTTTTGTTCACGGTTTTATGCTTATAAATCCTGCTTGTGGAATTTTCCAAATTTATGCTGGGTTATATTCCCGTGTCTATTAAAAATTTCTTTTCTGCATTCAGACTCTGTGCTTTCGAGAGGGGAAGAATGGCCTCTAACGGCACCCAAGGAGTGGTGTGTAATTGTCCCACGTGACTGGCTCAGGGCTTGAGCCAGTTTTGTGCTGTATCGTTGAAAAGGAACCACTAGATATTGAACTTGGCTCTTTTTGCTGCCAACTCCAATTGGCAGAAGTTAGGTGCCAACTCTGGGGGTCCTGAGGGGCTGAGGCACAAACAGAGAAAATATAGTGGGTGCTCAGCATCCACTGGGATGATTAGCTGTTGGCATGCTCCACTGAGCAGCTATTTCCCACACATGGCTGCAGATGAGCTATTTGGCTTGCCCAGCCTGCTGCCCGCTGATCAGCTTGATCTAATTAGCTGTCTCCACTGCACCTCCCTGCTCCAGCAGGGGCTGAGTCATCGTGCGGCTGCTGCTCTGGCATCCTCGGGGCAGGACTGCTGCCGCTGCTAACCTGCAGGGTGGCAGCTCCCAAGCCATGTTCCTCCTATTGTGTAACAAAAAAAAATCCTTACATGTGATCAAGGAACGCTGGACGTTGTCCAGCCTCTGCCCCTTGTTCTTCTTCACCATCTGCCTGCACATGCATGTGCAGGTCGGAGGGACTGTGCATCTTACCTTCATATGTGGGCAGATGGTGACGGCCGGTGGCTGTAGCTCCTAGCCAGGTTCCAACCTCAGGCAGCGGGAGCAGGTGGGTCAGGAGGGCACAGTGGTGGACATTGGGCTTCCCCAGCAGCAGACCTGTAAGGCTAGCTTAGAGCCCTGCTGGATGCGTGGGTTGTGAGAAGCGCCAGATGGGAGCCCTGCAGAAGCCAAATGGGGTGGGGAGAATCCCCGCCGCCTATGGAAGCCCATGGTGGATGCAGGGGTAGAAGCCAGACTAGATCTCTGGATGAGCGGAGGAGAACTAAGCCCCAGAGGCCAATGGCAGAAGGTGGGGAATCCTGGCCCAGACCTTTTTTCCTGGAGATGACCAGGTGAGGGAAGTGTTTGACCTGGTGGGAGAAAGGGTTGACCTAGGGCTGGCAGCCCCCATTCTGTGCATTAGGTCCCAATCCTCTCTCAGAGCCAGGAGAGAATGCAGGCATCCAGGAAGGCTGCCCCCCCAACCATTAGGCCCTACTCCTCTCCCAGAGCCAGATGACAGGTCAGGTATCTAGGCTCCCAGCCCCTGCACTCAAATCACTAGTTCTCACTCCTTTCTCAGAGCCAGGAGAGAACCTAGGCATCTGGGTTCTAAAGCCACCCTTCGCTCTAACCATTAGGCCCCCTTCCTCTCCCGGCCAGGCAAGAACCCAGGCGTCCAGGCTCTCAGTCCCTGTGTTCTAACCCCTAGCTCCCACTCCTCTTCCAGAGACAGGAGAGAATGGAGAGAATCCGGGCTCTCAGCATGGACCATTTACCATCTTTTTATAGCTAATATACATAGTCTCTGAAAAGTGTTTAACTTAGATCTTGTCTACATGCATAAATTCCACCTAAACCAACGTAATTAAATTGATGCAATACCCTTGTTTTACCAACTTAAACTAAATTAATATAGGACACTCAAATAAGTGGAACCAATGTGTTACACTTTTGAGATCATCTTTTTAGTTCTCAATGACTGCTCCATCGAACAGCAGCTGGATGCTTCAGTTTACTTTTACTGTTGGCAGTAAAATATGGTTAGCCTTGTTTCATTCTAGGTGATGAGTCTGTCTTCCTTTAGGAACACAGTTTCCCCTATACTGTGCCCAAAAACATTTTTAAACTAAAGTATATTGGTATAGAGATATATAGCCCATTCAAAAAAGACAAGCAGGAAAAAAAGGGAGGTATCACTTTGTACTTCAAGAATGTATACCCTTGTTCTGAGAACCAGAAGGAGGAGAGAGACAGACCAAAGGCATCTTTCTAGTGGAAGATAAAAGGGGCAAAAACAGGGCAGATGTCATGGTAAGGGTCTACTACAGACCACAAAATAAGGAGGAGGAGATGTATGAGGTATTTCTAGAGCAAATAGCAAAAACATTCAAAACACAAGATCTGCTAGTAATGGGAGACTTTTGCTACCCTGACATATATTGAAAAAGTAATAAAGAAAAAACACAAAATGTCCAATATGTTCTTGCAATATGTTGGGGATAACTTCTTGTTTCAGAATGTGGAGGAAGTAACGGGGGGAGGACAGCCATTTTACACTTGATTTTGACTAACAGGGAGGAATTGGTTGCAAATCCAAAGGTGGAAGGCAACATGGGTGAAAGTGATTATTAAATGATAACTTTCATGATTCTAAGGAACAGGAGTGAGAGCAGCAGAGTAAGGCCAATGGACTTCCAAAAATCAAACTTTAACATACTCAGTGAACTGATAGATAAGGTCCCATGAGGAAAAAATGTAAGGGAAAAAGGAACTGAGGGGATCTGAAAGGTTTTCAAAGAGATAATATTAAAGGCACAACTGTGAACTGTCCCAATGCAAAATAAATAAATAAATAAATAAATAAATAAAGATGATAGGAAGAATAAAAAGAGGCCAGTATGGCTGAATCAGGCATTCTTAATGACCTGAAAAATCAAAAAGGAATCCTACAAAAAGTAGAAACATGAACAAATTGCTAAAGATGAGTGTAAAAACAAAAAAACAGCATGTAGGAACAAAATCACAAAGGCTAAGGCAAAAATGAGTTACAACTAGTAAAGGAAATAAAAGACAATAAAAAGAAGTTTTATTAACACATTAGGAGCATCAGAAAGACGAGGGGAAGTGTAGGTCCACTACTTAGAAAGGAAGGAGAACTAATAATGGGTGACACCAAGAATGCTGAGGTATTTAATACCGATTTTTGCTTCATTCTTCTCTATAGAAGTTAATTGTGGCCTGGTGCTTAATACAATTAACATTAACAAAAAGGAGAAAGGAACACATGCCAGAAGAAGGAAAGAAGAGATTTTTAGGTAAGTTAGATGTATTCAGGTCTTCAATGCCTGACAAATTCACCTTAGGGTAATTAAATAACTAGATGAAGCAATCTCAGAACCATTAGCAATTATCTTCAAGAACTCATGGAGGATGGGTGAGGTCCTAGAGCAGTGGAGAAGAGCAAACATAGTACCTAATTTTATGAAGGGGAACAAAGAGGACAGAGGGAATTATAGATCAGTCAGCCTAACTTCAATACCTGAAAAGATACTGAAACAAATCATTAAACAATCAATTTATAAGCACCTAGATGATAATAGGGTAATACGTAATAGCTGACATGGATTTATCATGAACAAATAATGTGAAACTAACCTAATTTCCTTCCTTCACAGTGTTAATAGCCTAGTGGATGCAGGGGAGAGCAGAAGATGTGAAATACCTTGATTTCAGTGAGGCTTTTGACACAGTCCTACATGGCATTCTCATTAACAAACTAGGAAATATGGTCAACATGAAATTACCATAAAGGGGGTGTCACAAAGTTACAGGGTCTGGTCTATGTCCCAGCCTGTCACCTTGGGAGTGACCCTATTAGTGTGCCAGGCCCCAAGGACCCATACATTAGACAGGGGCAGGCCTATGTCCTCCAAGACTGGGCCTTTGGCACCAGTGTTCCCTGTCTTTCTCCAGGGCTCCCTGCAGTGAATCTAGCCAGGCCAAGGTCTTGCAGGAGGCTTGCACGGTGCCCTTTCAGTGGGTATTTACAGTGACACAGGCAGCCTCTCCAAAACAAGGTACTCATTTATTCGTCACCTGGCATATGGAATCATATAGTCCTTAGATTAGCACAGAGAGCCTGAAGTTAAACCACAGTCCACCTTGGTCATCCTAGCTGTGATGGACTCCATCTCTGTGTCTCTGTTTCCTTTGTCTCTCCAGGTCTGGGACCCTGAGTGCCTCCAAAAGCCCCTTTCTTCCAGTCACCTGACACCTTGTTCTCCAGCATAGCTCCCAAATCAGAGCTGCTGGGGTTTTCTGCTGTTAGGTGTTGATTGGTCAGTTGTTGGGGCATCTCTTTATCTTGCTGGACCCTCTCTTCTTTAAGGTGAGTTTGAGCCAATTTTTCGCGACTGTATTCATTCCCCACAGACAGTGAAATGACACACACAAACCGCCTGCCTCCTGCACTGTTCCAGGAGCAGTGATAACCCCTTTGCACCCTCTGGTTAGCAATGCCACATACAGAGGGAAACTGAGGCATACCTAGGCTTCATAAAAATAGTACAGAAAATCCCCACTTCATCACAGTGGGTACACAACTGGTTGAAAGACCATACACAAAGGGTAGTTATCACTGGTTTGCTCTTAAATGAGGAGGAAGTATCTAGTGGGGTCTTGTAAAAGTCTGTCCTGGGTCCGGTACTATTCAGTATTTTCATTACTGACTTGGATAAGGAGAGGAGAGTATGCTTATAAAATTTGCAGATGACACCAAGCTTAGGAGGGCTTGAAAGCTCTTTGGAGGAAAGCGTTAGACTTCAAAATGACCTTGATAAATTGGAGAATTGGTCTGAAATCAGCAAGATGACATTCAATAAAGACAAGTGCACAGTCCTACACTTAGGAAGGAAACATTAAAGGTACAAGTACAAAATGGGGAATTGGCTAAGTGGTAGTACTGCTGAAAAGTAGATCACAAATTGAATATGAATCAATAACGTGATGCAGTTGCAAAAAAGGCTAATACAATTCTGGGGTGTCATAGGTAAGGCATGGAAGCTACCTGTTCTGCTGTACTCAGCACTTGTGAGGCCCTAACTGGAGCATTGTTTCCTGTTTTGGGTGCCACTCTTTAAAAAAAAAGATGTGGACAGATTGGAGAAAGTGCAGAGGAGAGCAACAAAAATGATAAGAGGTTTAGAAAACCTGACCTAAGAGGAAAGGTTAAAGAAACTAGGCACGTTTAGTCTTAAGAAAAGAAGATTGAGGGGAGACCTGATAACATATTTGAAGATGGTTAAGGGCTATTATAAAGAGGATGTTGATCAACTGTTCTCCATGTCCACCAAAGATACAAAAAGAAGCACTGAGCTTAAACTGCAGCACGGGAACTTTAGGTTAGACATGAGGGAAAACTTTCTAACTATAAGGATAGTACAGTACTGGAATAGTTAATAAGGGAGGTGATGAAATCCCTGTCATTGGAGATTTTTAAGAACAGGTTGGACAAACACCTGTCAAGGATGATCTAGGTTTACTTGGTCCTGCCTCAGCAAGGGGGTTGGACTACAGGACCTCTCAAGGTGTCTTCCAGCCCTAGACTTCAATGATTCTGTATCTTCCAGAAAGGCAACCAGGCTTGATTTGAAAATATCGAGATGGAGAGTCAACCACTCCTCTTGGTAGTTTGTTCCAATGGTTAATCACTATCACTATTAAAAACTTGTGCCTTATTTCTAATTTTGAATTTGACTGGCTTTAACTTCCAGCCACTGGTTCTTGTTTTGTCTTTCTCTGCTAGATAACAGAGGCCTTTAATACCCAATATTTGCTCCCTGTGAAAGTACTTATACCCTATCATCAAGTCACCTCTTCATCTTCTTTTTGATAAACTAAGCAGATTAAGTTCTTTAACATTCTCACTACAAGACCTTTTTTCCAGCCTTCAAAATCATTTTTCTGACACTTCTCTGCACCCTCTCTAATTTTTTTAATATCATTTAAGAATGTGGACACCAGAGTTTTTACTGTTCAAGAGTGATCTGCACCTTTGTCCCATTAACCAGCCTTTCTGTGGGCACCTCTTCTAAAGTCACAGGTCTGCACTTATCTTTCAAGGTGGAATCCTTTGAGTCACCCACCTTTGGGCTTGGTTCCCATGCCATAGCACTCCAGATCACCAACCAGATCCCCAGCAAGTACAATTGCCTTTGGCCTCTATTATAGGCTTCCATCTGGGAGCCTGTGATCAGTATGAAACTGCAGTGACAGAACAACTTAATCAAAATTAAATATTTTAATTGATTCACAGGAACATCAAAACCAAAAGGGCAAGGGTTAAAACAATAAAAGACTATATGCATATTCTCTTACCTAAACCTTGGCCATTCCTTGAAAGTTTCGTTAGGTTCCACTCATTCCTGGTGCCCCAGCATTAGGTTACAGTCGGTTTCTTTGCACACCCTCTCTCCCCCTCTTCTGAAACACTCAGCTTTTCATCCACTTTCTATTTCTTTGTTTTGGATTTCACACCTGAATCCTGCTGGGGTTTCAAGCTGGGACCTTAAACTCCCCTCCCACTCCCATGGGTTCTCTCAAACCCTGAATTTCCACATTGGTGGCAGTACCCTTTGAAAGAGTGAACATCTACATTTTTGTTTGAGTACTAGTAATTGGGCTCTGTCTACAGCACTTGTTCGGGGTTCCTGCAGACCAACTTAACTAAGATTGAATTAATTCTTGGTTACCTTTTAGCCTGCAGTACACCAAATCCATGGAAATAACTTTCATAAAATTAATACACCTATTTCCTGCTTTCTTCATAGCAGTATTCTAGTAGCAGTCTTACCATTAGGGATACCAGCATACACCTCCCTAGTACAACTCATTACTCCCCTACACGAATCTTTTTGCCACAGCATTGATTTGGGATCTCATTATCCCTAAATCCTTTTCAGAGCCACTGTTTTCCAGGAGACCTCATTTGGCATGTATAGCTTGCATTCTTTCTTCTTAGATATATAACCTAATCTTTTGCTGCATTAAAATGAATGTTGTTTGAACGAGCTCAATTTATTGAATAATCCACACCATCTGGATGACTGCCCTGTCCTCATTTACCACTTTGCTAGTCTTTGTGTCATCTGCCAACTTCATCAGCAGGAATTTTATAATTATTGACAGATCATTTATAAAAATATTAAATCGCGTCAGACCTAGAACTGACCCTCGTAGAACCCCACAAGAAACACCTCCCATTCAATCTTATTCCCTCAGATCATTCCTTTTTTAAATCTGTCAGTTATATCTGTCCATATAGCATGAGTTTTACTGATATTCTCTAAATTTCACCAGCCAACTCTTTCAGAGCTCTTATCTGGTCCTGATGCTTTTAGAATACGTATTCCTAGTAGATTCTGTTTAACATCCTCCTTAGCTACTAGTGGACAGGAAAGCAGTTCATCATCCTCATGCAATCCGAATTCATCAGCTTTCTTCTTTCCAAATATAGAAAAGAAATATTTATTAAACAGTTCTGCCTTTTCTGTTTCATTTTATTAACAATTTACCATCTTCATCTAGTAGTGGGACTATACCATTATTAGGATTTCTTTTGTTCCTGGTATACTTAAAACCCCTTCTTACTGTCCTTAGTTCTGCCAGCCGTGAATTTTTCCCAGATGCGTTTTAACTTCCTTTACCAATTTACAATCTGACAAAACTGGCATCTCTAATAATTAATACTTCCCCACTCACAAGCACTGAGTCTGTGTATAACAAAAGACAACTTTTATTAAAAGGGAAAATCCCCATTACTTTGGGGAAATACCACAGCCATGATTCAAAAGCTTGTAACCATAAGCAAAACTCCCCTCACAGTGCATTGGGCAGTGTCCTTTGCCTCAGTATCCCACCTTGCAGCTTGAAAATCTGACAGATAAATGTCCCTTTAACACACCACTCCCCTCTCCCTGTGTTGCATCCTACTCAGGGTTGGCTGTCCTTGGGCAGTGAAGGCCCATAGTTCAGAGATGCATTCATCTGGATTCACCTCCCACCCTGAAAAGGGAGGGGGACTGTCAAGCAGTGTCTCTGCTGCTGCTGCTGCCTCTGCAACTGGCTCACTGTTGCCATTGATCTCTTGTGCACTGCACAATGATCACTTACCACCACCTTGGCTGCTGCTATCTTGGCTACCACTCAGCCCTGCTGCTGTTATCGCTGCTGCTTTCCACTTGCTGACACTTCTGTAATGCCCCATTCTGAGGTTCCACCACTTAGCCCTGCTCTGCGTGATTTCACTGGACGCTGAGGAACGTCTGCTTCTACTTCTTTTCTTTCACTGCAATACTGTCTCCACACCTGCTCTAAGGCTTAGAGCTGCTCATCAGTGATTTCAGCTCTAGTATCACTCAATGGAAACAAAAATAATGAGAGTTTTAAGCTTACGCCTGTAGAAATTAAATCTGTTAGTCTTTAAAGTGCTACAGGACTCTCGTTTTTGCTGTATGCAGACTAACACGGCTACCCCTCTAGAACTTTTCAACAGAAACTAGAACTCTTAACTGAGTCTACTCAGCTCTCCCTTTGAACGCTAAAGAGGAGAGAATCAAATCAGAGTCTACGCCACTAGGTAAGAACATCTATTCCTAACCCTTCGAATTTTCAGGGGGATTTGATCCCCCACCCGCCCTGCTTAGCAAGTGCAGGCTAAGCACATTTCTGCTGTCTTTTACGCATACGATACGGATAACAACATTTCATTACCCCTGCATTCAGTACTAAAGTGAATTGTAACCCAAACCCAGCCACAATTGATCACTTTGGCAAATCAGTGTCTGCTGAACACTTAGGCAGAGTAGGTGTGTGCATGCAAATATGATCCGATCCTGAAGTCTCCCCTCAGTTCACCACTAGATGTCAGGGGAGAGCTCATTCATACCCTGCTTTGAACCATAATGGGTTTTTAAGCATTGTTGTCCTCTTTAGTGATTCTGGAATTGTGGCTTATTGGCTATCCAGTAAACTCTTCTTAAACAACTCGTTTTTCATTTTTCTGTCTAAATGCTTCCTCCCAATCAACTTTGCTCATAATTTTCCTTGGGTTTAGGAAATTATCCCTTCCAAAGCACCTAGTATATACAATGGTCAGGTATGTCCTCAATTTGCCCATAAAGAATGTAATAATCAGGTTAAATTTTCTGTCTAATTTCATTTTCTTTTTTGTTGTGTTTCTTTCTAGGGCTGTGGTTGATATACCCACATGGGGTGGGGATCATTACTGAGACACTCCCTTCACCCCAGTTTCTTTTCTATGGGTTACACTTCATATTGCCCTTCACAGAGCAAGACTGAGAACGAAATAGTTCTTCTTTACCTTATTACTTTTGCAGAAAAGGACAAACAAGAGAATTGTATATTAACCTGTAAATCTCTACTGTGATCTGTCACTGTGCAGTTTCAGCCCTGCTGCGAGGTGGTGGCAGATTATACACCCTCCCCAGACCTTCCAGTTCAGATGTGTTTGGAGTTAAAGGGGTAATATATTAGAAAAATGACAATGGGGTTTTATTCAAAGGTCAAATTCAAATTAGCACAAAGTACAGTCAATGCCAAGTCTTGTTTGAGCCCATTATAGAATGAGCCCTTCTCCACCCTGAGCTTCCCGAACTCAGCTTTTCAGCAAGATATTAACAATGGATCTTACTGGCTCTCACTCTCCCCTGCTGAGGCACCTCTTTGTATAAATAATTAAATATGCATTGGGCAAGAGAGAGGAGAAAAAGCAGACGGGCTCTTTAGCTCAGTGGTCAGGGCACTCCCCTGAGATGCGGGACACTCAGGTTCCCTGCTCCAAGAATATCTTATTTACATCAAGTGGAACAGTTTCAGCAGGAGAGACTGAGAGCTAACCACCCCAGAATGCTCAACAGCTCAGTGGTTAGCACGCTCACATGGAATGTGGGAGACCTGACTTCAAGTTCCTGCTCCACCTCAGACAGAGCAAGGATACAAACCTGGGTCTCTCACATTGCAAGGGAGGGCTCTACCCACTAGGCTATTGGATATTATTAGTTACATTATTGTAGCACATAGGAGCCCTAGTTGTGGACCAGGAGCCCGTTGTGCTAGGCACTGTACAAATAGAACAAAAAGACAGTTCCTTCCTGAAAGAGCTTGCAATCTAACTGTAAGGCAAGAAATTAGAGATGAGAGAATACATGGAAACAATGAGACAATACTGGTGGGGGTGATAGACATGCTAATCATTGTCAAAATATTACAGGCATCACAGCAAAGGAGTGTTTTGTCAAGGTATTTGAAGATGGATGCTTTGGGAATGTTTACAGGTAGCCCCTCCCAAGTGTGCTGGAGAGCAAGGGAGAAAGTAGAAAGATGCTTCTTTGGAAATTTAACAAGCGGACAACGGAGGCTGGCATGTTAGGCTGACCAGAAATGAGCATCAACAGTTCAATGGCAAATGAGAGATGATAGGTAGAGTGGGAAATGGCCAAGAAGGGAACTTAAGGGTTTAGGGGACTTTTCCAGCAGAAACATAAATGCCTAAGGAATTTACGCAGCTAAAGGGTTAGGCACCAGCTGAGCAGAGGAGGTCAGACTAGATGATCATATTGGTCCCTTCTGACCTATGAGTCTATGAGTCTATGAGTCTATCTCAGTGGTGCCTAAATGTTGGATTTAGACACCCAAAATGTCTACATCCCTTTGTGGATCTAGCTCTGTGCACCTGAAAGTGTGAGAAGAACAGTGTTACAGTGAAGTTAAGGATATTACCCGCCACCACATGATGGACGCAACCCCCTTTTCTCTGACTCCACCTTTCCAGGGTCACATGGCTCCTTCAATCTCTTCCTACAGAGCTGCAAGAGGGTCCCTGGGACAGGTGATAGCTCTGTTAAGTAAAATGGAAGGTTAATTTCTGAGTGGCTGGGTCTCTGTCCATGATGGGGTCCGTCAGAGGTGGCACAGGAATACGGATAACTGAGTTAACTGTCCCTTTTACTCTGAAGTCTTCAGAGATTCCTCAGATTTTGGATCAACTGAAAAGACAGAAAAATAATGAGATTTAGGGGGACAAAAATGATCAGTAAAATGTCATTCCCTTCCATGTTCTGCAGCTACCAAGGGCTGATAGGAAACAGAAAGTCTCGCCTCCTTTACCCCCAACAAGAAACACTGTAAGAAGAGAAGCGAGAGCACTAGCTGTGGAATGATCTGCCAACTACTCCGTTTCCAGTTGCTCTCTGAAAGAGGCACAGTGGAAAGGATGTAGGAGCACTAGCTCTAAAGGGAGCTCCCAAATACTCCAGCCCAGGCTTCTCCCAGCAAGGCTGCTGTACGGAAGGAGGCAGGACAGTTGGTTGTGAAGGAGCTTCCGGTTATGTTGCTCCTTACAGGAAGCACTGCAATTAGACTGGCAGGAGTGCTCCGAACTACTTGTTTTTGCCTCTCACAGCCGGGGGCACTGCAAGGAGCAGGGCGGGAGCTCTGACTGTGGAACCTCAGGCCAGGCAGAGGGCTAAAGTGTTTTACGCTCTTACCTCTTTTTCTTCTCCTGAGCGCAAGGCCAATGAGAGCAGCAAGGAAGATGAACGTAGCGATGAAGGCTCCCACAAGCCCTTCAGAGGTCTTTTGCTCTGTTGGAGAAAATGGGGCAGTCAGCGATGTGATACTCACCCGAGTCTGTTTCAGAGAGCTCAAATTCTTCCCACACAGCCCCAGGCAGGGCTGGGATCCTACTGGAGGAGAGATGTGGAAGGCTCCTGAGTGAACGATGAGGATCTCATTAGGGAGAAGTGACAGTCCATAGGGTATCATCAGGTCCCACCGGGGGAAGAAGTGTTTGTGTGGCAGGGGAAGGGCAGAGTGCGCTTTCAGGCAGAGTTGGCTTCCCATTGAGTAGCACAGTGCCACAGAGAGCAGGCACACTGTTGAGATTCTATTGGAGAAAGAAAGGGGTGGGGACAAAGAAGGTCATGGTCCCCTCGGGGACACAGTGTATAGGGTCCATAGGACATGGTCATGTTCCCAATAAGGAATCTGCTTAACAGGCCCAAGTAATGCCTTTTTGTTCCCTTGAGTGTACGGTGTATGGTGTTGCATGATTCAGAGAACATGCTTTACAAAGGGCTTTAGAGGATGAAGTAAGAGCTGAGGAAGTGATGCTAAGAAGCCATGACAGGGGGGCAGAAAGGGGACTTGGGAGAAATGGAAGGATGCTCCAAATGGGGTGGGGCTATCGTACCCCCACAGTTCAGGGGTAAGGTAAGAGCTGAAGCTAGGAGATCAGAGAGTTGAAGCAAAAGCTGGGAGGCGGGAACAGTAAGGAGCACTGACCCTCCTTTTTCCGTTTACCTGGTGCCCTGAGCTGCGCACTAGCTGTGACTGGCTCTTCAAGGGCCAGATGTGAGACATGGCAGCTGTAAGTGACAGGTTCCAGTTCTGTGGCTGTGTTGATACTCAGGTATGAATTGATGCTGTAGGTGCCATCCTGGGCTTGCCTATGGCTGGAGAAGTATATGCCTGAGACCGAGATAGGGGCCTTGTCCTTGTCATCAGGGGCCTCCCGTGTCCACTTCACCGACACATCCAGGGGGTAATAGCCAGAGATCTCACAGGTCACGGTAGTGGTTCCATCCCCCTCGCGTGACACCAACTCTGGGAACAAACGGACTCTTGGGGGCTCTGGAGGGGGCAAACAGGAAATTAAATCCAGCCAGAGAGAAACTGTGTCTGAGGGGATGGAATAGCACGGAGGAGTCCCTCACCCCCACTGGGTGGGACTGGGGAAGCAAGGAGGGGAACAGAGAGAGACCAGGAAGGGTCAGATTCCAGTGAATGAGGCCCGTCTCCCCTTTTGCTCCCTGACTAGGTATCCTTAGAGGACCATTGCCTCACCGACCAACTGCAGCTGGATGATGTGCTGGGCCTGGTGCTGCGGGGTGGCTGCTAAACAGATGTATGTCCCTTCATCCCCCACACCCACTTCATGCAGGCTGAGCGATGCATCTCCAGTCTCCTGCAGCTGCACCACATCCACGTGAGCCGTTGGCGGTTCCGCTTGTGCCCTGCTCCCCGCCTGGTAGTGGAACACTCTACGCCCACTGCCTCGGTGCTGCAGCCTCCACTCCAGGGAGACCAGTGGAGAGCTGGGAGCCAAGGCAAAGCTGCAGTCCAGAGTGACGGAGCTGCCAAATCGGGTACGCAAAGTAGGGGTGCGAGATGACAACTGGAATTCAACTAGGAACAAAGAGAAGGAGAAAGACAAACAGAGAGTGTGTTAGATACATGTGGTTATGGAAGACTTTCTCTGGCAGGACAACAGGGACCGGGTCACAACAAGCTCCGCCCCCTGGAGGCAGCAAGCTGTGATAGACTGGCCATGCTGGGTTGAAGGGTGTGAGCTGTGCCTCCCCCAGCGAAGCTCCCATCCTGCCGGCTGCAGAGCTATTAGCAAGGTACCGGGAGTAGGTGCACATTGCTCTCCTTGCTAGAGCAAACGCTCGGAGAGCAGACAAAGCCCTTGCCGAGGATCACAGGGGTGTGGCAGATAATGGGGACAGTGGTGGGGGGGATCAGCAGGGCCAGAACTGGGGAGTCAAGGGGCACAGCATTGGAAGGGCAGATTGCCAATGGGGCCACATTGGTGGCCCAGGGGTTACATCCTGGAGACAGCAGGAAGCCCAGAGGGCCCTGTACATTTGAGCTTCCCTCGGGGGGGAAGGACTAACTGTCCTGCTGACAGAGCTGGTGACCTTCCCCTCACAGCATGCGCAGTTTCTATCTCTGACTCCCTAGTCCCCTGACTACAGAGTGGGGTGGTGTTCCTGGGGTATCTAGTTCCCCCAGCGCTCCTTGGTGAGGAGGCTTCAGCACTGGGGTCTCTGGGTCCCCTAGTGCTCCTCGGTGTTGTAGGTGCATTCAGGTGCTACAGTCTTTTCCCTCATGCGCCGCTTTCTTCACCTGTGGCCAGCACTGTCCCCGCATGGCTTACAGGGACCTTCAGCCTTGGGTGCAGCACAGCCATTCTCTCATCTTCCTCCCCGTCACTGCTGACCTTCAGCACCAGGGCTATGCTGATCCCACTGGACAGCTTCAGGGTCCCCATGAACCAGGAGACCTGGCTGGGCCCCCCCTCTGCCAGGTGTAGGCTGTATGGAGAGATCTCGCAGGTCACCTCCTCCCCAGCGCAGTCTGCATGCAGCAGTGATTCTGCATATGGGATGGGTACCGACGTTGCTGTAATGGGACGGGGAAGACATGTAGTGTGATGAATGGGACAGGAAAAAGAAGGTCAAGTTTCAGTAGGGATCTAACCCAGTGAGACACCCAGGCGCCGCAGTAGAAAATGGGGTCAGGCTGCTACTAGACAAATAGAAGAGCCTGATCATGTAATATTGGTCTCTCACCTTGCTTAATGAAGCTTGTGGTGAATCAGGGAATAGGTTTTTTTTTTATGAATAGCATATAGCCCTCAGTTTACCTGTTTGCTTTAACTAGGCAGCCAGGTAGGATAATCTCAAAGGCTCTTGTGGGAGAACAACAGGGAACAAAACAATGACAGACAGATGATACCATAAGGGAACAATAGAGAGAGCTAATTATGGAAAAAAAACATACCCGCCTGACTCCAAGCAATCTAGCAAGGTTTATCCTTCCCAAGCCTAAACCTAGGATCAACGGGGATGCTGAAACATTAAAGATCCCAGCCTAGAACGGAAGAGGTATTGAGGAGGCAGCTACAGCTAGAGATGAAATTACTTAAAAATTACTCAGACAAGTTAGATGTCTTCAGGTCAGCAGGGCCTGTTGAAATACTCTAGAACAATCAAGGCGCTGACTGAGGAGATATCTGAGCCATTAGAGATTATCTTTGAAAAATCATGGAAGATTCCGTGGAAAAAAAACTGTAGTGCCAATCTATAAAAAGGGGAATAAAGACAACTCAGGGAATTACAGACCAGTCAGTTTAACTTCAGTATCTGGAAAGATAATGCAACAAATAATTAAGCAATCAATTTAAAACAGGTAGGAGACAATAAAGTGATAAATAACAATCAGCAGGGATCTGTCCAGAACAAATTGTGTCAAACCATCCTGATGGCTTTCTTTGACAGGGTAACAAGGCTCCTGGATAGCAGGGAGGCAGTAGATGTGTTATATCTTGACTTTAGTAAAGCTTTACATACTGTCTGACAGGACTTTCTCATAAACAAACTAGGGAAATGAAACCTAGATGGAGCTACTTTATAAGGTGGATGCATAGCTGTTTGAAAAACCATTCCCAGTGAGCAGTTATCAACAGTTTATAGTTAAGCTAGAAGGGCATATTGAGGTGGGTTCTGCTGGCATGGGTTCTGGGTCCAGTTCTGTTCAATGTCTTCATCACTGATGTAGATAATGCTTAGAGAGAGTACACTTCTAAAGTTTGTGGATGATATCAAGCTGGGAGGGGTTGCAAGTGCTTTGGAAGATAGGATTAGAATTCAAAGTGATCTGGATCAACTGGAGTAATGGTCTGGAGTAAGTAGAATGAATTCAGTTTGGACAAATGAAAAGTACTTCACCTAGGAAGGAACAATCAATTGAACACATAAAAAATAGGAAATGACTGAGTACTGCAGAAAGGGGCTTGTGGGGTCATAGTGATTCACAAGTTAAATATGAATAAGCAGTGTAACACTGTTGCAAAAAAGCAGACATCATTCTGGGATGTATTGGTAAGAGTGTTGTAAGCAAGACACAAGAAGTAATTCTTCTGCTTTACTCCACACTGAAAAGACTTCAACTGAACTATTATGCCCATTTCTGGGCAGAATATTTCAGGAAAACTGTGGACAAATTAGAGAAAGTCCAGAGGAGAGCAACAAAAATGATTAAAGGTCTAGAAAACATGATCTGTAAGGAAAGATTTAAAAAAACGGGTTTGTTTAGTCTGGGGAGAAAAGACTGAGGGGGACATGATAACTGTTTTCAAATACATAAAAGGTAGTTATAAGGAGGAGGGAGAAAAATTGTTCTCGTTAACCTCTAAGGATAAGATAAAGAAGCAATGGACTTAAATTGAAGCAAGGGAGGTTTAGGTTGGACATTAGGAAAAACTTCCTAGCTGTCAGGCTAATTAAGCACTGGTATAAATTGCCTAGGGAAATAGTGGAATCTCCCTCACTGGATCTTTTTAAGAGCAGGTCAAGACAAACTAATCTCAGGGACCGTCTAGATAATGCTTAGTTCTGCCTTGAGTTCTGGGGACTGGGCTAGAAGACCTCTCGCGGTCCCTTTCAGTCCTGTGATTCTCTTAGCGTCTGTCAAAGACAGAGACAGGATGCTTCAGGGTCTCTGTGTTTCCCCAACCCGGAAGTAGGGATGTTTGGACTGTGTGGCACTTACCCAACACTTGCAAGCAAAGAATAAAGTGTAGGAAGAAGCAACCATATAGGTCTTTGTTATTTATCCCTTGTCTCTGTTTCCTTTGTACTTTTGAGTGAATAAACAAGGCTTTGTTTTCTAGAAGCTGCTTTCGAATCACTGGAATCACTTATTGTCACAGGCTCTAAGATGAAAACGGCTGATAGGTAATAAACCCAGCTGGGCCTGTTGTGTGAACCTGGTTGAGAAACAGAGCACTGCCAACCACAGATCCAATCCCACACGCACTGAACTGCCCACTTTCACCCTTGAGAGAGGTGAAGGAAGCCAGGCCTGCCACCTGAAGTGTGCACTTGAGAGGGACCAAAAGAGATTTAAAGCACAGCTTGCCCTTTAACCCTGAAAACTATTTCATGTACTTCTACCTACCATCCAAATAATTTATTGTTAGTGAAGCATACACCAGTTTTTCTTGTTGCCCTGCCCTCTCTCAGCCACAGTTCCTGTGACAAAACATGGGAGTGCTTTCAATAATTTGTTAGTACTGTATATTGGGGTGTTCTGGTAAGGTGGTTTTTGTCAATATCTTTGATTAAGGGCTCCCCAACAGGTGAGCATCTGCGATGGTCCAGGCATATAGGAGGAGATGGCGCAAGTTCTGCAACAGCTTTGCCAGTATTGATAACTTTTTCTTAAAGCCCCTATTGGAATCAAACAATTCCATAAGAATTTCAGCTTCCAGTTAAAAAGTAACTTTCTAACCCTCATGACTGAGGAGGAAAACTTGAAAACCTGACCCAGATGCATCCAAAAGGCAGATAAAAGGAACTTAAAATTTATTATTTAAAAAAACCTCATGATTTTTAAGGCCTTTTTTCACTAGCATTTGTACTAATGTAATTATACCAGAAGGGGCTGTGATGGTAATTCATTAATGAGTGGTCAGTGCTCAGATAGCGTGGTGGTGGGATCATGTAGATAAGTAGTGTTGTTGTAGCCATGCTAGTTCTAGGACTTTAGAGAGACAAGGCGGGTGAGGGAATATCTTTTATTAGAGCAACTTCTGTTGGCGAAATAGACAACCTTTCAAGCTACCCAAGCTCTTCTTCAGGGCTCAAGGAAGTAGCTCAAAAGCTTGTCTCTTTCACCGACAGAATTGGTCCAATAAAAGATACTGCCTCACCCACCTTGTCTTTCTAGTGTAAATTGATAGATAGTGAGTCAGTCACTACTCACACAGAGCCCTTCACCTTGCTATCCCTTTGTCTGTCACATGTCCTGGGAGCCCCTGGGCAGGCTCCATGTTTTGAGTCAGTGATTTCAGCTCACTTGTGGATCACTGTGGCTTGTGTGGCAATTCTCCAATCCCCAGTGCCTCACTCACCTGAGACTTCAAAGATGATGGGAGAAGTGGAGTCAGTACTTGTCCCTGGTGCCTCATAGTTCGTGACACTGTCCAAGCTGCCATCGTCGGTGACGCTGACACCTCTCAGCACTAGGGTGGCTTGATCTGAGGAGAATGATCCACCAAAGGCACCTGGAAATCCTCCCACCGCTTCCTCTATATAATGACAGTCCAAGACCACATCCACAGAGCGTAACTGGGACCCTGGGGCTGGCTCCACTGGCAGCTCTGAGGAGAAGGAAAGGAACCAGCTGAGAGGTGTTGTGCGCACTCACCTGCATACACATACCTGCAGCCCCTCTGGATGAGACTTCAGGCACTGACGTATTGCCCTTTGCTGGGGCAGCCCTATAGAAAAGGGAACTGTCATGCGGACTGGATTTGGGGGGGGGGATTTGTGTTATTTGACATGAATATGTCAAAATCATAACGATTCATGTAAGACATGCCATGTCAGGTAGTGTTAGAAAGGTGATAATATGCTGAATAAGATAATTATATTTGTCTTCAGGAGTGATATGTGTGAGGGAAGTTATGGAGATCTTTGATATCCCTGTATTTCAAACTATGCTGTATAAGACACACCCCAGACAGAGAGACCGCAGGACAATAGCCCGCTTAATGGCCCATCAAGAGCTTTACAGAAGCAAAAGGCCCAGAAAGGAACTCAGGGCATACCTGAAGAGTTACCAGGATTGGCCCATGTGACTCTGGACTCCATTTTGGTGCCTGTAAAGTTCCACAAGCCACATGGCCAGAGGCAGAGGGCATATAAGATCAAACCACAGAAACCATTTTGTCTTTGTTCCTGTCCAGTTGCGGACACACCTCTGGATCAACACACTTTGCAACTGAACTGAAGGACTTAGACCCATCCAAGTACTGGATGTGTATCAGAGGGACTATACAAGCCTGCAACTCCACAATTCTTCTAAAAACCTGATGTATATGGACTTTGTGGAGGGAAACAAAAATGGAGTCTCTCTGCCCTGTTTATGGGGGAAAAGATGGACTTTATTGCTTCTAAATTCTAGTCTGTGAGAATAGCTGAAAAGGCCTGAAATGGAATATGCTTTGCCAGAAGGTGTTTAGTCTCAGAATATGCAGTAATAACAAGATAGTTATGAGAGCTGGGCACCAGGAAGTGTGGAATGCAGAGAACAGCCTTGCAACTTAGATAGGGGGAGTTGGAAGTGCTAGGCCCAGAAGTACCTTGATAAGAAGTTTTTTCAGTGCGCATTGCTATAGAAATAGTGACGTGTAAAGACTTGTTTGTGCATGACTATAAAAGCCCTTAGAAATGGATGCTTAGGGTCACCCTGACCATCGGGCAACCTTTTTTATGTAAAGAATAAACTTTGACTTTGCTAATCAGCTGTCTGGCTAATTTGGACCATCCGCTGGGCAACGGACGTGTAAATAAGGACCCCTGAGTTTGGGTTCCTCGACAACTTTTAAATCATTTGTATGTATCTGATTGCTTTTTAACATTTCTCTTATTGTTTGTTTTTCTTTTTATAATAAACCTTTAGTTTTAGTTACTAAAGGACTGGCTGGCAGCATCATATTTTGGGTAAGATCCAAACTTATAGTGATCTGGTACTGTGGCAGGTCCTTTGGGATCAGAGGGAATCTTTTGAGTAAAGACCATAGAGTTTAAATAACTGGTCTCTTTACTGGACCTAGTGGCAGTTTGGGAGCCAGAGACTGAAATGCAGTAAAGGGGGCTGTGTGTATTTGCACAGTGGCTTCTTGATAACCGGTGTGGGGAATCAGAAGCACTATTTGTGGCTGGTGGGGAAGTCTGACTTGAGTGTCACCCACCGTGCTGGGAGAATCTGCTCTCCTTTTACAGCCTGCCCTGACCCTGGCATTATCAGTGGGCTACCCTGGGCACGGACAGGTCACAGGAACTATCCATGTGAGCCCTGGGGCACGCTACCACTTCAGCATTCCCCTCCTTTTCTGGAACACCTCCCCAGAAGTTCCTCTTCCCAATTTAGTGTTACTTCCCCTGTCCACCTCTCCCGTCATCATCCTTGTGAATGCTCAGACCTCCCCCTGGTGTCACCACCACAAGGCCCATCCCTCTCAGCTGGGAGGGTGGGTGTGTCCCATTTTTCTAATCCTTCTGGGACACAAACTGGGAATCAACCTCTTGCTGCCAGAGATGCCACTAGGCCTCATGAACAGGCATCCCTGTAGACTATCTGGAATCACGCTGCTGACACCCCAAACTCACCAGCCTTCAGAGCCAGCACTCCACAGATGAGGATGAGCCCAAGATTCATTGTGTCCCCCAAACCAGGAGTTCCAGACACCCTAAAACGTCAGTCATCTGCGCTAGAATCAAATCAGCATGTCTTCATTCAGCCTGCCAGTGCTTTTGGTTTCACTTTCACACTGACAAGAAAAACCAGACTTGAGAATATTAACTCCTTCCTTACCGAAAAGAATAGCTGGATAGCCTGAGACTCTTGGCAACCAGATAACAGGGCGGTTGGGGGTTAGGATTGTGGGGCATCAGCAGAGCTGGGTGTGGGTGGCTGTTTTACTCTCTGAATTGCTTTTTTAGCTAAAACTCCTCTCCTGTGTCAGCCTCTTCCAAAACTCATTTTGTGCCAACTTTCTCTGTTGAGATCCTCAAGCCTCAGTGGATCTCAAACTGAATCTCTAGTCAGCTGCATTTTAAAGAGATTTGTGCTCACAGAATAGTTTGTGTGTTTTTTCTGATCATTCTTCAGCTGAATAGAAAGGAATGAAAGTTGTCCCCTATGAGTTACGTGTGACAGACCATCTCAGTTCAGTGGATATGACATGAATTCCAGAAACAAGGAGAGTTCGTTTTCAGAATGAAAACATGAATAAATGTAGATCTAGAAAGTGAAGGAGAAACAATCCAGCAGCTCAGAAGAGATGAGTGAGCAAGATGCTGAGCGTTTCTGATATACCAAAGGGTGACTAAGTTTCTCTGCCTCTCTCACAGATACTGCAAGAAAATGCCATTGTTACTAGGGAGGCACATGGTACTGTTGCCTCCCCATTTCTGATTGCCATCTCCCTTCCCCAGGGACGTGACACCTTAACTCTGCTTTTCTTTGCTTTATACGTTTGTTGTTTGTTTGGGGGAGGTTGGTTGGTTTTTGTTTTTCTTTTCTTCTTTTGTGGATGTAAAGAGTTTTGCATGTGAATTTCCCTTGTTTTGGGAAGAAGTGGTAGCAGAAGGGAGTACAATTGAGTTCAATGCTTAATTTGTAATAAAAGAGGTGCTGGGGCTCAAGCAATTAAGTGCAGAGCCGCAAGCAATTTTTTTACTTTCGTAACTGACCTGACAAGCTTCCAGGTTAGGGAGGAACATGGTACTGTTATCTCTCCGTCTGATTGCCATCTCCCTTCCCCAGGGATGTATCACCTTCACTCTGCTTTTCTTTGCTTTATACGTTTGTTGTTTGTTTGGGGGGAGTTGAGGGGTTGGTTGTTTTTGGTTTTGTTTTCTTCTCTTTTGGCTGTAAAGAGTTCTGCTTGTGAATTTCCCTTGTTTTGGGAAGAAGTGGTGGCAGTGAAGGGAGTACGATTGAGGTCAATGCTTAATTTGTAATGAAAGAGGTTCTGGGGCTCTAGCAATTAGGTGCAGAGCCTCAGGCAATATTTTTACTTTCATAACTGATCTGGCGAGTCTCAAGGGCCTGGGCTCAGGCCTAGCAAGCCCTGGCACAAACTAAGCGGTCATTGAGATGCATCTGTAGTAGGGCTTCCTGTGTATTATAAGCTGCTCCACAGGTAGCCCTCAGTCATGGCCGCTTTCATGCTGGAGCTGTGACTCTCATGAGGCTCTGGAAACATTTACAGTTTTACAATGTTCTCCTTTTCCCCCAAAACTATCCAGTGCAATGGCCTCCCATCCCAACATTACTGCACACTCCACCTACGCCTTGGGAGTGCTCGAATGAACCCTCTGAGTCCCAAGGGTCCTTCATCCGTTTCTGTATCTGCCATGTTTCCTTCCCACTAGCTCCAGAACCTCCCTACATCCATTCCTTCCTGAAGCAGACCCTTACACACCATCAGGCATGACACATGGCTTCAGAGGCAGACTGGCAGATGTTACAGTCCTGTAGCAAGCTGAGTTGAAAGAGAGAGGTTAGCATGGGAAACCTTTCAGGCTTTGTCCTATCAGAGAAGTGAAATGGTGCGTAGATGTCCCTCCTTAGTGTCACTCTGAATCCCTCCCCCTAATGTCCTTGGACTTGCTAGAAAAAGCCTCAGAATCAAACCTCCCACATGACTCTGAACCTGTTTTCTCTCCTAAAGCACTGGGAGTCCTGCTGAAATTATGCCTCATGTTCCAGAATTTGCTGCACCCTCATGTATCCTCCCAAAACGATGTCACATGTTCTTTAACACATGATTCAGCTTCTGAATTCTCAGTCCCATCTCCCCCCCAACTGAAATGTGCTCCTTCCTTCCTGAACCCAACACCAACCCCTCCTCTATTTCTCTCCACATTCCCCCACATTACCCTGGAAGTGGAACCCTTTTCTCCCTGGCCTGACACACTGTAGTCAAGTACAGACATATGCAACAAAAGACAGAAGAGAGCTAAAAAACATGTACATTGTTATGCATCCCATGTGGTGAGTGGAGTTGCTCTTGCAGCCAGTTGGAAAAGACGCCCCAGCCACCTCTTCGAGTCCCCTCAGACCATTATCTCTGTAGTCTCTGAAGCAGAAGGATGTGTAAATTCATGTACTAATTAGTGTTGGCTCTCACACACCATCCTCCCTGCCCCCACTTCCTAACGGGGTACAGCTAAGCGTGGCTGAGAGAGGAACCTGACATGTCCCATCTTCTAATCGCTGTGGATAAGAGTAATCGCTGTAATCTCTGTTGGCCAAAGTGGAGGGCTGGCGATGCAATCCTTCCTCTCTTGTGCATGTTCAAAATCTTTTACTACTTATTTCAGGGTGACTTGCTGTAGCCCGTGCCCAGAGCTGTGTCTGTGAACTACTCCTGTGACTGCTGTATATTGTGGTGCTGTCTCTTTAAAATGGGTCGTGTCTGTCCTCCCATTGTCAGAGGTCTCTTACACCAGGCAGACCTGGGGAGGGGGGCTGCATTCTCAGAGTCTGTGGGAGCCATCTTGTTATGTGCAGAATAACAGAGACACACGTCCCTGGTCTGACTCTGGGTTCCTGAAGTACAAAGTGTGCAGCTCGCTCACAAAGGAGACAGTGACATTCCCGGCTGCGTGACTGTGCTAGCAGCTCTATGGCATCAGACGCAGAGTCTGTTGCAAGTGGCTGTTTTGTCAGCACAGTGTATCAGTAGGTGGTGCAAACTGCCACACACTGACAAGAAACTGCAACCCAGAGAGGAGCAGAAAACAAAGGGTGAGTACACAGAAGTGAAGGCAAAAGTAAAGCAGTTAAACTAGAAAATAGTATTTTTAAAAAATCCTGAACAGGGAAGGTTGCAAGCCTCCTCACCTTTATCTTTCTGTGGTAATCTTGCTGAAAATTGGAGGAGGTGGGAACAAACCTTCCAGATCTATATGAAAACCTCAGGAAGTGTTAAAAAAGTGTGGCACAAAAGTAGCCATTTTACTGCACACCCTGGGGGAGGAAGCTCTGGAAGTTTATAACACTCTTACAGCAGCCAGCTGAGAATGCTCCCGCTTCGGATGAGGTCCTAACAATGCTTAAGAAATATTGTAACCCTAAAAGAAATGTTGTGTTTGAATGGTACCAGCTCCGTAGTGCTACACTTAGGGAAAGAGGAGATAGACAAGTATGTCATAGAGCTGAGGAAAAAGGAAGAAATTGTGAGTCTGGAAATACTGAAAATGATTTTCTCAGGTACAGCACTGTGTTCAGTGTCATGGATACAGGACTAAAGCAAAGGGTGTTGAGGAAACCTGATCTAGGCTTGCAGAAAGCAATAGGCATTTGCAGAGCCTCACAAGCCACAAAGACATGTCTGGGCCACAGACTGACAAGTTTGTAGTGGATTTTACACTACAGAGTACTCGGGGCATCATGATCAGGGTCCAGCCATGAGTGAGTCAGAGCAAAGCAGACAGTCCAGCGGCTCATACAAAAACTCTGTGCACACTGTGGTATGACACAGCTACCCATAGGCTGCCAGCCTTTGAAAGACATGCCACAACTGTGGAAATTTAAATCACTATTCTTCTATGTGCAGAGCAACACACTAACCCAAAAGGCAAAGCCTTTTGAACTAGAATGTGAACAATCTTTTCTTGTGTATATGGTATCCCAGGATAACAGAAATCATCTGGCTCACTCATCAGATCCTTGGTCTTTACACTGTATGTAAGGAATGTACCTATAATGCTCAAGCTTTATATTGGGGTGGAAGCTAATGTTTTCCATTCACCTTTTGAGAAAGATAGCAAGCCCCATCCAGACAAAGCAGTCTGATATGCTTATAGCACATGGTGGTCCCAGAATATACTCTGAAGGCGAAGTCACCCTAATGGCAGCAGCTGTTAAATCTAAGGTCAGGTTTCAGTTCTTAATCACTAAGGCCCCTACAACACCACAGCTAGGCAGAGAAGCTTGCACAGAGCTACACATAATATAACATGGATGGATATGCTGCACATGCAGGCATCCAGCACTACAGAAAAATTCATTGCACAATACCCATAGTTCTTCAGGGGACAAGAAGAGTTCTGTGAAAACACCACATCTGTACAGATCCATCAGTCACCTTGTCATACACGGCTGCAGAAATACACCTTTCGCAGTGACGGAGACTCAGAAATTCACTCCATCAGATAAGCAAAGACTCAGCTGTGAGAGCATGGCTGGCAGAACAGTTCTGTCACGGCTTTCACGGCATATTTGGCTGCATAGTGATTGGCATTACATTGGGTCAGGGAACGTCCAATTTTCTCAGGTCAGGTGTAAGAATCAGAAAAGGCCTGGATGGTACGTTTTGCTCCTTCCCAGTCATCTAGGCTCAGTCAGCCTACAAGGCACATGGAAAAATACTAAGTCCTGTAGATTCAAGGTTTTCTCCAGGGTTGCTAACTTTTGTGACTTTATTATGAGTAATGGGATTTTGGCTCCTGCTGCAAACACAAAGATCTTCAGACTTCATGTGACTTTTGGGACGCAATAAAAAATAAAATAATAATTATTATTATTATCAATTGATAGAAAATACCCCTAGTATTCATCTAGTCTGACCTCCTGCATAAGCCAGGCCTGAGACATTCCCTGAAACTGTTTGAACTACAGCATATTGTCAGTAATTATAGTTACTATTCAGTCCTGCTTGTGTCCCTGAAGTGAGAATTCTGGGTTTGTTTGCCCACTTAAGAGTTGAAGGCTTTGAGATGTAGTTGTCTGTGTATTATAGTTTTATGGACATATGTCAACAAAAAACAAAGATACTGGGTATTGCTTTTCCCTGCCTTGCAGCCAGGTGGGTTTTTTTATTTCTATAGAAAAAACTAACAAGGGAGATAGTTAAAGTGTTGCTAAAATATATACTTGAAGGACAATTCGGCCCCTGATTCCTCTCCCAGGATGAACACCAGCACAAGATCAAGCAACCAGTTGGGAGGGGCAAAGGAGATGGGGTGGGGGGTGGGGGGAGATAAAAAGAAAAACAATAAAGCCAAAAAAAAGGCGACTCTGGCCAGAGCCTAACCTTACTCCTTACCCCTCCCATAGGGTACAAAAAAGGTGGTACCTAAGCCCCCAGACACCAGACCCTCCAAAACAAAACACAGCCATAAATTGTAAAGAGTGGTACTAGGGGTGGGCACCACAGGTATAATTAAGTCTACCAAAAAGGGGGAAAAGAAAGACGCTTTAGTGGTGTAAAAAACTGTGGTTTATACTTGTTTGTTAACCCCAGTAAACATTGCATTGCCTGCACTTTGAACTCTGGTCTTCTGCTTTCTGTCAGCAAACCAGAACTGAGGGAAGAGCGAAGGAGCCCTAATACATATCTTTTAGAACAACATCCGATCTTCATTTAAACACTGCCAGCGATGTGCAGCATTTTCATCAGTAGATCTCAAAACACTTTAGAAAGGTCAGTTTTATTGTCTCCATTTTACAGATGGGGAAACTGAGGCATTGCAAGGGCCGGAACTTGCTCAAAGTCACCCAGGAGACTAGTGGCAGAGCCAGGAAGAAAAAAGAGACAGAGCAACAGATTTCCCTCAACAATGCAACCTTAACTCTAACCAACGCAGCTGGCAATAGCTACTGGAATGTTTCAGTACAGGCAATGCCATAATAAATTGACATGAGGAATGGCTAAGAGCACATGCCACGGTGTTGCGTTGTGTTCCAATAGTTTGAATTGCACCATTTATCTGTATGCACACCAGCTGTCTTCTCTGTGTTAGGTGTAGCTGTATTGAATGGTGGAGGCATCAGTTGGAGCAGATTGGCTGAGCTGTCACTGTGGTATGAGGAGAGATGCACCTGGACTTTGCGGGATCAAGTATTGCTCATTTCAGCATTAAGTTCTGTAGGCTGTGTCAGTAGGGGTGCTGAGGGAGGGGGTTTCTTGCCATGGGGGTTATCAGCAGTCTGGAGTCTACATGACAGTAGTCTCCAGGCCTTAGTGAGGAGTCAGTGAAGGTAATGTCTCAGAAGGAATCCTCAGGACAAGGGTGAAGCAGTGGTAACGTTTAGCAAATCTGGGAGTCGGTGTTTGTGTGTAGGCCACGTGTAGACAGCTTCTGTTTGCTAAACTTGAGTTTCGCCTTAGCAAGGAGTAGATATTTGAATTTGTCCTACAGTTCTCACGTGCTCTGTTCCCTGAATGTCTGTAGTATCTGTAAGAGCAATGTGTTATTGGCATGTTGGAGCATCGCTCAAAGAGGGAAGAGTAAAGGTTGCATTGCAGAAATAGTCTGAACCTTAACTTTGTATTTCCTAGTTGTCAGAAGTTGAAGGATAGCCATTGTCCACATTCTGGACGGGCATCGGGCAGCACTGGGGTAACCGATCGATGAGGCTGAGAGGTTGTGGAACCTCCTCTGACGTGCCCTGCCTGAGGCCAGGGCTGTAAATTGTTTATGTGCCCTGCCAAGGGCTATAGACTACTGGCCTTGTCCGCCCACCCTGCCTAAGGGCCTGAACTTTAGACTATTTGCTTGCCCTTCCTAGGGCTACGGCCCATGTACCCCATCGGGCCCCGACCCGCCTGAGAGCCTGGGCTGTGAACTGTTGACTTGCCCTGTGAGAGTCAGAGACTGCTCCCCTTTGCCTGCCTTGCCCTCCCTGAGGGCCGGGGCCGTGAACGGTTTGTTCATCCTGTAGAGGGCTAAAAGCCTCCTAACTGGCTTGCCCCCCTCCCCGGACTGCAAGTCCAGGCCCCAACTTACTGGATCGCCCTGCCTGAGGGTTGGGTGGGTCCAGGACAGTGGGATTGCCCAGCTGGGCCACAGAGGCCTGAAAATGCTGACCTCCCCCCTCTTAGCTTGAACTCCCCATAGGACATAGGGGCCGGGAAGTGTGGCCTCCCTTGGAGATTGACAGTGAGGGATACCCACGCTGGGGAACGTTTACAATGGTGTTCCTGTGTTTCCTTTACTGTCCTTAAGGAACTCTTTTTCCTTAGCCTCTTCAGACCAATGCTGCACTCAGAGGATAAGCTTTAGTTTTTCAGCTTTATTATCTCCTCGCTTTATAATCTCCGAGTGACACATGAGGTGACCCATTTTTCCCACTGCTGTCTGTCCAGGGCAAAATGTTTCACTCCATTGTAAGTTGTCTCTATGATGGCAGCATGAGGTTCAATCATGCTGTTCAGATAAATAGCTAAGTTTCCAATTGAAATTTATGCCAGTTTTACCCGAATGTGCTCTTTTTGGTCTTCCTCTTTCCAGGCAGTCAGGATTCGGGGGGAGCATTCACAGCAATGGAGTGTGTCTCAGTTGCTATTATAGCTGTCTTCCTGGTGGAGTCACCCTGCTGTAATATTTGAGTCTTTCACCACTTACTGTGCGTCATGGCAACACCCTTTCTGTCCCTAGGTATTCATAGAACTCAGCACCATGGAAACCAGGCACTGTATTAATGGGCCTCCTCTCATGCCCTGAAACTCCAGGGGACTATTCACCACCCTCTCTCTCTTTCTCCTCCATGTAATTAAGTAATCATGGAACAAGTAAAGCAGAAAGGTCTTCACAGGGTATTTGTGCTCTGGGGCAGAACGTATCATTGTGTCTCCTCTTCATTCGTGTCTCACACTGATCTGGTCTCTCCTTTCACTTATGCCTGGAAGCATAATGGCACGGCCATTGTTGATGCCGAGATGCTCTCAAGCTTCATCCCTCCCAGATCATCCCTGCAGAAGGTAAAGGATGGGAGCGACGGGGATACGCTACCCCAGGAGCAAAGAGGGTTACAGGCTCTTCTACACTGGGCTGGATAAAAGGAGGGGCCTGGCCAGTCAACCAGTGTTCTGAGCCATGCAGGCATTCACCAGAGCCCATCTGGCTCAGGACACATTGCCGTTCCCTTCATTATAAACAATCACTGTAATACACTTCTAAGTATCTAGTGCTTAAATAAATACCTTTGAAAATTTGCCTCCTAGTGATTATTTTGTAGTTCCCACTATGACCACTAGATGCCACTGTTGTTCCACAGGCATAGAACTACCACTACCACCAGCTAAGGGGGTGTTGGCTCACAGTGTCATCACATGGCCATTGCTGCAGGGTCTGGGATGCCTCTTATTCCTAATGCTTGTTAATATGGACCCACTTTCCCATTTGCTTGTTTAAAGCTTCAGGGTGATCGTGTGATGATGCAGGTTGAAATCAAGAACAACCGTGTCCTCTTCTACATGGACAACATCAGGTCAATTTTTTCTTGATGTTCTACATGTATACAAGTTTTAAACAGTTGCCTGGTGAAAAGTTTTGGTCTCTAGGCCAAATATCTTAACAAGACAACTGTAAAGAAACTGACTAGGTGAACAGGGACTCTCTGCGGAGAGGTTGTCATGCAAGATGGGAGCCCCCCATGTGTTTGGAACCCTGGTCAGTAGGTCTCTGGTGAAGAGAAATTGGTATTGAAAGAAAATATCTAATTGTGTCCTCTGTCCTTCCATTCCCAGGTCTCACAGAACAATGTCAGTTTCTCTTTCTCAGGTGAGCAAGCATTTCCTGTGTCCAACATGAAATCAGCATCAGTGCTGATGTACAATTGCTACAAAAGAGGTAGGAGGCCTGGCTGAGATCCTTGTCTGTTCCCACTAAGATGGGTGGTGTTTATTTACACTTTGCTACTGGTCCCTTACCACAACTGACAGAGGGCTACTCCCAGCTTGTGTTGGATATTAGCCCCATGTCTCTCCCTGATGAGATCAGTGGACTCATTGGAACGCACCAGACACTGTCTGTCTATTATAGCTCAGCTTTGAGAATGGATCGATCCAAAATGGGGAGATTTCAAGAGAGTTTCATCAAATATTTAGGGACTTACTGAGCAAGTGAGATTTTGCCCATGAATTGATAGATCTGCTGTGAAGACAGGTCATCCTGAAACAAGGGAGGCAATTCTGCGAGTTGGGGGCAATTCCCACCAGCAGTGGATAAACACGTTTCTTTCAGGAAGCAAATGTTTATCTATTGGCCTGTCTACATGTAAATTCAGTGCTGGGTACTGCAGAAGGAACAGCTATTCAGAGCCTGAGCAAAATGCTAATCTAGTGATTGCAAAGTCTCCAGTGAAGACAATGGATTTTTAGGCTGCAGCTGTAGGGCCAGAAACAAACTCTGCATCTTTCCACTGAGGAGGCAAGAGGGCAGCATGTTTGTCTCCTGGAGGAAGATCACCTCCAAGCGTGGCTGCGATAGCTGGGAGAATACGGGGCGAGCTGTGGCTCTGTCTGACAAGAGGTAAGTTTAGGCTCTAGAATGGCTGTGATGATTGCATTTATGTGTAACTCTTTGTTTCTAATATTTTTGCTCCTTATCACTGGGCTCTCTGCTCTTTGTGAGATCAACTTTCTCTGCAAACAGTTCTGAGTGCTGTGTGTGGAGCTGGCTTCTGCGGGGCACGGCAGCATCAACACCATGAGATGTTTCAAATCCTGGATATGCCAGAATTCCAATTCCAGAGTCACTCTCCGCTAATTTTCAGAAGTGCCTCAGGAGCACACATCCCACAGACTTTGACTGGCACTTGTGCATCTAAGTCATTCAGTTGCTTTTGAAAATCCTGCCTGATGGGCCCATTTTCTGCTCAGAAAATGCCTCATTTTCACTGTAAAAAGGGATTCATTTCCAAGCCCAACATCTGCACAATTTTGCACCTCTTTGCAGTGACATGGGCACCTTTTCAAATACCTCACAGAATGCCTGAGAATTTTGGATTTTGAATAGCTCTCCCTTTCGTTTGATTATGTCTCTGCATGCCATCCAGTCTCTCCTCCTACCCCCTGGTCCTTTGCCCCCATTCGTATCATTCTCTGCCAGTTGAGTCAGTGATTATGGGGCCCCTGTCGTGTGACTGACCCCATGTCAGTCTGACCCCATCATGCTGCTGGGACCAGCACACACAGGCCAGTTTGTTCCCAGCACCCCTTCACGTCAGAGCATTAAAACAAAGAGGGGAGGCCCTGACTGACCACTACGTAGGGGGACAAGGCACCTCATCCACCCCATTCTGATGTGTGCACACCCCATCCATGGCCCTACAAAGTCAAAGCCTAAGGACTAGATTAAGTGAAAAGTTACAAACGTGGAAGCAGAAAGTGAAGTTTCTTTAAAGTTATCAGCTGTTAATTCCTACCCCAGTGTGATTCCTCTGCAGCAATTCGAGAAAAGATTGCTAGGGAAATGGCTAAAGAATTGAAGGATGCCCAGGTGGAAGCTATTCGCAGACATCTGGTGGGTCAGGGAGAGACTGTTTCCCAAGTGGGTCCCAGGCCAGATGACATTTGCAGGTGATGCAGTCACAGGCCTTTGGAGATGAAATTGCCCAACCAGTGGGAAGCCAACCAAGGGAAATTAGACGTTGCTGCCGCACTAGGGCCACCACACTAAATGGACTCTTGTTGTGGTGACGCAACATTTTTAGTGGTTATATTGGGCGTAGATTTCATCCGAGGGAATCACAAAACCCTGGTGTAGACCCTGGGGGGCAACCCTTGCACCTTTGAGATGCTTCTACCATGTCTACAGGGTGATAGCCCTGAGGCAGCTCAGAATAAAGGCACCACAGAAGGCAGTGAAAGGAAATGATTAGAACATCTGCTTTAATGGTTTCCTATTATGTGTTTCCCAAGCTCTTTGTTATTCCTGGAAGATATAATGGGGTGACGACTTAGACTGCTCTTAAGCCTGGGATTCTTCCAGTGGGACAACATCAGAGTGGAGCTGCGGAAAGAGCAGAGGTGAGGGTGAACGGATGTGGGGGCAGGATTGGTGAGGGTTGGGGGGGCAGGATTATTTGCTAGTCAGGGGATGGGCAGATGTGGTGGTGAGAGCTCCTGGAGCAGGGGCCAAAATCACCTTAATCAATTCAGGAGAATGGGCAACACTAATTCTCTCTCTCTCTCACACACACACAGACACAGACACACACACACACAGGGTATGAGCAGAGGGGAGTTCAACAATCAAAAGTTAGGCAAAAAATGCAATAAAATCTTTTTTAAAAAAAAATTCTTCTGTTTTTGGGCCAATCTGTTGATTTTTGGGCCCTGTCTCATGACTTTTGAACGTTTGGGCTTGGCAGTACGGAGGATGTCACAAATACAACCCCCATGGACTGTGAAAGGGTGGGAGGCAGACAGGAGAGAAGCAAGAGGAGGGGGAGGCTGATGTGAGAGGATGGGGAAGGAGCAGGGCTCAGCAGCCCGCAGGGAACCCAGCTAGCTGGTGCCCAGCTCCACAGTGTTCAAGGCCTGTCCAGACTCTCTGTGTAATGAAAACCCCGGCCAAGCAAACTGTGAGACTATCACCAGCCCAAAACTTTTCCTTTCCCCAAAGGCTGGAGAGAAGGCGAGCGGCTCAGGTGCCCTATAAGGGAGCCCCCCAAGCAGATGGTCGGTCACTTCCTGTTTGTTGGCCTAGCCCCAGTGCTCACCACAGCCAGAGCAGCAACAGTTCACCCTGTGTGATGTGTGGAGCAGCTGAGGTGATCCCACGCTCTCCCCGTAGGTGTGGGCACACTCGCCGATCCAAGAACACCGCCTGGCGGCATGGGACAAAATTCAGTCACCAATCAGAAGGAGCAGGGAGCCAAAAAATTAAAATTAAAACAATAAAACAATTAAAAATTATAAAACCTGCCAACATTTTCTATGTGAAATTTCTTTCACAAACAGGAAATATTTTTATAATTTGCTGTCTTCAAAACAGCAACTGTGAACAATATTTGATCGGCTCTTCCCTGCAATGCTTGGCTCTTGCAGGAGTTAGTACATTTCTGAGTTGTAGAAGCAGCTTTTGAAATAGGCTGTTCAATACATTCAGGGAAGCTCACACACATGCACCCTGATCCAGATAGATTGGTATCAGGTGTGTGTTTAAAAAAGGGTCCGGACATTCTCATTTGAGATACAGAGATTAATCCTTTTAAAACACATACTGAACTGCAAAAACCACAGTACCTCCTCTATGCTCGTCTCAAACTCTTTGAGGGCCTGAGTGAGGAAGAAAGTGGTTTTTCTCCCACCACTTATTTCCCCTCAGGTAATATAGCTCCTTCCTCCCCTGTGTGTAAATGCTGCTATTAGCTCCATCTCTTACATAAACATCCTTATAAGAGATAACAGCTGATAATCAAACATGTGTACTCATAAAAACATACAGTTATAATTAGTATTGCAAAACCCTGGTAATTTGGCTCTTGGGGTGTGTGTGCTCTCTCTCTCTTTCTCAGATATTTATGAAAGATGTATGTAAGAGTTTGCAGGCAGAGGTTATCTTTTAACATATGTTTGTACAGTCTTCATATACAGTGGGACCGTAATCCTTCTCAATGCTACAGTAATACAAATAATTAAAGATAATTGTGTATCTTGATCTCTCTATAGAATGTCTCATTCTAAGTGCACGTTAGTAAATCATTAGCAAAGTCCATTTTTAAAATTCTCATCACTAGGCCAAATCCCTAAAAGATTATCTCTGTGCTAACAGCTTATCTATATTTCTAGTTTCTACACCAAACCCCAGGCATGCTATCGCTGGTCAATATAAGATGTGTTTTATTTTAACAGTGGTAAAAATATATTTTTTCTTTGTGCTTACAAATGTGTGGCCTGTTTTGGCAGATTTTTTTTTAATCACGTTAAGCAGAGACCAGATTGAAAAATTTCAACCTGAAATATAAAATGTTATAGAGAGGTGGAAAGGAACCCTTTCAAACGGAAATGCTCAAGAAACTGTAATCTAGAGCAGAGGTTCTCAAACTGGGGGTCAGGACCCATGAAGGGGTCACAGAGTTATTATCAGTGGGTCATGAAACATGAGCTCCCATGCATGCCGGACTGTGGCTGTCAGCCCCACACATTGCTGACAGCCAGAGCCCTTCGGAGCTGGGTGGCTGGAGACCAGCATCTGCTGACTGGGTGCCCAGCTCTGAAAGCAGCACTGAACCCCACAGCAGCACAGAAATAAGGGTGGCATGGCATGGGGGTCGTCACTTTTTTTAGGGGGGTTGTCACAGGCTGAAATATTTTCAAAGGGGTCCCAGTAAAAAATGTGGAGAACCCCTGATCTAGAGCAAAGATGTTGCTCTGCACACTACCTACAATACACACAAGAAGAAAATTATCCACCACACAATTGGATGTGGCTTTCAGTGGTCAGCTCTTGTCATGAATTCATTGAATTTTGGCAAGTCTCTTGGATAAATTTGATTCAATAGAACTGGTGACCTCATGTGATTTTAATTTCTCCTTATTGGAATCTTCATGGTAGAACTGGCTGAATAATGAAAAAGATACACAAATATTCTCAAACTGCTCTAGTTCTATTTGCTGCTGTTCATGAGGTCAGACTATTCAGATGACTGCCTGGCATTCTTCTAGATAATTTCCAAAACCCAGATGTTTCTTAAATTTGTATCAGAAATTCATTTTTTGGTCTTTATTATTCACGCTGCATCATATGTTATTCTCCTAAGGGCATGGCTTCGCTATTGCGCTAAGTCAATCTAAGTTATGCTAGTTAAGTTATTTAAGTAACATAACTTAAGTCGACGTACCTTAGATCAATTTGCAGCAGTGTCCACAGTACGCTATGTCAATGGGAGATGATCTCCCATCAACATAGCTTCCACCTCTCGTTCAGATAGATAACAGACATCAAAAGGAGAGTGCTCTTCCATTAATTTAGCACGTCTTCACAAGACCCGCTACATTGATACCACTGCATTGATGGCAGTGATGCTAATTTCGAATGGTAATGAAGATGTGCATTCAAAGTTGCATTCATCTAGTCAAGGAGAAGACATGATACTCTGGGACGTGTTCTGAGAATTGTTCATCCAAAGTGTTTATTGAATAATTACGAATACCCAATACGTTTTTAGGTACTGGTGCAGGTGAGCAAATTACTCAAAAGCCAAAACTCATAACATCTGTGGTTTGATAACTACTGTTCAGCAAGATCCACTGTGTACCCAGCTCCATGAAGGAGTTTAGGTTGTATAAGTTGTTAGATGGATGACCTTTCAGTATGCTGCTTTAGAACAGCATGTGAATAGCTGAAAACCTTTAGTGGAGAATGAGTGGCTTTTAGGCCCAGTTTTATAAAGGTATTTATGTGTTTCTCCACTCAGCATTGCAAGGCCTAAGGGTGCGTCTATCCTGCAGCTTTCCCCAAGTTGTGCCATGTGTTGTTGTCCAACCCCCTCTACCATCCATGCTCAAATCCCTTAAACACATATATAGGGCCCTAGGTCCATGCTCTGTGCTTGGCTGGTAACATGGGGCCAAGCGTATGTTCATACTTGATCTACCCCCTTACCTGCTCACTTTGCATTGTGCAGACAGCAAAAGTACAGGCATCTGGCCTCATGTTTAGATAGTCTTCTAATGCATTCACACAATTTCCTGTGCCTTTATCTTCTGGCATGTCTACCTACTCACTTCCCCTTTATGCACCACAAACTACCTGGCATCTCTTCTTCAAGTGATGTCCCTATGGGTGCTCCACTCCAGGTGCGCATACACCTTTCAAGGCCTTCGTCACAGATTTCTAGCTAGCAGTGCCAATTTGACCCACATCTATGCCCTTTGCCCCTCATGGCAGACACTGATGCTATATAGGAGTGCTTGGGGCAAACTGCAGTGGTTCCTGAGTCCATCAGCAGATCCTGAGTTCCTGGCTTATCATCATGGGAGTCGTGAACAACGCCCCAGGAGGGTGAAGAAAGACCTTGAGTAGTTCTTATTCACTTTGGGCCTGGGTAGTTTAGGTTTAAGTTGGGAAAGAATCTGGAGTTAAGCTCCACCTTGTTAAATTCCCGAGTGACCCCTCATTTGTTATTTCCCCCTGAATAAATTGTTCCTTGTTTTGCTTTATTCTGAGTTTTGGTATTTACCCACCTGACTACTCCAGTGATAGATGCGGAAGGGGGACATAGACACTTACTTTTTTAATTGTTGGCGGGAGGGTTAGGTGTCTCCCATAGAATCCCGTTTATTTTCTCCAACATCCCTATGGGTAACAGTTCAGTAAACCTCTGGTACCATCCTGGCAGGAGACCAGAACTCCACATCCTCCCTTTACCCTTCCAAGACAGAAGGTGACATTTGAGGAGTTGGAAGCTAGGGTAGATGAGGAAATTGCCTCTGAAACTCCCATTTCATTATCATCGCTGCATGAGGTGTTTATGCCTCTCCCTTCTTCCATCGCCAATGACTTCAGACAGTTCCAGGACTCATTAGAAGGATAGTGGACATTCTGCAGCTCCCTCCTGGATCTGCCTCAGATGGTATGGCAGTTGCTGGCCACTATTCCATCACGTGAAAAAAGGAAGATAAGAAGTATTACATGCCTCCTAAGGCCTTTGACATTGTTTCCCATCCCCCACCTCAGTCCCTCATGGTGGATATTGTGAATGAGCAGGGTAAACAGCCCTGTTCCACAGCTATCCCATATGACAAGGACCAACGCAACTGGACCTCCTTTGACAAAGGTCTTATTCCTCCACAACCTTGCAGTTCTAGATCACGAATTAACATGTTGTCATGGCTAAATGTAACTTTACTACTTATAGCAAACTTACACCTTTATTGAACATCTTCCGTAGCAGGGAACAATTCAAATCGATTGTTGCTGAGGGTCAGAATGGCTCTTCAAGCATCTTTAGATGCTGCAGATATTGATCCAGCTCCATCTCCACAATGGTAGTTATGCACAGGGCTTCCTGACTGCAGCTTTCAGGGTCTCTGTGAGAGGTCCAAAATACAGTAGAGGATCTCCCCTTCGATGGTCACAAACTCTTTTTGGAGACCATGAAAAAATCCCTGCACATGCTTATGGACTCCAGGGCCACCCTGCATTCTTTAGGCATTTATACATCTACTAGCAAGAAGCATTTCAGGAGGTCACAGACTGCCCAGAGATCATACCCTGTTCAGTTCTTGGGGTACCAAAGACCTCTACCATCCCCCAGATATGGGGGCTTCTTAAAGGCCGCTCTTTCGAGGTGGTGTTGTCATCCACTCAGAATGCCCTTGTTGTATTCCAAGAGTGTGTTGGCAGTTGTTCCTCCCCTTCTGGCTCATAGGGAGGCCACATCACCATGATCACAGTCTAGTAGTAGGGGGATTAGCCAGTTAAGTGTTAAGGCCATGACCCTCTTAGTGGGGCCAAGCACTTAGCAAACTTAGGGGAACTCCGGCCCTCAGGCAGGGCAGGGCCATGAACAGTCTATGAGGCCGGCAGAGGAAATAAGGTGGCTATGGGCCCTGTCCCTCAAGTAGGGCAGGGCACTAGGCAGTCTATAGGAGCTCTGGCCCTCAGGCCAGGTAGAGGAGTAGACAATGAGGTTTTGTCCCTCAGGCAGGGCAGAGCACCAATTATTCTAGGGGCTCAGGCCCTGAGACAGGGCAGCACTAGTTAATGCAGGTTGTTGGGTTGCAGGTGGGAAGGTGGCCACCCCAGAAATGGGATTGACCAAAGGGGAAAGGAAGACGCAGGCCCACCCTACTCCACTGGTTCCCAGCCCAGAACCCTAACAGTGGCACATGGTTCCACTCCAGGATCAGCGAGGATCAAGCCAAAGCACACTGGCTCAAGCACTGACAGCAAGAACTAGACTAAAGTCTGGTTTCCCTGGGCTGCTCCCTACCACAGTTCCGTCGTCCAAGGGTCCTCTGCCTTGTCGGGGTATTTGGCCGCCAGCCATCTCAGCAGCTCCTTCCAGAGTCAGTTTCCTTCAGGGTCAGGGCACCAGCTGGCTCAGTAGCAGAGCCAGAGGCCTGCAGCAAGCAAAACATGTCTGTCTCCTTCCCTGGCTCTGGGTCAACTGAGCTGGAGGCCCCGCCTTTTATTCTTCCTGTCCCATGTCTCAGCTTACAGTTTGCAGGCCAGGCCTGATCTGGCTCCGCTCACCTTGGCACAGAGTCCAGCTCTTGGTCCTTGGAGCTGGTGTCTCACTTTCCCCCAGGCAAGACAGAAAATCTGTGTTAGCTTTGTCTTTACCTGTCCAGTGTCAGACGGTGAACACATACAACTGGAGGATGAGGTACCAGCGCATTCGTCTGGCGCTGATGTTCTTATTTTGTTCAGCCATTTCAATGGGACATGGTCTGTCACCATCATAAAGGAGCACTGAGGATGTAGTACCTGAGAGTGTCCACTGCCCATTTAATGTTGAGGGCCTCTTTCTCAGTGACAGAATAATTCCATTCTCTTGGGAAGAGATCCCAATGGAGGTACATGATGGAGTCTTCTTCGCCTTCTACCTCCTGGGAAAGGACCACCCCAAACCCCACTTCCGAAGTGTCTGTATGGACGATGAATTTGTGTAGAAATCAGAGTTGAAGAGGACCAGCTTCCAAAACAGGTGATCCCTGAGGGTCTGGAAAACCTCTTCACAGTCTGCTGATCAGCACACTGGTCGGGATGTTACCCCAAAATGTTAACAGAATACACTCCTATACGAACCTAATTACATTCATGGACCAATGTCTTGTCTTAATAAGTGGGTAGCAGGAGGTGGCTCATCCAAGGGGATTTGTAAGGGTTTACCAGGGGTTTTACCAGATCACTGGAAAACTCTCCAGAACTGACTGCCTCAGTTTATCCTTGGGAGAACACAGCTAGAGCCTTCCGATCAAAGGATTGACAGACAGTAATTTCTTCAAAACCAAATATTTGTTTAATGCTAATTTTAATACAATTGGATTCTAAAATCAACAGACAACACAATGTAATGAATATCATAGGCCACATGATGTAATGCAGGACACCATAAACCACATAACCTAATGTGGTGCAAAATTAGTTATATGGACAGTGTTATATACACGGTTCCAAATACACAATGTCAAATTGTTTCTAGACCATCATTTTCGTTTTTTCATGTATAATCCTTGCAGCTGCCATTTTGGATTTCTAACCGCAATCATAGAATCATAGAATATAAGAGTTGGAAGGGGCCTCTTGAGGGCACCTAGTCTAACCTCCTGCTCAAGGCAGGAACAACCTCAACTAAATCATTCCAGCCAGGGCTTTCTCAAGATGCAGCTTAAAAAGCTCTAAAGATGGAAATTCCACCACCATCCTTGCTAATCCATTCCAGTGCTTCACCACCCACATAGTAAAAAACTTTTTCCTGGGATCCAACCTAGACCTCCTCCACTGCAAGTTGAGACCATTGCTCCTTGTTCTGCATCTACCACTATTGAGAACAGCTGAGCTCCATCCTCCCTGGAACCCCCTTTCAGGTAGTTAAAGGGTGCTGTCAAGTCCCCCCTCATTCTTCTCTTTTGCAGACTAAGCAAGCCTAGTTCCCTCAGCCTCTCCTCATAAGTCTTGTGCTCCTGTCCCCTAATCATTTTTGCTGCCCTCTGCTGGATTCTCTCCTACTTCTCCACATCCTTTTTGTAGTGGGGGGCCCAAAACTGGACACAATACTCCAAATGCAGCCTCACCAATGCCAAATAAAGGGAAATAATCACTTCCCGCGATCTGCTGGCAATGCTCCTAACTAATGCAGCCCAATATGCTATTAGCCTTCTTGGCAACCAGGTTCTTATCCACTGTATCTCCCAGGTCCTTTTCTGCAGAACTGCTGCCTAGCTCGTTGGTCCCCAGTCTGTAGCTGTGCATGGAATTCTTCTGTCCTAAGTGCAGGACTCTGCACTTGTCCTTGCTGAACCTCATCAGATTTCTTTTGGCCCAATTCTCCAATGTGTTTAGGTCCTTCTGTATGCCCTCCGTATTTTCCAGGGTATCTAACACTCCCCCTAGCTTAGTGTCATTTGCAAACTTGCTTAGGGTGCACTCTACCCTATCCTTTAGACAATTAATGAAGATGTTGAACAAAACTGGCCCCAGGACCGACCCTTGGGGCACCCCGCTTGTGACCGGCTGCCAGCTAAACATGGAGCCATTGATCATTACCTGTTCAGCCCAATGATCTAGCCATTTTATAGATCATTCAGCCAACCCATGCTTCTTTTCTTGCTAATGAGAATACTGTGGGAGACCATATCAAAAGCTTTGCTAAAGTCAAGATCTACCACTTTCCTCATATCCACAGAACCAGACACCTCCTCACAGAAAGCAATCAGGTTGGTCAGGCATGATTTGCCCTTGGTGAATCCATGTTGACTTTTCCTGATCACCTTCTTCTCTTCCAAGTTCCTTAAAATGGATTCCTTGAGGACCTGCTCCATGATTTTTCCAGGGATTGAGGTGAGGCTGACCAGTCTCTAGTTCCCTGGATCTTCTTTCTTCAAAATGGGCACTATATTTGCCTTTTTCTAGTCATCAGGAACCTCCCCCAATTACCATGAGCTTTCAAAGATAATTGCCAATGGCTCTGAAATCACATCAGCTAACTCTCTCAGCACCCTTGGGTGCATTGCATCTGGCCCCATGGACTTGTGTATGTCCAATCTTTCTAAATAGTCCTGAACCTCTTCCTTCAGCACTGAGGGATGTTCAACTCATCCCCATGCTGTGCCGCACAGTGAAGTAGTCTGGGAGCTGACCTTGTCTGCGAAGACAGAGGCAAAAAAGGCATTGAGTACCTGAGATTTCTCCACATCCTCTGTCACTAGGTTTCCTCCCCCATTCTGTAAAGGGCCCATGCTTTCTCTAATCTTCCTCTTGTTGGTAACATACCTGGAGAAACCCTTCTTGTTCCCCTTCAAGTCCCTTGCTAGCTGCAACTCCAGTTGTGCTTTGGCCTTCCTGATTTCATTCCTGAATATTTGAGCAGTATTTTTATAATACTCCCTAGTCATCTGACCAAGCTTCCACTTCTTCTAAGCTTCTTTTTTGTGTTTAAGTTCACCAAAGATTTCTTTGTTAAGCCAAGCTGGTTGCCTACCATATTTGCTGTTCTTTCTGCACATCAGGATGGTTTGTTCCTATGCCCTCTATAAGGTTTCTTTAAAATACAGCCAGCTCTCTTGGATTCCTTTCCCCCTCATATTAGCCTCCCAGGGGATCCTGCCCATCAGCTCCCTGAGGGAATCAAAGTCTGATTTTCTGAAGTCCATGGTCCATATCATGCTGTTCTCCTTTCTTCCTTTTGTCAGGATACTGAACTGGACCATCTCATGGTCACTGCTGCCTAGGTTGCCACCCACTTCTACTTCGCCTACCAAATCTTCCCTGTGTGAGCAGCAGGTCAAGAGGAGCACGGCCCCTGTTTGTGCTCTGCTATATTGCTCTTCTAGCAAATGTTAGGGTGATTGAAGTCCCCCAGGAGAATCAGGTCTTGTGAACTGGAAACTTTCCCTAGTTGACTGAAGAAATCCTCATCTACCGCATCCTTCTTGTCTGGTGGTCTATAACAGATACCCACCAGTACATCACACTTATTGTTCTTGCTTCTAAACTTAACCCAGAGACTTTCAACTGGCTTATCTCTGGTTTCATACTGGAGCTCAGAGCAATCATAGTGCTCTCTTACATACAGTGCAACTCCTCCACCCTTTTGCCCCACCTGTCCTTCCCGAACAGTTTATACCCATCCATGACAGTGCTCCAGTTGTCTGAATTACTCCACCAAGTCTCAGTTATTCCAATCATATCATAGTTTCTTGTCTGTTCCAGGACTTCCAATTCCTCCTGCTTGTTTCCCAGGCTTCTTGTGTTTGTGTATAGGCACTTGAGATAACCAGCCGATTGCCCTACTTCCTCAGTACGAATCAGGAGGCCTCCCCTGTTGCACCCTCCCCCTTCTGCTTCCTTGTGGTGTCCCACTTCCCTACTTACCTTCAGGCTTAGGTCTCCATCCCCCATCGAACCTAGTTTAAAGCCCAGTCACTCAAAACCATCTTTAATATTAATTCTTAAAAGCCTTAATATCTAAAATATTTACATATTTATGGTCTTCTAAATATTATGGTTCACTGCTACCATCTCAATTATGTTAATTAGAACATACCAGTTATGATCTTTTCCCCTGTCTCAGCTGTGTGACAGGGAGCTGTTTATGGTGCTGAATTTTAACAGGCTGCAGCAGCTAAAACATTTTGTTTGTAGCAGGGGCTGTCTTTAGTCAGGAGTTTAGTCAGCTGGGCTGTGATTGAAGCAAACTGCGGCATGAGACATCAGTAATAGCCGGCTAACCCCAGGAATGCCACACCTACCTCTTTGTGGTTAGGGCCAGTAGCTCTGCAGTGCTTGGACCTTCCTGATGAGAGGGCATACTTGGACTGAGCCCAGGTAGGTGGTTATTTGCCATTCAGTCTGGCACTTCCTTGGATTCTCGGTTAGCCTGGTGGTGTGCAGGGCTCAGAGGATGGCCCTACCTGGTTTAAATGGTTTCCCTAGTGCCAGCTGTATATCACCACATCATCCAAGAAGGGCACACCATTTGCCATATGGGGTGGTAGGAGGCGATCCGTTAGCCCCTGAAAGGTCACCAGGGATCTCTGAAGGCCAAAGGGCATCTGAATAAAGTGAAAAAGTCTGGACAATTGGCAAATGCAGTCTTCTTCTTGGAGCTTGAGTCCAAGGGATCTGCCATTGGCCCTTTGTGAGATTGAGGGTTATGATGTAATGCACTCAAGGAGCTCATCTAATCGGGGCATTGGGTAGGCAACAAACTTTGAAATTGCATTTACCCTTCACAAGTCAATGCAAAACTGGAGGGTCCCATTGTGCTTCAGGACAAGCACGATTGGGCTGCTGTTCTTGCTCTGCGATTGTTCTATGACCCCTACTTCCACCATTGTTAACGATTCCTCCTCCACAACCATCTCACCAGGTTTTGTTGGAATGGCATGCTGGATGGGTGTGGTCTGGCCGGGCACCACAGTGAAGGTCTTGGGGAAGTCTTTAAAAGGCTGTGGGCTTGTTTCTGCTGCTCTAGCATACGGGTGTCACCCAACTGTAGTTCCTCATTGGCAGTGGCCTCTGGGGCCTGTGGTCCAGGGCCAGTTCAGGGGGGTTATGGGGCAATCAACTGCCCCTCCCGCCATTTAAGATCAGGGGAGCACTGAGATATGGCTTCACATCCCATGTATACAATAGAGTTGTATTTCCTCAAGGGCTGGCTTGGAGTCCGGGATGAGCTCTCGGCAAATGAGGGTCTCCCTGGAACCTGAGTGGATGAAACTGGTGACCTCTACGATGTTTGTGAGCTTGGCAGTGGGCTGCCCATGAAGACCCAGCCAAAACTTCAGTCCATGTTGAGGCATTCAAATTTCAGGTGTCTGAGCCTGCCACACAAGAAGCAGGGCCCCAGTTCCAGGTGCCCTGGATGGGTGTGGCACACAGTACCCCGAAGCAGCACCCTGTAAACCCCATATTCATCATTCCTGTATGGTAGTAATAGTTCATAATAAGCATGCTATATAAGATATCTAATGAAAAGTCATAATTTGCTAAAACCAATTGTGCTGTCAAAATATGTGTATCATTAATGTGTATCAAGTTGTGAGATTTTGCTATATAGTTGTTAAAATAAATGTGCCGTAAATTTAAGTCTCTTTTACAAGGGTGGTGGCTCCGCCCAGGAGAGTGTCAAGTGACTACTATCCAGCAGGGAACCTGTAATGGCATACAAAGGATTTACAGTACAATGGCAGTTGCACAAGACTATACAATGGAGATTGCTTAACTCTATGACTCACTCACACGAGAAGACACCAAGGGGGATTGAGCAACCTTGTGATCAACAGAGCCAACCTGGACATGTCAGGACTAATGTCTTCCAAGCACATGGACATGGATATAAAATGGGGGACAGTGGTTGTATGCCAGGACCTTTCTCCTCCCTCACCTACACTGGAAGGAGCAAGTTCACTGAGTAACAAAAACTTCAACAGAAGGTTGATCTCCAAGATTCAGGAAGAAGCTTGTGTATGAAAGAGCTGTAACATCCCATGGGGTCAGAAAAACTGCTTAATCTAGATCAGTGGTTCTCAACCTTTCTAATGCCGTGACCCCGCAATACAGTTCCTCATATTGCGGTGACCCCAAACCAAAAAATAATTTTGGTGGCTACTTCAAAACTGTAATTTTGCTACAGTTATGATTCGGACATAACTGTAATTTTGCTACAGTTATGATTCGGACATAAGACTACATCTTATAGTGGTCTCTTATAGTATAAGACCAATGTAGTTCACACTGTGTAAATGTATGGTGCTTTGTGTAAGTGTAAGCTGCTTTGTGTACTGTATAATGATTACACACAAAGCACCTTACACTTACACAGTATTGTGTGTATGGTGTGTGTACTGTTTTTACATTATTAACCTTTTTTACACCAGCAGGCTGTCTCGCAGGCTCTCTTGGCTCTCCGCCTCTTGGCTCTCCGCCTCCTAGGCTTCTGTCCTCCGGCGCTTGCTGTGTCCGCCCACTGATGACGTCAGCAAGTGCCAGACACACGTAATGCGCTGCTATGGACTGTGGAGCGTTCCCCCCGCTCCCCCCGCCCCTTAGGCCCCGGACGGATGATGCAATCACGTCTGCGCATGCGCGCAGGCATTCAGTTTGGAACGCGCATCCATAACGGTGTGCGTTCCAGCTGAATAGCGCTGCTACAGATGGTAGCGCGACTTCTCAGCGGCTAAAGCCATCGGAAATATGTATTTTCCGATGGCTTTAGGCGACCCCTGTGTTTTGGTCGTTCGACCCCCGCCGGGGTCGCGACCCACAGGTTGAGAACCGCTGATCTAGATACTGCCTAGTGGTATACAGCTTCAGATTTAGATTGTGCATTTGTCTTTATTTTCTTTGGTATTTATCTCTGATCTCTTATGCCTACCACTTATACTCACTTAAATCCACCTTTCTGTAGTTAATCGATCTGTTTCATATTTTAACTAAAGCAGTATGTTTCAGCTGAAGTGTTTGGAAAATCTCAGTTCAGTGAACAAAGGCTTTTGTATGTCCTCTCCACACTGACGGAGGGGCAAACTTAATAATACATTTATACTGGTCAGGCTTTTGACCAGGGCCAGATGGTGGAACTTTGGGATGCAAGGCAGGGAGCTGGGGTGAACTGGCTAGTGCCTTTCTCTGTGAGATTCGTGAGTGGCTTTGGGAGCTTTCATTCAATCTTGCTGGGAGTGGGGATTTACATGCCATTGTGCTGAGTGATAATGGCACCTGGAGGGATTTTCTGTTTGTCACCAGCAAAGTAGGTGCTGCATTAGTAGAAGCATTGCCAGCCAATCAAAGGAAGTTATTATTCCCCTCTGTTCAGCACTGGTGAGGCCACATTTGGAATACTGTGTCTGTTGATCTCCTTTCTGATGGCGTATTTGACCCTGATCCCATTGGCAGCTTTATTCTCTCACTCTGGGCCTACTGGTTTTGTTGTTTGGGCCCTGACATTGGTAGTTTCCTTACTTTAGGAAATATCCTGTCCTGGGCCTTCTTATTAGCAGTGTTCTGAGTTGCTGCATCACCAACATAAAAAAACAAGAGTCCTGTAGCACTTTAAAGACTAACAAATTTCTGCAGGCATAAGCTATCATGGGCTGCAACCCACTTCATCAGATGCAAGAAATTGAAATCAGATAGGGGGTATATATATACATCCAAGGCTAAGGAACAACAATGGGGAGGGAGGTATTAGCAAAGTTCATTCAGTTAGAGTAGATAAGGCCTATTCACAACCCTTGATTAGAAGGTGAGAATGTGTGAATAGTGACAATTACTTCTTGTAATGAGATAACCATTCCAAGTCCCTATTCAGACCCAGTTTCATTGTGTCAAGTTTGCAGATGAGTTACAGCTCTGCGGTTTTTCTCTGAAGTCTGTTTTTGAAGTTTTTTTGTTGAAGTGTGGCAACTTTCAAGTCAGCTGCAGAGTGTCCTGGGAGATTGAAGTGCTCTCTGAATGATTTATGGATGTTCCCATTTTTTATGTCTGATTTGTGTCCATTTATTCTTTTGCATAGTGACAGTCCGGTTTGGACAATGTACACGTCAGAGGGGCATGGCTGGCACATGATGGCATATATTACATTAGTAGATGTGCAGGTGAATGAGCTCCTTATGTGTGCTGATGTGGTTTGGACCTGTGATGGTGTCACTAGTGTTGATGTGTGGGCAGAATTGGCAACGGGGTTTGTTGCAGGGATAGGTTCCTGGGTTACTCTTCTTGTTGTGTGGTGTACAATTGCTGGTGAATATTGGCTTCAGGTTGGGGGAGGGCTGTCTGTTAGCAAGGATTGGTCTGCCTCCCATGGCTTGAGCGAGTGAGGGATCATCTGCTAGGACAGGTTGTAGATCCTTAAGGATGTGTTGGAGAGATTTTAGCTGGGGGCTGCAGGTGATGGCCAGTGGTGTTCTGTTTTCTTTGTTGGGTCTGTCCTGTAGTAGGTGACTTCTGGGTACCCGTCTGGTTCAGTCAATTTGTTTCTTCACCTATCCAGGTGGGTATTGTAGTTTTAAGAATATTTTATGGGAATCCTGTTGGTGTTTGTCTCTGTTTGAGAGATTGGAGCAAATCTGCTAGTATCTGAGGGCTTCGCTGTCAACAATGGATCGTGTAACGTGTCCAGGGTGGAAGCTGGAGGCATGAAGATATGTATTACGATCAGTTGGTTTTTGGTATAGGCTGGTATTAATGTGACCATCCTATATTTGTATTGTGGTGTCGAGGAAGTGGATTTCTTGTGTGGACTGGTCCAGGCTGAGGTTGATGGTGGGGTGGAAATTATTGAAAGCCCGGTGGAATTCTTTGAGGGACTCTTTCCTGTGGGTCCAGATGATGAACATGTCATCACTGTAGCATAGATAAAGGAGAGGTGCTTGGGGATGAGTTCTGAGGAAGCGGTGTTGTAGGTCAGCCATAAAAATGTTGGCATACTGTGGGGCCATGCGGGTGCCCATAGCTGTGCCACTGACTTGAAGGTATAGATTACCTCCAAATCTGAAGGGCCTTAGGAGAGAGTCCACATAGCCTGACAGTCCTGCTGTGAGAGTGCCAATACCTGAGATGATGGGGCATCCAGGATTCCCAGGTTTGTGGATCTTAGGTAGCAGATAGAATAACCCTGGTCGGGGCTCAGAGGGTGTGTCCATGTAGATTTATTCCTGTGTTTCTTTAGGGAATTTCTTAAGTAGATGTTGTAGTTTCTTCTGGTATTCTTCAATGGGATTGGACGGTAGTGGCTTGTAGAATGTGGTGTTGGAGAGTTGCCTGGCAGCCTCCTATTTGTAATCCGGCCTATTCATGATGACTATGGCACCTTCTTTGTCTGCCTCTTTGACTATAATGTCAGAGTTGTTATTCAGACTGTGGATGGCGTTATGTTGTGCATAGCTGAGGTTATGAAGCAAGCAGTGTTGCTTGTCTACAATCTCAGTTTATGCACGTTGGCGGAAACACTCTATGTAAAAGTCTAGTCTGTTGTTTCGACCGTCAGGAGTAATACTGGACACAATACTCCAAATGTGGCCTCACCAGTGCCGAATAGAGGGGAATAATCATTTCCCTCGATCTGCTGGCAGTGCTTCTACTAATGCATTCCAATATGCCGTTACCTTCTTGACGACAAGGGTACACTGTTGACTCATACCCATCTTCTTGTCCACTGTAGCCCCCAGGTCCTTTTCTGCAGAACTGCTGTCTAGCCAGTCAGTTCCCAGTCTGTAGTAGTGCTTGGGGTTCTTCAATCCTAAATGCAGGACTCTGCTCTTGTCTTAGTTGAACCTCATCAGATTTCGTTTGGCCCAATCTTCCAATTTGTCTAGGTCACTCTGTATCCTATTCCCTACCATCCAGCATATCTACCATTGCCCCCAGTTTAGTGTCATCCACTAACATGCTGAGGGTACAATCCACCCCATCCTCCTGATCATTAATGAAGATGTTGAGCAAAACCCGACCCTTGGGGCACTCCATTTGTTACCGGATGCCAGCTAGATCTTGAGCTCTTCATTACTTCCCGTTGAGCCTGATGATCTAGCCAGCTTTATATCCACCTTATAGTCCATTCATCCAGCCATACTTCCTTAACTTGCTGGCAAGAATACTGTGGGAGACCATATCAAAAGCTTTGCTAAAGTCAAAGTATACCACCTCCACCGCTTCCCTCACATTCACAGAGCCAATTATCTCATCATGGAAAGCAATCAGGTTGGTCAGATATGATTTACCCTTGGTGAATCCATGCTAACTGTTCCTGATCACCTTCTTTTCTTCCAAGTGCCTCAAAATGGATTCCTTGAGGACCTGCTCAATGATTTTTCTGAAGACTGATGTGAGGTTGACTGGTCTGTAGTTCCCCAGATCCTCCTCCTTCCCTTTTTTAAAGATGGGCACTGTATCTGCCATTTTGGAATTATCAGGGATCTCCCCCAATCCTCACAAGTTTTCAAAGATAATGGCCAATGGCTCTGCAATCACATCAGTTGCTCCCTCAGCACTGTTGGATGCATTGCATCCGGCTCCAGGGAATCGTGCATGTCCAGCATTTCTAAATAGTCCTGAACCTGTTCTTTCAACACTGAGGGCTGCTCACCTCTTCTCCATTCTGTGTTGCCCAGTACACTAGTCTGGAAGCTGACCTCTGAAAGACAAAGGCAAAAAAATCATTGAGTACTTTAGCTTTTTCACATCATCTGTCAATCAGTTGCCTCCCCAATTTTGTAAGGGACCCACATTTCCCTGACCTTTTCTTTGTTGTTAACATACCTGTAGAAGCCCTTCTTGTTACCCTTCAGGTACTTTGCTAGCTGCAACCCCAATTGTGCTTTGGACTTCGTGATTCCACTCTTGCATGCTCGAGCAGTATTTTCATACTCCTCCCTAGTCATCTGACCAAGTTTCCACTTCTTGCAAAGTTCCTTTTGTGTTTAAGATCACCAAAGTCTTCTTTGTTAAGCCAAGCTGGTCACCTGCCATATTTGCTATTCTTTCTGCACATGTCTTAATTGACCTGAACTCAAAATCATTTTTAATTTTTGTTTTGCAAAAGTTTGTGGTTTTGACTTTTTGACCCTGTAAAGGGATAATGACCCTTTAGGGCCAGGAGAAGATGGAGTGTGAGAAGCCAATTACCCAGTTCTAAGTGTCCAGAATAACTAAAATAGACACTGGGCAAGAGGCATGTGGTTCCAGGGAATAGTGACTGTGTAGGGGGGTCAAGGTATAGATAAAACAGAGTCAATTCTTCCTTTAATGGCCTGGGGCAATGCTCCCTTCTTTCTCAGATGGCCCAGACATGAGCTTAAGATTAGTAGGCCCACCTAAACAGGATTAAAGGAGTTGTCAGATGACTAGGCAGATGAATCTAAAGCTCAGTCAAAGAATCTGGAGGCCCAGAAAGAGGAAGAGTTCAGCCAGCACATAGCCCCTAGCAGAAGGGCTGAAAAACCCTGATGAGAAAGGGAGAGTTGGGATGCCAGGACTCACAGGACACAATCACAAAAGGGTGAGAATTCTGTGGCACCTTAAAGATTGACAAATTTATTTGGGCATAAGCTTTTGTGGGCAGAAAGTCACTTCGTCGGATGTCTCCGACAAACTGAGACACAGGACTCTCACTCTTTTGCTAAAAACAGATTAACACAGCTGCCCCTCTGGAACTAATCACAAAAGGAAGGCTTTGGAAACCCTGAACCTAGGTATGGGCAAAAGGAGACTCATTTGGGGGAGCTGAACTAGATTGAATAAATGAGACCCCAAGAGAGGGTGACTATTGCTTTAGGAACTCTTTGCTGTGAGTGGATTATTTATGGGACCCTGAGAGAGGAAACTGAGGCAGGGTGCCTGCAGGGCTACCCCAGGCCACCAGGGGATGGAAATAGCACATGTTTAACCATCCCAATTTGGGATGGGAAAATTCTGATATCTTAAACTTTCACAGAAAGAGAAAAATGGTCCCTGCCTAACTCTACTATAGAGGTTTACTTTGTTTCCTGTGTCCCTATAACAAGTGCACTGCCTCCAGTGTGATCCCATTGGCATAAAGTGGCTCTGCAGCTGCCCCTGCTTCAGTTTCCCCTCACCAGAGTTTTCTGTCTCGCCCAGGGCTTTACGTGGCTCAGCGCGCTAGCTGGGCCACACTCTCACTGTTGGGATGCTCAAAGTCCAAAATAAACCCCACCATTGGCAATAGTCCCAAATTAACCAAAAAAACCCACAAAGGATTTCTGCCTCTCCTGACTCACAGCTCTGCTGACTCTCACCAGAGAGCTGACTCTCCGGGCTCTTCACCACAGGGAGTCAAAGTACAACACAAACAAAACCGTTTCCTGCACACACCCCTGGCTTCACACGCTACATCAACAAAGCCTTGCTCACCCTGTACCAGAGCCCTGACTCCCAGGGCTTTTACTGGAGTCTGGCTTCTTCTCTGCCTTGTCAAGTCACTCCAGGCTCTGCACAGCTGGAATCCTCTTCTCTCCTGCTACCTCAGGGTCTCCTGCAGGAGTTTTTGTCCTTTCTGCAGCCATCCGCCACAGTCAATCCCCATTTCTCCCCAGGCCTCTTGGCTAAATAAGGAAGAGGTGAAACTGAGTCACTTGACCCACCAGTCACCTGATCTTCTTTATGCCTTCCCCCCCCCCACCACCAGGAGGTGAGCTAGTTGTGTCACAGGTGGGTCTGGGCCAATTTCCCCTCAAAGAAGTCAGCCACTCTCTGACAGTCCTATTTTCTCTTCACCTGTTTTTTCAGGTGGGAGATGTGGGAAATATGATATGCTGCTTCTTCCATAGGACCTCACTGATTATAGTAAGTGGTCTCCTGATATAAATGGTGAATAGTGTCAAGAATAACTCCCTGCAGGACCCCACTAGAAGCTCACCTGCTTGATGATGATTCCCGCAAACAGAGCTATAAATTGGGGAGTTTGAGTGGGAATTTGCACGGTGAGTTTGGGGAGGGAGTGTGTAGGATTCTAGTGTTGTTACAGTGGTTTGTTTGTGCAAGGTTGCAGAGTTTGTGTTCATGGGGGGTGTTTGTGGGTTTTTTCCTCTTACTGACAGGACATAGGTGAGGAAGCTATGCCAGACACAGAGGCAGCAGTGGTAGTGACCCAAGCAGTGGAAGAGACAATGAAGATGACTGCATGTGGAAGCTACGGGATATACATGATTCTGGAGGGGGTACTTAAAAAAAGAGCTTTGTTGGTATGAACTGCCACCTGATAGAGTTGATGAACAAGAAGGTCTGAGGCTTGGAGATGCATGTGGAAACTCTGGTTGAGTTTAGAAGAGGATTTGAGCAGATGATGGAGCAAAGGCATGAGGTAGCTGAAGGGAAAAGCGCAGACTTGCAGATGGAAGCAGGACCAAAGAACTCTGAGCAGAGACTGCTGGGTGAGGAAAGTGGCCAGTAGCACATGTGCCTAGGAGAAGCAGGCAGAGGAAAAGATGGGCTAGTGAAGGAGAAATAGAGCTCAGTAAAAGGTTTGTGGAGTTGGCAAATGAAGAAGGTGCACAGCAAGCAGTACCTGAAGGTGGGAGGGCAAGAGAGAAGTGAAGAGCAGCTAGTCCTATGCAAAAAGAGGATGAGCCCAGGGAGATACCACCAAATAAGAGACCCAGGGAGATCCAGGATGGTTTGCAGAAGATTGCACAGGAGAACTGAAGACAAGAGGATTTGCAGCCAGAAAGAACAGGAGAGAGGCTGGGGAATCGCACCATCACCAGGAAGAGGCAGGTCTATGTGACTGGGGACTCCCTGCTGAGAAGAACAGACAGGCCTGTAACCAGAGCTGATCCAGAGATCAGAAGGGTGTGCTGCCTGCCTGGTGCTAGGATGTGAGAGATGGACCTGAGGTTGAAGAAGATCCTAGCGGGAGCGGGAAAGAATGCACTGATGATCATTTTTTCCCACATGAAGGACATAGCTAGATTCTCTCTGGAATGATTCAAGGGAGACCATGCCAAGCTGGGGAAGACTCTTAAGGAAATCGAGGCTCAGGTGATCTTCAGTGGGATTCTGCCTGTCCCTAGAAGAGGACAACAAAGGCATGACAGGATTGTGATGATCAACAGATGGCTCAGGCAGTGGTGCTATAAGGAGGATTTGGGATGTATGGCCACTGGGAGGCATTCATGGACAGAGGACTGTTCTCTTGGGATAGACTAAATAGGGAGGGTTTTTTAAATTTAGAATAGAGTTAGGATAAGGTAAAAGAAAGGGAAGGAAAGGAAGAGGGAGAGTCATAGCCACACCTCATCTCATGCAGAACTTTGAAAGTTTTGTAACAATCACCTGTGAGGTGAATTTCAAGGTGGCATATGAAGGAGGATCAGGTAGAGGCTGCACATATTTTGTTCAGGGAGTTTTCCCCACACATAAAGGGCACCATGAGAGAAAGTGCAAATGTAAAGGGTTAAAGACATTTCCCTTAATCCAAGTATTAAAGTTATGAATTAAGGAGAGCCTTAGGTAGGTGTGGTTTTAGCCAGTCATTCTGGGCTAAGCATCCCTTGCTTTGCACCTGTTCCTTTAATTGTCTGTCTCATGAATCAAGTAACTTATTTCCAAGGAGCCCTCCTCCTGCTGACAGCCCTGATGGGCCTGGCCTGTGCAGGACTGCCTGCTACTACAACAGAGAGCTATGGCCTACACAGGAAGCCTTAAGCTCTGTCTCTACCACAACTGATCATGGTCTAGGCTGGAAACCTCAAAGACAACTGCTACCATGGATGGCCATGCACTCTGCAAAGAACGCTAAGAACTATCAGTGTTAGAGATGGTGCTGGGGCAATTCCTCAGATGATTTGAGTGACACAACCTAGTTCTAGTGACTTGTCCTTGCCTACAGTAGAATGTGCCCTACACTGGGAGTTGATCTTGTAATGATCACCTGTGGCACAGGGGAGTTCTTCCTTAGTTAACCTCTGTCTCCCAATTCACTGTTAGATTCTATTGTTTATTGAACAATCATGTGAGAAACAGCACAGATACAGTTTGTACAGAACGTTTCTTTCCCGTACCAGAGATGGGGGAAGGCGAGGGGTACATACGGCTCTGAGGCTGTAGCAAACCTGACGTCAGGAGGTCGCTCATCACTCATATATGGTGATGTTTGTTTCTTTGAGTTTTATTGGATGTTTTAGCTGCTGAAATTCACAGATAAAACCACTGATAATAACTAAAAAGGCAGGTGGGTTTGCTATTGGTTCTTCTGGCAGCTGGTGCCAGCCTCTGAATCTATATATTT